>JAUPFT010000015.1:26256021-26856021 GCA_036936625.1 Parnassius smintheus behrii | reverse complement strand
GTTCTGTTTCGAGTTCACCAGATTTCGAGTTGCAGGGGACGTGTCAAATGCGCTGTGATTGGATAATTCAAGGTTGAACTTAGAATGCTCCGAACCATAGTGATGGGTCAGGGTTGGGGCGTTGATCGATAAATTTGGGATTTATTAATTATTGATAAATAAATTAATTGATCAATTTTATTTAAAATTTATTAAAAAATAAAACAGTGTATATAAATAAAAGTATATATATATATATATATATATATATATATATATATATATATATATATATATATATATATATATATATATATATATATAATGATTTCTTAAATTTACCCGAACACTACACATTGAATAAAACTATATAATTATCTGGATTTTATCGCGTTTAATTAACTTATGGTCACGGGGGGGAGGGAACTGAGATGTTTGATATCTCAATATCAGTTAGCCCGGCTATCTTTAGTTTTTGAATATTGATTTTTGGTCCTAATCTACATAAAACGAGCTGATAGTATCTTGAAGTCTTGCAGTGGTACGCTTGGTTTTGAATAGATTTTCACCCATCCACCGACTGTGGCCGGCTTCACTCGGTCGCTGTGACTTAGGCTTGGGACCCAAAGCTTGTTGTCTTGCAATACTTACTTGACATGCTGAAGCTCGGCGGCCAGATGTATTCTGTCACAGATCCCTCGTGCTCTCTGAAACAAATATTTACCCACAGTAGCAAACTATGAAGAATGATGGTGAGATTCACCATTTAAATATCGGTTGGTATAGGACTTTTTCCTATACATAGTATGACCAATATATGTTATCAGGATTTCGGATGACTAAAACATCTAGGAAAGCTAAAGTATTATTTGCTTCTTACTCCATCGTGATTTGTATTTTGAAGCTTATGGAGTTAAGGTGGTCTAAAAATGCAGTTGCTTTGTCAGACGGTAAAATTTTGGAAATGTCGTCTACGTACCGCCTGTAGAATCTTGAATTTATAGGAGCAGTACGAAGGATTTCTCCTCAAAGTCCTCCATGATATATGTCAGCGACTATAGGAAATACAGGTGAGCCCATTGCCACACCATCAACTTGCTTGTAGAACTCTTCCTTCTACAATAGATAGCCAGATGTGAAGCAGAGTTTGAGTAATACTGCATGTTCTGCAGGCATGTTGTTATCTTGTAGCTTCCTAGTTACATTTGAGAAGCAGTCTTCAATAGGCATGCATGTGAATAGTGACAACACCAAAACTGACCATAGTTTCATTGTCAGCGAGATGTAGGTCTTTTATCTCACTAACAAAATGGTGTGAATCCTTTGTGTGCGTTCTGGTATATCCTTTCGGCGGTGACATTATTTTTTCCTAGTGTTGCACCTAAAAGTAGTATTATTAATTAAAAAACCATACGGTACGTGTTTCAAATTTAGATGTACTTAATAATAATAATAATAATAACCAACGAGCAATGGCAGGACCCAGCAGTGCTTAGCATTTCCGACCGGAAGACCGTATGGAAGGAGAAGGAGCTCCACGGGAGGTGCTACAAGGCTCTACATGGGCCCCTCGTAGATACAGTCGCCTCCCTCAACTGGCTACGTTTCGGTGACCTCTTCGGGGAAACCGAGGGTTTTGTCTGTGCAATACAGGATCAAGTTATTAAGACCAACAACTATCGGAGATACATCCTAAAGGATGGCACCGTCGACGTCTGTCTAGCTTGTCGCTATCCCGGGGAGTCACTTAGGCATGTCATCTCCGGTTGTTCGGCGCTTTCTAACTCTGAGTACTTGCACAGGCACAACCTAGTAGCCAGAATTCTACACCAGGAGCTCGCTCTGAAATACGGTCTCGTAGACCGGAAAGTGCCGTATTACAATTACACTTAAATATTTTATTAAGTAAAAATTACACTTGCCGGAAGCCGTGCTCGAAAATGACCGCGCCAGGCTCTACTGGGACCGGGCCATCATCACAGACAGGACTATTCTTGCGAATAAGCCTGATATTGTGCTGATGGACCGGGCACAGTCAAGGATATTTTTGGTCGACATTACCATTCCGTATGACGAGAACCTCGTGAAAGCCGAAACAGATAAGCGAACAAAATATCTGGACCTGGCTCACGAGGTGACCGACATGTGGTGTGGTCGGCTGACCGAAATTATTCCTGTAGTCGTCTCTGCGAATGGGCTAATCCCAGTCAGCCTCTCGGGTCATCTGAGGCGACTGGGACTCCGTGACGGACCGCTCCGGGCTCAAATGCAGAAGGCAGTGGTCCTCGATACCGCCCGCATCGTCCGTCGGTTTCTTTCCCTTTCCTCCTAACCCTCGGCCGTTTGGTCTCCTCTGCCGAGGGCTTCCATCTGGTTGGATCTTTATTTATTTGTGTATTTTTTGTATTTATTTTATTTTATTGATATTTATGTATATTTATCTTTTCATTTTAATTTATTATTATATATTGATAGAAACCAACCAGATGAGAAAACTATACAGATACCCCTATATAATAATAATAGGATATTACTGAAGTTCATGTAACACTAGAATAACATTAATCACATTATAGCTTTCACTTGTTTTATGATTTATAAATCCGTTAAAATGGTTTAATTTCGACGTGTATCATTCGTCTAAATATTAGAATATCACGTTTCAATCAACCACTTAATGCTATTACTTATTGTGTAATCACCATTGGTATTATACTTTTTTTTAAGTGTAAAAGTCCATACTAAACCTGGCAAGTATAGAGATGGTATAGCGGAATCCAACAGTCTTCTACGGTTTTTCATAATATGAAGATTGTCTTCTGTGAAGTGTCTTGAGGTTAGCACACTATTTTTGGTGGGAAACCATTGGTCCCCTCGACATGTAGCGTCGATCCACATCTTTTCCTTTCGGGGCATTTAGGAAACCTATTACATATAGGTACCACAATTATACACCACTATTTGTATAAAGTAATGACTACAAAAAAGGTAAACGATGACCAAACAAATATCGACTTATAAATCACAACACTATCGATACACGTGCTGTCGTCAGACAGGGACAACTATTTTAATTTACGTAATGAGTGAAAGGGACATTTCAAAAAGACATTAACGGGTGCTCAAATGATATCACTTTGCAACATCAATAATCCAGTGTAAGTTGAACTCCGGTGCATTTGAAATAGGTTAACGTGATAAGAATAAAATTTACCTACCGATGAAATAATATGCCATCTTTTTGTTAACTGGATGTCTTAGCTGACTTGCCATACCATTTCACTGCATAGGAAGCCATTTGTAATGTATTTTGGATACTAAAATTATTTTTAAATTTTCAAAAACTCGGACGTGCCTACGGGTCACAAACTTGGTCGTTACTGATATCGTGATTCTTAGCGTCACTTCATATGCTAGCTACAGCAAGCATGCGTTGCGCGCGCTTGTGACCCTGTATGCGGAATCTATTAGGAGGTAATCTGTGGCGTAACAATATTTAAACTTTGGTCTTTAATTACTATTTAATTAATATTCTTGAAAATTTAATGTATGTAAACAAAAAAATAGTTTAAAATACTAGGAATAAGCACAAGTTACCAGTTACTCGATTCCAAAGAGTCAGTAATTCCTTTATGGGGTAATGTGTACTCGTACGCTTTTACAACAAAGTCCCAGAAAATACATTAAAAAAATCTATCAAAAGGTTAAAAATGTTTATCAAGCAGTAATTGTTTAGTAAGGGTTATTATACTACTAGAAAGTACATGATTGATAATAGGAAAATGAGTTGATCGCTACCATACTATTTCTAAATGTTATCATAAAAATAGTATAGAAACAGAAACTTTTTTATTCAATGTAGATTATAAACAATACTTATTGAAAGTCAATTTTTTCATATATCACTGGTTCGATTAAAAATAAACGATTAAAAATAATAGATAGTTGAGGTGCGATTGCATCTATTATAGACGCAATTACTTTAACGGAAATCCCCCACAGATCGGCGGTTTTTTTATATTAATAGTCTTAAAATATTTTACAATATCTTTTGATGACACTTAATGAAATTCTTTGTACACGCATTTACATTTTGTTGTAATGATTCGACGACGGCATGAGAAGAATTCAGTAACTTAGTAGTTAAGATAGGAATATCAGTAAAATATTTCTCGAAAACCATTGCAACGTCCTGATCTGATTTAGTTAATTTATTGTTAAAACTTAACTGGTAGTTCGAATTGCGATAGTTGACCTTACCAGTTTCACTATTAATTATACTCCATGTCATTTTAATTTTATTAGAAGCCGTCTTTATTTATAAAAATATTTTTAATAAATATAATAATATAATTGAATATGTTTTTACATATTCCCTAAATTCGACGCTAGGATAGGATTATACGACGTTTCATTGTAAAGTTCATATAACCTTTGTCTACTCTTATGGACTCCTACTGTCGCCCACTCACTAAATGCCTTGCGATTGTTCGGGGAGAATGTTTTAGAAGTAAAAGTGTTATTAAGTTCATTGCAAATAAGCTTAAATAATGTTCCATACAAGAAATCTGGATTATTTTGGTATGAAAGTGGTGGAAGTTTTTTTTACTATGTTACTTCTAAACTTCTCCAAGTGACGTGCATTTACTGGAACAAAGTATATATATATATTATACTAACTATAACACTATACTATATATATATATATATATATATATATATATATATATATATATATATATATATATATATATATATATATATATATATATATATATATATATATATATATGGAGGTTTTTTCCGAACCAGCGGTAAAAGTAAAAATGACTCGGTAAAAATTACATGTAATCAATATTGAATAAAAATGATTCTAAAATGATTCTATTCTTTTCAACTCTATGATCCTCTCCTGCGCAAATGGTTCTTCTTCGTTGAAGACTGGATACCCTTGGTCAACTATGACATTGGGATGTCGAACACCTATCCCCCTGTAATCATGGGTGCTGTAAAGTGCTCGAAACTTTTGGAATATAAAATAAATTAATATACGCGGTAAAATCCGTGAAAACTAGTTTTATTTAAAATTGTAAATATAAGAAATATTTTTCATATTTTTGCCAGAACTGGTATCCTAGCCTTTTGCCTCGTACCCGGTTGACGTTGAGTTTCGGGGCAGGATATAAATTCTGAATATATAAAGAATATACCTAGTTTCCCCTTTTGTTTGGCTCGGAACATTATTTTAGTAGCAGTTAGGCATGATTTTTGTCATTCTAGACTGTATAGTAGTGTTTTCAAACTCATTCGAAATTTGACCCATGGTTAGTAGTTAACTGTATGAAGAATGCGACTTAACTTGTAGAAGAATATGTTTTAACTACTAAAGTTTATAGTTATCGATTCCAGGGCCAATGGTATATGGAGTGGCCTTTTGTCCATTAAGCCAGAAAGCGGTTCTGCAGTCTTTGGGATGTGCCGATTCCAAAGCATTAACAGAAGATAAGCGTGATGAAATTTTCACAAAAATGTTAACTGAAAGTGAACCAGTACAGAATGTCGGATGGTCTGCAGAAATTATATCTCCCAATTACATTTCTAATTCTATGTACAGAAGAGCAAAACATTCTTTAAATGAGGTGAGAAATTTAATGATTTATTTAGTTTTATTAGAATCTTTTATTGTGGTACAGCCACACTGCAGCCATATTATGCTTATATTATAACACGAATGGGTCGGCTCGACCGGGGAGGGACCACGCTCTCACAGAATATCAGCGTAAAATAGCAGCTTAATACTGCTGTCTTTCGTATAGTAAGTGTAGAGAACCGGAGACCCTTTTTACTATAAACGAGGCATTCTATCTTAGTTCTCAGGGGTGACAACGCATTTGCATTTTGATTTTTAATCGAGGATAAATGTAGATGTCTATGGGCCACAGCATCCACTTACCATCAGGTGGACTGTGTGCTCGTTTGTCACACTTATTCTATTTAAAAAAATCTATTATTTTTATTAACAATGCTTAAAGTGAATTACGTAATGGGTACATTCTTTTTCCAGACCAACATGGAACAACAAGTTTCATGAGTATAGTGTATATTTTTTGCATTATGTAAGTAACATAATTGTTTTTTTCTTTTAGGTAATATAACCTACTACTACTACACCAGGAATTTAGGGATAGCGCTTGCTGGATAATGTGTTCTCCAGTTTACATATGAATGTAAACTCGAACTCGCGGCTACTAACGCTACAGTCAAACTCTTAGCCACTGTGCTACTAAGTCGATAGACTAGTACTTTCATCTGTGTGCCGAACAGATATCCCGCAGACGGGTGATTAATGGTGGGGAGCATCATTATCAGCGGTATCAGCCCTGTGCATAATTCTGCTTGCCCAGCGTGGTGACTGGGAGCTAAATTTTAAAGAAATGTTATGCCTTTTGGCGTACTCTACAGGCCTGGGCACGAGCCTGACGTTGTATTCGTATTTAAAATTGTTGATGAAAATGAAAAGTACCTAAGATAAGTTATCATGTCTTGGTGTGTACACTTTTGAAGAGGAGTTGTCACAAATTTGGTGTGCTAGAAAATTTGGGTGGGTCTTTTTTGCAAAGCTTCATGTTTCCACACAATTTAGCGACTGTATACTTCGAACATGTGCTTCCACTAGTCACTGAGAGCTAATAATAATAATAATAAATAACGTTTCACTAACACTAACAGTCACTGAGAGCTGAATGCACAATAAATCACTTAGGCAGCGGGTCCAGTAGTATGTGTCAACTGAAATTTCAGAAATGTTTTTTGGCTCCATCTCGTTTATGTCAGACCCAAAACACCCAGACTAATGATGGCGGCAACGTCAAAGTTGCGAGTTTGCAAGACGTCTGGTATTGTGATTATCAATTTACAAGTTAAGCGTGAACAGACAAATTCTTCCTAGAACGAAAGATGTTCAGGTCCAGCAGCTGTCTTTCATGGGCTAATGAAGAAGTAAAAAGTAGATTAAAGTAAAGTTGCAGCATATATATGTCCCACTGCTGGGCACAGGCCTCCCCTCATTTCTGAGAGGGTTGCCATTGCTGTCCAATGCGTGTTGGCGAACTTCACATGTCTTCGAAATATTTTTTTTTCCTTATTCCTGATGAAGAAGTAGAAGATATAAACTATGTAATATTAAATGTTTCATAATTTTTAGTAGTGTATTCTCTTGATCCGATAATGAAAATTTATTGAAAAAAAATGTTTTAGGTGTCTATGAACTCTGCAATAAGTTTAATTAAAAAAGTAATTGAGGAAGGAGTAAATTTAGCAGAAATTTATGTGGATACAGTTGGCCCTCCTGAGAAATACGAGGCCAAATTGTCAGAAATATTCCCTAATATTAAAATAACGGTAAGTTCAAAAAATATGCTTATGATATGTTGGTTTATGAAATAGAGATTCTAGATTCTTAGATCTTCTAGATTTTAAAGAGGCAACATTTTGTGAAAACAAGACATTGTTTTTTTTTTTAAAACATTACCCCTACACTAGGATTTTCTCCTGTATGGTGGGGGCACTTTACAAACATAAATTTCACAAGGACAAACATCGAGACCCGGAACAATTATTCGGAGGCCATACAAATACTTGTTCCGTGCGGGATTCGAATCCGCGACTCCCAGCGCAGCCACTCATTGCTAAGCCACTGCGCCATGGATTCGTCAAGTCTTTTGTGTTTTGTGTTTTCAAATCTGGTTGTGTCGAGACACAGAGGCGGTGACTGTGTTTCTGCTACGGCATCTTACCGTACTGCAGATCGTATCGTATTAGCATTACATCGAGTACGGGTAGACTGGAATTAGTATCTATGTCAGCATATACACTTTTTAGTTGGTACAGTTATAGCCTATAGGTACAGCCTGCAGGGCACAAGTCCCTAAATTACTGAGGCGGTGAAGTAATTTAGTCAGTGCGTGTTAGCAGACTTCACACGCCTTCTAAATATTATTTTATTTCCTAGACATGCAGGTTCCCTCATGATAATTTCTTTCAGCACAGCACGTACATACGACTTGAGCTTGCCCAAAATATCACGTGCTTTGGATATTATTCCTTGTCACTGTTCTAGATATTTTTGTTCTGTTAATTTTAGAAATGGTTTTTCTTAATGTGTCGGAGTCAGATCTGTTTGTGACATTGTGCTGTATTTTCTATTATTATGATGATGTCAGTAGTGGCAAGACCTCTGGCTTAATTCATATTTTTAAGGCTATGATTTTAAATCTTTATTTTTTAGAGGGTTGTTTATGTAAGATTTTTGGCGGGCGTATAGTTTGGGTTCCAATACCAAACGTCTGGCAACTTTGACGTTGCATCCTGTTGCCAGCCCAAGTATTTGAAGTCTCGCAAAATCTATTTTATCTTAAACTATATGAACTCTGGGGTAATGGGATTTTTTACGCTGCTAATAAACATCATTATAGTGTCTTTATTACTTCCAAACCGGAACACAGCGTGGGATATTGTGCTACAGAGCGTGAGGCGGAATTAGCCCAACCGTAATTGATGTAACGCTTTGAAATATTGTCGAGAGTATGTTTGGATGCAGTGTCATGGAAACAATCACAACATGCCCAAAAGACTAAACAGTTTTGTCTTGGCTCAAACATTGATCAATAATTGTTACCATATGTTCTGAATATGGATTTTAGTCCCAGTCGACATATACCTATTATGTGGAAAGTGTGTATATTATTGATTGTTTCGTCTGGTAGAGACGTAAGGGAATCCATAACCTCATTTGTTCTCGTCGTCGTAAGAGACGGCTATTGAAAATGTAAGAAAGATTTAAGGCTTCCAACAGATGGTGTTTTAATAGGTAGGGAAAAAGTTTATTCTTTGTATTTATTCTATTTGTATTTTGTTTGTATGAAATTAAAAAAATTAAATCTATTTGGTTGTATTTTTGTAGGATAGGGTAACAAACGAGCACACAGTCCACCTGATGGTAACTGGTTGCTGCGGCCCATAGACATCTACATCTATCATCGATTACAAATCAAAATGCAGATGCGTTGTCACCCGTGAAGACTAAGATGGAATGCCTCGTTTCCAGTAAAAAGGGTCTCCGTTTCTCTACACTCACCATACAGAACACAGCAGCATTAGCTACTATTTCACGCTGGTATTCTGTGAGAGCGTGGTCCTTCCCCGGTCGAGCCGACCCATTCGTGTAGCATGATACTACTAATATAACTGCAGCGTGGCTCTACCACGTATAAATAAGGAACAAAGGACATTATGAAGAAGAAAAAAGAAAAAATACTTTCCCGCCATTTTTTAATTGTTTTTCTGTTTAACGAAGAAATTCGATACATTCTGAAGTTTTATTACAAAAAAGGGAAAAATTCAACCCAAGCCGCGAAAAAGCTTTCCGACGTTTAAGGACCTAATGCAGTTTCAGTAAGAGTAGCACAAATTTGGTTCAAGCGTTTTTTCAGTCTGGTAATTTTCGCCCTCATACGGATAAAGTCGATGCAATTTTTGAAAAAGTGGAGAAAGATCGGCGTATTAGTAGTTATGACATAGCAGAGGAATTAAGGATTGACTACAAAAAAAGTTTCGACCTATTCGAAAAGGTCTGGCTGTACATAAAAGCTCGATATTTGGGTACCACACAAGCTTACTGAAGGATACCTAATTAATCGTGTACTTATTTGCGATTCTCTATTGAAACGTAATGAAACCGAACCATTTTTGAAAAGATTGATGATCACTGGTGATGAAAAGTGGATCACCTATGACAAGAACGTGCGAAAAAGATCATGGTCAAAGGGTAGTCAAGAAAAAAGTCAAAAAGTCTCCACAAACTGTAGTGGAACCCGGATTAACACGCAATAAGGTGTTGCTGTGTGTGGTGGGGATTGGAAGGGAATCGTTTATTATGAGCTTTTACCGCCGGGAAAAATCATCGATTCGGATCTCTACTGTCAATAACTAATGAGACGCAAGCAAGAAATTGAGAAAAAGCGGCTGGAATTGATCAACAGAAAAGATCTGTGTGGTCACACACACACACACACACACACACACACACACACACACACACACACACACACACACACACACACACACACACACACACACATATTTCGCCACTAACCTAAATTGAGAGAGCTTGGTTGGGAACTCTCAATGCACCCACCATATTAATATCCTCCAGACCGAATTTCGGTCACGGCGGCCAGCCTCATTGGAGACTAGCCATCGGCGCAGGACAAGATTATAGAGCCCAAGTGTATGCGCAAGCACAGGTGCACTCTCTATTCCATCACTCTCATATTCCGATGGGACGGTAAACCGACACGACCCGAGAGAGATCAGACGTAGGATCAACGGCTTTACGCGCCTTCCGAAGCACGGGGGTGACATATCGCCAACTTCTTGACTCCGGGCAGCTATTGAGAATTTCTTGACGGAAAAACTCAATAATTAATTTTTTCGCCCAACCCGGGATTCGAACCCAGGAGCTTCACATTTTCACCTGGTTTGGTCTCAGAAAGGACTGCTAAAAGTACTTGTCCCGTTTCTTTTTTAATCAAAAATCCCAAGATTTCTACAGCAACTGGATTATTACACTACCTACAAGATGACAACAAGTTATCGAACAAAATGGCACATATGTATTATAATTAAATGTAATTAAACTTGAATTTGTGTATAAAATAGGAAGAAACTTTTTCCCCGACCTTATATATTGCTCCTATATTGTTATATATTGTTTATTTTTCACCCTTTTATCAACACAGAGTTGGGAAAGTTAATTGCATTGCACCTATGCTAAGGCACAAAGTAGCTTCTAATATTCCTTGCTTGGCATTTTTTGCTATTATGGTTGAAGTCTGCCAGGTTTTATTATATATATATATATATATATATATATATATATATATATATATATATATATATATATATATATATATATATATATATATATATATATATATATATATATATATATATATATATATAAATACAACACGTAACATAATTAACGCACTTTGAGAAAGTAGTTTGTTCAGAATCGTTTACTGAATCGATTCCTATCATTTTTAATACAGGTAATTTTTTACGTAAATTACAGTCACACTAAATCTGTACAGTCAGAATAAACTGAAATGGACCGTAACTTAAGGCAATAAGACTTTCAAGAGTGCAGTTTTATTTTATTATTAATAATTCTGTCATTCAATAAAAATAAAGAAAAATGAACTTTATTTCAAGCACGTTAAAGTCTTTGCGTTCGTGGATTTGTACTGTGACCACAACATTCTTCCGGAATTAGTATAACTAATTTGATAAATAATCAGTGCACAAAAATGTTTAACTAAAAATTCAGTGTATGTACTATGATTATAACATAATATACTAATTGGGGTGTCTGAGGGTGTGTGCGTTAATTACGTTACATATTGTATATAATATATACATACTTATATATTATATATACCAATTACCTATTATATATACCAATTACCCGATACAACCTTTCAAAAGTCCACTGGTGAACGTAGTAGACCTCCTCCGTAGATAGTCTCGTAGGGGGAAATTGCTACTGTTGCCACGCTCCGTAGGCGGTTTTGCAACCTAATTTGTTTCCCTCTGTCGACTCTTACGATACCCACGAGAAGATAGGGGATGCAATGATCACTTTAATTAAATGTGTTCGTGGAGACAAAGCCGTCGAATTTAATAATTTTAATTAGTTTGGAATATGCGGATTGTTGACGACATACATTTGAAACTGTATAACCGCTTTTTCTCATTATATTCTTTTAGGTTGCAAAAAAAGCTGATTCAATATATCCCATAGTATCGGCAGCGAGTATTGTGGCAAAAGTGACCAGGGACCACGCTCTTAAAGTGTGGAGCTTCAAGGAGGGTTTGGATATGGACCATACTGGATTCGGTAGCGGATACCCGGGAGGTGAATATTTAATGAAATACTTAACGAAATACTTATATTTATAATAAAATATAGCTTAACGCTACACAAAATGTTAGTTACTCATCCAAATTTATTGTATCACCTTAAAAGTACGCTCCTTCAGAAGCGATTCACTTTTTCCAACAAATAATCCAATCATTATAATTAAACGCTTTTTCCGGAATGGAGATTAGTTTTCGCTTTGCATTTTCCTTTATGTTTTCTAACGAATGAAAATAGGTGTCACGAAGTGTTAATCTGATAAACTCAGAGGAAAAAGAAGGAAGTCGGCTGGAGCCATATCTGGTGAATAAGGTGGTTGCTCGATGGTATTTGTTGAGTTTTTGGGAAAAAATTCGTTCACAATGATGGCCTTGTGCGAAGGCGCATTATCGTGGTGCAAAATCCAAGAAATTTCTTTACACAAATCTGGCCTTTTTCGTCTAACTTGCTGTCTTTAAACACCGCATAACGCTCAAATAATATTCTTTATTTACCGTTTGACCTCCCTGCAAGAATTCCGAGTGCACAACTTCGCGATAGAAAAGGAAAGCAGTCAACATGACTTTGACTTTTGATCGACTTTGGCGTGATTTTTTCGGTTTCGGTTCTGTTGGAAGGTGCCACTCCGAAGTTTGCTGACTAGTTTGCATGTCAAACTAACATCTTGTCACCAGACAATGCGTTTAATGAATGTTGGGTCGGAATTGACTCGTACTAGCATGTTCTCTGCGACTCTTGTGCGATTGAGTTTTTGGAGAAAATTCAGGTCTTTTAGCCGAGCGGCAACATGGTGCATGCCCAAGTGATTATTTAAAATGGTACGGATTGACTCGTGAGACAGAAAGATCGCCGGCTATCTCTCTCAAACTTGAATGATGATTTTCAGTTACAATTTCCTTCACTTTTGCGATGTTAACTTCAGTTGCAGACGATAAATGGCATACCAGAGCGAGGCAAATCTTTCATCACATCTTGACCGCTTTTGAACGCTTTGTACCACTCACAAGCACGTGTTTTTGTAAAGGCGATTAGCAGTAAGCCTTATGTAACATTTTTGGTGACTCCGAACACGAAATTGAATTGGTGGTGCAAAATTTAAGACAAACTCTTTGTTTGATGTTTTTGGCCATTGTGAAATTCGCAATACACACTAGATATGGTATATAACTAAAAGCAGCACTGTATTCAATCTAAATAAAAGATCTAACTCAAACTCCGCGTAAAAACTCAAAATGTAAAACAGTTATGCCAATCTAACAATAACAAAAAATAAATAAATTTGGAACCATAAACAAATCATCCGTTCCCGATACTTTTTTTGATTGAATGTATACTCGTAAAAATCAATTGCTGTCAATGGAATGTAAAAGTAAGGAATACCAACTCCCATAGGAGAATAGTTGATGAGTCCATATGTAAGCAGTAAATAACAGTTCAAAAACTCTCCACTACAGCGCTCGAGCAGCTACGGGGTATGTTAAATCGCCGTAAAATAAGTTGAGAGTGATTTTGAAAATAAAAATTTTAAAAGCAATGAAATAATTATTGTAAAAAGAATTATGGTAAAAGTCTGTGCAATAAAAAAAATTGTAAAAAGTTCTTTAAAATTTAGACTGTAGCTACAGTGGCGCCACCCTTATTTAGCGCTTTCCTACGGACACTTTTTTATACAGAGTCCGTACTCTTTACCTCTCTACACTCCATATGCTGTCCTTTTAGTCTCGCTAAACCACGAATATGGTGCGACTGATTTTGATGAAATTTTTGTGTGTGTTTGTGTGGGGCCCATAATGGTTTAGATGCACTATTATGCCCGGTAGATGGCGCAGTTGTCAATATCAAGTAGTCACCCGTGCGAAGCCGAGGATCGCCGGTTTTTAATAAAAGTTTAAACTGACTTCTAAGAACTAAAAAGAATAAAATAATTTCCACATAATAACTTCTGTAGTGAAGAAGAATGAAAGTCCCGACTCAGAGAGACTGTTATATGGTTTTTTTTATTCCTTTTAATTCTTCTCTTTGGAGATGCTTGAAAATATTTTAAAAACCTACCATACGGAGGTTCTAATAATAAAAAATAAACTGATCCATCACTATCCATCGCTATCGCAGCTTGTCAAAAGTCTCCTGTAAAACATAGGACTTAACCCACAAATTGCCGCATAGGGGTATATTTGTGGTATAGGTGGTCACGCTTAGCAGGCAGGGTGGAAAGCACGGTTTTTTATTTTTTTGAGCTGCTATTGGAAAAATGCTTCTGCCCATCTTATGTCTGATTTTTTTCTGTAGTCTCTTGTGGCATCTACAAAGTAATGTATCGCTGTTTGATTGTCAATGTATTGCATAATAATTACTCCAGTAACATGTTTTATTTTTTTATATAAAAATTACATTTTACTTATATAAAAAATTAAGTTAAGATGTTTTAACAGATATCACCCATTTCTGGCATTTGGAAATGAAACTTTAAAGTATCCTGACTTTTTCCACAGATCCCCTGACAAAGAAGTTTATTCGCGACCAAGTGGATAATGTATTTGGATATCCATTACTTGTTAGGTTCAGTTGGTCGACGGCTGAACTTATGCTTCAAGAAAAGGCGGCTGCATGTACTTTCGAAGATATTGAAGAAGTGAGCCCAAATAAAAAGGCCGCAGGCACCAAGTCTATCAGTACTTTCTTTTCGCCAAAAGAAGATAAGAGATTGAGAAAAAGGCACAAATTTTTTGAAGAAAGATATCTGAACGTGACAAATGCCTTTGAATGATAATAGGATGTTTGCTAATCTGAAGTTAGCTTTAGATTAGCAAACATCCTTAATAAGTGAGACTCAGTATAGTCCGTAGATTATATGACTTGAATTAATTAAATCATAATAAATAAGTTATAATTTTTTATCTTTGTATATACTTTTTAATGCCTAATATGCCAGCTCCATATTTTCCAGACTAAAGCCTCATATAACTTGGCAACAGTTTTGGTCTGATGGTAGAGTAAGAGCATCCATCGCCAAATTCAATCGGGAAAGTAGATATTGTGTCCTTCGAATGATTGCAGAATAATCATCTCGAGTAACCTCATCATCATTACAGCCTATCTAACGTCCACTGCTGATTTTTCTTTATTAACTGGCTTTACGGCTCAGGTTTGTAGACCTTTTGAGCCTATCCTTTCTTTGGGAATCTTCATTTTATGTTCTTTTTCTTCACAATATGCTGATGCGTCACATCGCGAAGCCCTTGGGAGATTTTGACGACAGCTCAACCTAGTGGACAGTTGATGACGACAGCCACTCGAGTTCATAAGGCGCCCAAGCGATCAAAATAACTTGAGGTTTATATCGACATCAAAGCACTTGTTTCGTCGTTTTCTCTAATAGTTCACACGCGCGGACACTTAATTCACAAAATCGCATCACTTTTACGAATCAAAATTTACTTCAAACCATTATATAAGCGACAAAACAGGAACGACAATCCGTCCACGGCCAAGTTCCCGCCAAAACCAAAAAAAACAACTATCCACTGGTGAATAGGCCTTTCCATAGATTGGCTCATATCAGGAGTAATTGTCAGAGTTGCCACGCTTGGCACATCTTGTTGGCAATCGCAGTTTTTAAGTGTTATTAGGAAGACGCTACTGCCGAACTCATGTTCTGTTCTCCTCTGGCCTCTCTTACGACACCCACGGAACGATGTGGGTAGTAGGTTTTTTTAATTTATATTGAAAAGGTTATATTATGTTCTAACTACGTTCACGCTTGCGCATATAAAACCGCGGAATTTCACTAGTTTTATTATCAAAATAATAATTGACAACCCTACCCTAAGTTTGCCTTGATTTTACCAACTCAAACTCGTTTTAGGTTTAGGATTTTTTATTTAATATGGTTCATCAAATCCGTAAAAATAGTTTAAAATACTCACACAATAAAATTTTGAAGTGCAGGTAAAATATCTGCGACCAACATTTGCACAATTCTGACGTTCACAGACGTTTCACAACTTTTTCCAGAACCAAAAGTAAGCGCTGGCATGCGACAAAAATCGTGCCAAAAATAAAATAAAGTCTCTAGCTCGAGAGGAGAGGAGCCGTGGTAGCTCAGATGGTTAGCGCTTGCTGAAATTTTCACAGTGCGCGAGCAAACTGGGTTCGATCCCCACCGGCGCCAATGAAATTGTAATTGCAATTTTAAGTGTTCATTTACCACGTGCTCAGTGGTGAAGGAAAACATTGTGAGGAAACCTGCATGTCTGAGAAATAAGAAAAAAAATATTTCGAAGACATGCGAAGTTCGCCAACACGCATTGGGGTAGCGCGGTGGACAATTCCTTTCCTAGGACCCTTTCAGAAAATATAATAGAAATAAAAAAATAATAAATCTAAACTTCATTTAAAACCAAACATATAAATTGTAAAGTAGCTGCAGGTATCTATAACCAAGTAAAAGATATTCCTTTACTCCAACTTGTCCATGTTTCCCAAAACAATTTTTAACTAAGCTTTATATTATAATGCGGATTTTTTATACTTAAAATTTTAATAATAAAGCATTTCGTACGTCTCAGCCGAGGCGCAAATATTTTTCGGCTGCAAATTTATAAGACCGATTTGTTATTCAAACATAAACATGTTTTTTTTAATTAAATCTACCAATCAAAAAACAAAACGCATTTTTATTGAACACTTCCTATTCAATTCACAAAGTACCTATTATATATTTGTTTATATAAAAAGTATATTTAAGTACAACCATAAAACTAAATGGAAACACAAAGTAGGTAAATGCATTGAGTTATACAACACATAAATCAATGGGCAAATGTACCGCACGGCTGTAGGATTTATTTCAAAGATACGGCCGAGTTACAATACTGTATAAATAATATTACCGTGATGTAAGCGCATCGGTTGGTAGATAGTCAAACAATATTATGTTTGCGGCGAAATACGGAACGTCGACGACGGCGACGAGGGACACGGTCACAGCGTACGGACGCATACAGCGTACAACGCATACAGTCACACAATTTTCGGAATTATTTCAATTAAATAAGAAAAACGAACTTAAAATTTTAAATAAAACGCACTACGCGGCAAACGTCCCGATACCATCCACACCATCTGGATGCTTGGCGGTCCACCACTGTCCGTTTCAAAAGGAGTTTTCTTCCGCGTACAACCTCTCTGTGGAATAATTTACCGCCGGCGATTTTTCCGGACCGATACGACCTGGGGACCTTCAAGAAAAGAGCTTACTCCTTTCTAAAGGGCCGGCAACGCACCTGCGATTCCCCTGGTGTTGCGGTTGATCATGGGCGGCGGTAGTCACTTGACATCAGATGAGCCGCATGCTCGTTTGCCCCCTCTTCTATAAAAAAAACGTGGAGAATATAGATTTTTCATTTATCTATCCATCAGTGTAGTCCTCAAACGCTCTAATGCGTTGCGTTTAGCAACAGATGCATGTAATCAAGAATTTTAGTCATTTTTAGCAGTTGATTTTAAATGTATTTATAGCACATAAAAATAAATTAGAACGTGAAATGTGATGATAAGATATCAAATATTAATAATGCACTTTTAGTTGAAGTTTATTTTTCATAACTAATGAGATAATAGAGTCTGAAAAACGCACTTTCGCAACATTTTGGGGCAAATTCTCCTTACGATAGGAGAGGCCAATGATCTGCACTGGGGTTTTACGGGTTGATAAGGAAAGAAGATTATTAGTTATTACCATGTTTTTATTCCGTCACTTTCTTGTCTGTCTGTCTGTCGTTCCGAGTGGAGTTTATTTATTTAATCTGATCAATACAAATTGTGTTGAATAATTAATGCAAAATAGAATTGGAATACTTAACAACCAAATTTACAATTATATAAAATTACAATTAAAATGTAAAATTACAATAAATATAGAATTAAATTATATATTATATAGAATGGAAATAAATATAAAATTACTATTATATAAAAATTACAAGTCAAATCTCATCACTATCAATAAAATTTAAAGTATTAAATATCACTAAATAATAATAACTGCAACTCAAATTTCGATCACTTCCCGATTAGCTAGACTTGAAATTTTGAACATAGCTCAGAATCGGTATTTAAAAACGTGGCATATTAAAATATTTTAGTATTAAATTTTAAAAAAAAATCACTTGTTTTCAACTTTCGTTCGATTAGTTAACTCACTGGGTGTTTGACGTATTCGACATGTCTTCGAAATATCTTATTATTCAGATAACCAAGGAAGGGATCGAAGCCGGGTTGCTCGCGTACTGTGAAATTCACGCTGAGCTCTTATAAATAAACCTGTTTACTATCAAAGGGAAATACTTTATTTGTATAACAGTAATAGCACTTAGCCCAAGACAAGTAAAGAGATAATGTATATTTTAAATGCAGGATTAATTTTAAAACCGGTTTCAACACTTTTGCAGGTTAATTAATTTATGAATGCTGTTTGAGGTCCATATGGACACTTTAATACAAAAGAAACGACCAATTAGTTTAGTCGTCTGAATACTTACAACAAAATACAATAGTCTTTCATTTGCAACAAAATTTTAGACCTTACTACGAATTTCTCTTGTGTTTTGGAGGAGTTTTTACATATATCTATACATAATTTTCCCATGGAGAATCATTTAAATGAGATTTGAATCCGCAGTCTGTTGACCAACCAATCGCTCGGTCTTGGATTAATATTCCGATGGAGGCCTCCTCTAATTTCTGACAGCGTTTTGAATTCACTTTGTTGGTTTGACGTACTATTATATTAAGAGTCGTGGTAGATCAGCGGTGACGACTCTCATTTAAAATTAGAGTGCTGATGACATTGTGTGTTGATTTTCCATCAAAATATATGGCTAAATTCTCAAATGCTACTCAATTTTAAGTCTTTTGGTGTAAGAATCACTTTGACTTAAAGTGATAGAAACAGCAGCAGGAAACTTAACGGCATCTTTATATCGAGCAGTGTTTGAGTATTTAAGCATTAGTACGTAGTACTATTATTTATTCTGTGGCATTAGGGACTTGAATACGAGTATATATTGCAAGACGTCTGGTATAGGCCTTACATTCACCGGTATTGGTATCGATTGTCTTGATATTATCATTATTACAGCTCATCACTTGTGACAGTATTCTACATGAACATAGTCTACCTCGAGCTATGGTAGTTCAGGAGCTAAGTGCTCGCCATGAACTTGTTAGTGAAGTTTTTAACTGCAGTTCAAAGCGATGATTATCACGTGCTTGAGTGTGAAGAAAAATTTCGTGTGAAAATCTGCATGTCCGAGTAATAAAAATATTTCGAATACATGTAAAGTGCATTAACACGCACTGGTTGGTAGTTGTTGACGCTCATATTCCGTAACAGCGTGGTTCTTCCCCGGTCGAGCTGATACATTAATGCTACATCCACAATTTAGCTGCGGCGAGACTCTACCACGTATAGTTGCTTCGTGACCTTCTCAGAAATAAGAGTAGGCCTGGGCCGCAGCAGTGGGACGTATTATAACTTCACTTTCCTTTACTATAGGTTACCGAAAAACAGAATGAAATATTTCTTGCACGTACACTACACACGCAAAAGGAAGAAAGTTGAAAAAACATAACATTTAATAAAAATACCTACAGGTCATAATTTACATTTACAGTACCCGGATGACCGAGCTTTGCTCGGTTTTTTTAAGTTACATTTGTATACAAATTACATGAATAATAGTTTTTGATCTTATTGACATAATAGAAAAAACTGAACTGGTTATTTGAATAAAAAATCATGAGTGCAATTAGTTTAATTAAAATTTTCGTATTTTAAAAAAATACTTAAAAAAGGGGCTCGAAATAATAGATTTTCTCACAAAAGAAGGGAACTTGAAAAAAAAAGGAAAAAAGTCGGACCCAAGACGGGACGCGTACCGCGGAACTTCGATATCACGCCCGAACAATATCCCATCTGAGCTATTACGATCGTTGGCAACCTGTCAAAATTTACCTTCTTATATTGTAGCAGTTTTTTTATTGCTTGAAAACACAGACAAAAGGACACTTTCTAAAAATAAATCCTAGCTAGATCGATTTATTGCCCCCGAAACTCCCTGGACACTAAATTTTATGAAAATCGTTGCAGCCGTTTCCGAGATCCCGATTATATATATACAAGAATTGATCGTTTAAAGGTATAGGATTACTCTCACATGTGGGGCCGTATTGGTTCAAACGGATCCTCACTCGGCTTTTATACTGCTGTCGAAACAACAGCGCTGGTATTCATTATATAAATCATTCCGATACTAATAGACACTATGACAGTTACTCTGACACTACTTTGATACTACTGCGCATTTTCTTGTTTTATAACGAGCGTTTCTTGATATACTTTCGTCTAGGGCGTTCCTTGCTCTTGCTACTCACGTTTGCCGCAAAAATGTTTATGTCCCCCTTGCCTCATTCATTCTTTTTACATGACTGAATCACTGAAGTATTTCTTTTTTAGACATGGTCACCACATCTTTTCTTTCAAATTACAATTATCTTTTATCACACAATTTCTCACCCCCGTATCACTTAGAGTCACCACTAACGTAAGTACTTCTTAATGTCCTTATTTCTACAGCATTAATTTTACTATCAAGCTTTTTCTGTCAAACCCAACTTTTATGGTAGTAAACAACATTAACATTAAAATTTTTGGGCACATTCTGATGTCAGGAACCTGATGCAAGGGCTCAAGTGTCCCTAAAAAATATTTTAATGCATGTATCAGCCCAGCTCTCATCGCAAACGTAGACAGCGTTCGCCATACAGCAACGCTCTCATATGCATTTTTCAAGTCAACAAATGCACAAGAAACTTCCGGTATTTGGCTAAAAAACCATGTCTGTATCCGTATATCCTAAGTGCAGCTAACACATCTCAAATGATTCCATCAGTTTTTTCGTAACTCCTTCAATCAACAATTTTAACACAAAGTGACGACAATACTAATACAGAATAATTCAGCGGTATTTTTTACAGTTCTGCTGTGAGCTTTTGCCATTAAGCAGCTGAAATATAACGACCAGACAGACATACACAAGTCACACAGTCTTCCATACTCACTTTAGTTGCCAGCATAAATTACAGAATGCGTAAAGCGAAGTACAACAGGGCTTGTTGTTTCAGCACTATAACAATTCAAAAGTTACAGTCTATATAAGTCCCACACCTGGGCACAGGCCTCCTCTCATTTCTGAGAGGGTTTTAGGGCAAGGAATAATCCGCCGCGCTGCCTCAATGCGTGTTGGCGAACTTCACATGAGTTCGAAATATTTTTTTTCTTATTTCTCAGACATGCAGGTTTCCTCACGATGTTTTTTTTCACCGCCGAGCACGTGGTAAACATTACTAGTGATACTTGTGGTGGTTTCGACATTACTAGTGATACTTCACTATTATTTTATACTGATTAAAACTGGATTGCCTGCGATTGCTGCAAAACTAATTATCATTTACCTAGTTTAATTAAATAAAAACTTTTGATAAATTCAAATGTGTGTGCCCTACGCTCATGTTACATGTCATTTTTTGTGTGTTTTAAACACGCAAAATTAAAAAAAACATTTGGAAAATCCAAAAGTGCACGACTCATAATGCTCATAATGTGATCGTGAAAAATTGTAGAAAAATCTCAATCAACAATAGATTTTTTTAATTTTACTGTCATTATTATTGAGACTCACAGGTAGGTCTGTAACCGCAGCTTTTTTTAAATTATTTTGAGCTCGAAAAATGCATATCTCCTGTTTCAACTTCCCCCTGTCGCCTATCCATGGGACTAAATTTACACGTTAAATATATATATATATATATACATATATATATACACACATATATATATATATATATATATATATATATATATATATACATATATATATATATATCTATTTTATGGTGCCAATCAATATGTACAGGGCCAAAAATCCTAAAAATCAAATACCGCAAATAAAAATTATGCCGTAAATTAACAGAAGTCCATTTTAAATTCGACATTATTTTGTCAAAACTAAACTAGCTTTAACTATGAATGAATAAAAATACTTAGTTGAATGTATATGACACAATTCTGATTCTAAGACAATTTACCCTTCATAAAAATACATTGTAAGACATGCCCGAAATACAAAAAAGATGTAGGTGTTGCTAGACATACGTATACTCAGTAATACAATTCTGAAAAACTCACTTATACCTGCAGCATATTACGTTTATGAAAAATTACAGTCAGCTACGTCTAATAGTCACTGAAGTCAATAAAAAAAATCTGTGACGAAATGACATAGAGGTAACTGAGGAGGTGGATCAGTATTACTGATGTTCCTAAATTAAAACCCACACGAGCTAAGCCGCGGCTAAGCTGCTAGTACCTGATAAAATAGGTGGTAAAACAAGAAATCGAAAAAAAAATGGAAGTAGAACGCTATAAATTAGGAAAATCACAAGCTATTCTTGCAGCATGAGATAATGGTTCCAGAGCAAGCGTTTGAACGATGTAGCTCGTGGGCTCGGGGCTGCACGTATATTATTATTTGGTAATCCGTTTTAAAGTCTTATTCATAAAAGATTTGTACTAAGAAGCTAGTATCTCATTGTGACTGAGGGAGACACGGAGAGTAGAATGTTCCGCAGAACGGAGACAACGTGTACGGGAATCACCCTGAAACTGAAATTTGTTTTTTTATATAATGAGTTACGAATTTCGAAACTATATAATTACTAAATGATTTCCTATATACTGACACTCAAGTGAATAATAAGCCTTAAAATAAAACAATTTTTACGGATTTTATCGCGTATATTAACTTATTTTATATTCCCGAGCCGTTTCGAGCACTTTACAGCACCAATGGTCACGGGAGGACTGAGGTGTTCAACGTTCCAATGCCATAGCACGCTAGTACGCCTACTTCTAGATTAACATGACGTCGAAACGAAAAGTCGGGAATCTAAAATAAGTTAATATATGCGATAAAATCCGTTAAAATTGTTTTATTTAAATACCTACATAATTACAACTTAATATTGATAATATTCTCTATAAACGTCATATCAAATATTTGCAAATGTTGTAAACACAAATGGGACAACAAGTAAAACGAGTTTACGAGGTGGGGTGTGGTGTTAGGGAGAATGTTTTTATTATAAGGGTTTAAAGTCTGGGATAGTTAATGATATCAGATCAGTAGACCGTAAGCAGAAGTAGAACTAGATAGCATCTCTTATTTTTAAGTTAACAAAATAAGAAATGCGTTTACAATAAATTATTACGTCGTAAAAGTAGAAGACAATGGAAATTACGTCGAGAACACACATATTATTCTACTCAAACCTAAAATAGTTCCGAATTTCACAAAGTCGTAGCGGTCTCGAAAATTCCTTTCGTAATAGAGGAAACAAACATCCTGCATTAAAATCAACGATATGCGATTTGATTGTGCAAAATAGTTAAAGCCATGAACCTTAGTTAAAACTAAAGCAAGACACAACTGACATTATGTCACTAGTCTACTAAACGTAGTCGTTATATTCGCTTTACTGGTCAGTGGTCACATTAGAGAATTTGAATTATTGGTGATCTTTATTTACCAAGGAAGTGAAAATGCATCGATGAGCTACTGCTACTTTCTACTGAAAACACGATTGTATAATATGCATTTATTCTGGTGTTGTCTCTGTTTTATAAAATGCGCAAATAAATTCAATATATTAGCGTAATTCCAATACGTTATTTTAAACAGTAGCGAAATTTAACGCTTCTTGCTTTGCATATTAAGTTTCCGCCATTAAAGTTAACAATGATGTTAAAAGAGTGAACTTGGTATATAAATAATAGAGAAGTTCTAAAGTAGAAACATAAGGATCATCATAAAGTCATTTCTAGAAATAAATCATAACTGCCGAAGAACTTTCACAAACAAACGTCGATATATTAAAGATTTCTTTTCACGACAAAAGGTTCCTCGTTATGGGACTCATCCAACAAGGTGAATCGCTGGGGCGGGCGCGTGTCTTCAACCTCCATTAGCATGCAAGTTGCGGTGCGAGACACCTACTTACCATGAGCAATGCGGAACGTACTCCGGGTCACTTGGAGAATTTAATTGTGTTCCATTATCATATTTAGGCTCTTTTACGGTAAGTCAAAAGTGAAAACTGAATGGGAGTCGACGTTGTTTGTCATTCGTCACTCGCGATCGATGGAGACAACTTCTTTCGTATAGCAGCTCGAGGATTAACAGCGAAATGGCGGTCGTTCGATTTAGTTTGATAATATTATGTATATGCGCGTGTGCAACCGCAATCGTGGGGCCCGTTTTCAATGGAACCACGAGCAAATCTTCAAAGACTGATACGTATTTAGATGCCTATTCAAAATCTCGTATTGAAGCTGAAAAGGCTAAAGAAGGTGTTATAATAATAACGGCAAAGGACGGTGAAAAGAAGATATCGAATCGCGACGACAGTTACCAATCTGTATACGACTACTCGCCACCTTATTCCAACAGTGATAGCAATAGTTTCAGTTCGTCTGGGTCGAGCTATTCTGCGCCGTCAGCATCTAATAGCTACTTACCTTCCTCTAGTTATGGATCACCCGTTAAATTTGAGTCAGATATCACGTACAACGCTCCTCCGAATACTTACGGACCACCGTCATCAAGTTACGGACCACCGTCTTCAAGTTATGGCCCACCGGCTTCCAGCTATGGCCCACCGGCTTCAAGCTATGGCCCACCAGCTCATACTTATGGTCCACCTTCGCAGACTTACGGGCCACCCTCCCATTCCTATGGACCTCCAGTTCACAAACCTCCTCCGCCAATATACGGCCCACCTATTAAACCATCTTACGGTATTCCTTACACTGCACCAGGCCTCGGTTTTTTCGATAAACTATCGCTGAAGTTAGACATATTGACGATTGCGAAGCTGATGCTTAAATTCCTAATTTTCAAGAAGATCGTGACTATGATTGCTGTAGTGTGCATGTTACTTGTGATACCAAAATTAATTTCTTTTAAAAAAGATGACGGAGATAATGGTAACAATAACGATGAAGACGACCGCCAGTTTGGACACAGTAATGGTATGTATTATTTTTAAAGTAAAGCACGTGAAAGTTATATATCAATGCATATAAATAGCATATTATTGAGATGTTATAACCATTGCTTAAGAATATTACGTTAGAACGTTGTAAGAAGAACAGTATTTTGTTCTAACTTCTCTACTCACTTGCCTCGTTGTTAAAGGGCAAGTAATGATAAGCAAGTGGATTCCTTTTCTCATAGATTTGTTGTGTTTTTTTTATTATTATTGTCTTTTTTTTAAATTAACAACTGCGTAGGCTTGTACTTGATTTGAATTTAATTCTAATAGACAGGGATCGACTGGAGCCAATATAACAGTTACAAACTAACAACAAAAATTGTTAGTTTTCGGGTCGGATTTCATTCTATTCAGCTATATCCTAACTGAATCATCGCATAAGCGTTCTAGTAATAGCTTAGACGAGTGAGTGCACACAAATTATTACTTATAAGCTTTATTACTTATAAGCTTTATTCATTTATGACGTTACTAATAGAAAAATGCTTATTTCTTATAACTATAAAGTGTCGAATTCGCTAACTGTTCTAATTATATATAAGTGGCTCCTGCAACTCTGACGACTTAGATGAAATTTCTAATAGCCTATAATATTTCTTGCTCTCCAAACCTTTTAAGCCAAATGAATACAAACAAATGTGCACAAAGCTAAAAAGGTATGACGAAGTTTTAATTAGCGAATTTATTATATGCCTTAAATCGTGAATTCAAATCTACTCATTAGTAGTGATTGCCTTTTTATTAGATGTACTGATTGAAAATTCTTGTTTATGTAATAGTTATAGAGTTAACATCCGCGCACCAGTTGTTGGAACGAGCGATCTCCGTGTACGGTCGCCAGCAGCCCGGCTGCGGCATCACGTGTCGAGTACGCAGAGTAATCGACGATCTCTATGAATTCCAACCTTACTTCAGGTACGTTTTACGATTCATATCAAGTGCACCTATCCTAACATGTGCGCGATTGTTATAAAAGTTGTAATTTAAACATCATTAACAGAGTTTACTAATAACTTTACGAGTGTCACGTTGTCATAAAGTAACTATAAAGTCTTATGAAATTCACCTCACTGTTTGTAATGTCCACCATGAAAACCGAAAAGTTTTTGTAACGTATATTTTAAATCACTTACAGGGTACTTTAAACGTAAAAGTCGAAAGGGAAATATAGAAAATATATTAAACGTGTATATTAAACGTGTTAATGTTGTGCGTGAGTAGGATGTCTTTGATACTCGTAGGTTATTAATTTTTAAATTCACTTTATGAACAGAACATTTAAACTACCACATAGATATGCAGCGAAGCAAATAGAATACAATCTAATAAGATATATCTTGAAGTTATTGTTTATCTGTTTGGTTGCTGCTTTACCACGTTTACAAAGATGCTATAGAATTACTGTAATGTAGATTTATGAGAACTCTGTGTGCCAGACTTGGATACAAGAGATCGTACGTTTGAATTCTGACTGCAATGACAGATTGTTAAAATTTAGTATGGCGACTTGATAAATTTAGGTGGTTGTCTGATTTTTGATAGATACACTCTCACCAAGACTTATTATGATTCCTTAATTTTTTTAAGTCCTTAGTTTCTCAAAAGTTTAAATCGCCCTAATGATTGCCAACCTTCGTAAGGAGACGGCACCTTAAGAAGAAGAAGTTTTTTAAAACCTCATTGAATCTCGAAGCAGCAATGTGTTTTCTTCTTTCTTTTTTTAATATGACTCAAATTTGTCAATGTCCAATGTTCCATCCATTCAATTACTTATAGCCTATAAAATTCTACTGCTGAATATAAGATTCCCCCATATATTGTCTCATAACTTGTAAAGGAGGATTTTGCCATAGTTGCCACGCTTGGCAGGCGGGTTGGCAACCCTAGTTCTATTTGCTATTTTGGGTTGTTAGCAGGAAGATGCTGCTGCTCACTTCCTGCTTTAGTTTCCCTCTATCGGCTCCTACGACACTTAAGGGATATGGAAAAGTAGATATTCTTATACCGCCATAATACACCTTAATTTACCAAGTAACCTTTTAATATGTCCATACTATTCTGTGGCCTTTTGATTGTTGCCTATATATGCAAATATTCAATTTAAAATGTAAAAAATCTTAAGGTGTTTGATGAATTGCAAAATAACTATCATCTTGGTCCTCAATCCTGCCTCACAAGCATGGCGATTATGGCAAGTCGTTTTAACTTAATAGAGGCTTCTCTATCTGATTATAGGCTGACGTAGATGAATTAATGTTTGCTTCTTTTTAGTTTAAGTTAAACGTAAAGTAAGTAAGTTACGTTAAATGTCACAATTTTTTTAATTTCTTATTACAGAATGAATACCTCTGAGGGTTAGGACTGCTACGTCGATGCATTTAGTGCCATTTAAAATAGTGTACAGAACGTTATTACTTATTAAATTATTTAATGTATTTATTGTATTATTACATAGATTATATATATATAGATAGGCATTTAGATAAGTTTGTTGAATAAATTATTTGAACCAGTAGAGATGATTTTTATTTCAGATTTTTATTAGATTAAATAAAAATTACGTCTAATATTTATAGATGGTAACTGTGTGAAATACGAAGGGAAAAAATAGGTGATGATATTAGTAACTTGCAGCTTACGAGATCTTTCTTATATGCCGTAATAGTAATGATCCTTCTAATATTGTTGTTAATTTCTCTCCATTTTTTGGGTAATTACAGAATTGGAACGTTAAAATTCTGAACATAATGTCAACTGCGTCTTGAATTGTAATTTACAGCTTTTGTCGTTACATAGGCATTAAACATGTATGCAAACACAAAATTAAGCAGTTTCACTCTTATAGTGAAATTCAACTTTCCCTCCATCACTTTTGGGATCAAAGACCGAGGCCTCAAACACTAACAATGCTACACACGGTACCGTAAGCGAACACTCTCTGAATACTAATAGCTCACTATGATACTAATGATGACAAACTTCGATGTTCAAACTGATGACTTCTAAATATACGGTAATGGTATCCACATATTCATGCGTGTTACATTTAGGTACGTATTTTACAATTTTTTCAGCCGTGAGCCGTGATAACTCAGATGGTTTACGCTCGCTATAAAATAACAGAACGCGAGTAACCCGGGTTCGATCCCCGCCGGCACCAATGAAATTGTTAATTGCAATTTTAAGTGCTGATTTACCACGTGCTCGGCGGTGAAGGAAAACATCGTAAGGAAACCTGGATGTCTGAGGAATAAGAAAAAAAATATTTCAAGACATGTGAAGTTCGCCAACACGCATTGTGACGGCGCGGTGGACACTTCCTTGCCCTAATACCCTCTCAGAAATGAGGGGAGGCCTTTGCATAGCAGTGGCACGTAACTTTACTACAATTTTTTCAACATTAATGTAAAATATTACATAAAAGGATAGCTGCTGTGTAAAACGATTCCATATAAAATTATAACAATCCAAACATCCTTTCATAAATTATAACAATTTCCGATATGTTTTTCTTTTTTTTTTCATTCACCACAGTCTATTAAAAGCTCACAGCTGCACATTAGCTTTATTGAAAGAACGTCTCATAGGGCGAATTTGCCGTAGTTCCGACGTTTGACTGGCGAGATGGCCACCACAAATTTATATTATTTTGATTTGTTATAAGGAGGATGCTGTTGGGCTTTTCCTGTTTCGTATCCCTGCGTTATCTCTTACGATCCTCACGAGATGATAGTGGATTTTCTTACACCGCCACTCCTCTGTATGGCTGAATTGTTTATATACTTACAATGATAACCTTTTTTAGACCGCTGGTATTTGCATCCCGAAACGTCGATGCTCGAGCCCAAACCTGGTAGCACTATTGCTTATGACGTAATGCAATTTTGCGAGAGCGATCAAATCAAGGCTGGGTTCTGCCTCCGATATGTACCACAGATGTTGGAATAAAAAGTTCCATTCCCTGTAGCACCACATCAGCGACAGAATCAGAAACAACGCTGGGATCATGCGATGTGAAACAAATCCGCCTTCAAGGGTAGGATGCAAAAAAAGATCGCATTCGGTCCCAATCGGCTGACCTATAATGCCAAACACGGCGGCAACCTTTGTTACGTGGTAAAGCCACGCTGCAGCTATATTATGGTTATAGCATGAATAGGTCGGCTCGACCGGGGAAGAACCACGCTCTTTACAGAAAACCAGCGTAAAACAGCGGCTTAATACTGATGTGTTTCGTATGGTGAGTGTAGAGAACCGGAGACCCGCTTTACTAGGATCGAGGCATTCCATCTTAGTCCTCAGGGGTGAACACGCATCTGCATTTTGATTCTTAATCGAATGTAGGTGTCTATGAGCCACAGCATCCACTTACCATCAGGCGGACTGTGTGCTCGTTTGTCACCCTTATCCTATAAAAAAAACCTGCAGTACGCAATCGCGATTGGAGCGTGAGTGGCACCGTACTCCAGATCAGACAATGGCCCGAGGAGCCAAGAGGGGCATCAACGGAGACCTGATATCCGTCCGGATTAGAGGTCAGCAGAAGATCCAATAGGGAAAGTACATGATCTTCCACATCTGGGATCCGCGTAGGCTTGGTGACCAGTTTTATTAGACCCTATGCCAAAGCAAAGTTATAATAAACAGATCTCCCCGCGTTATCGGTTGAACGTGAACCGAGCCATTCGGCGTCGTGGGCGTTAAAAATAAAAAGTATCACAATCTCTGCGGATGGGACCTGATGTAGCACGGATTCTGCAGCCATCTGGACATGGTTGATCAGTCGGTCTATGTTGGCATTACCGCTACGGGACTGATAGAGGCACTCGTAGATGCGGGGATGGTCGTCGCTGTCTACGCGCAGACATAAGATGGACAGGTCCGTACCTTCAAGGCCGCCGAGTCGGCGAAAACAGATTTCCTCTCTGACGTACACGCGATCTCTATCCCGGGCACAAAGAAGTGTTCTAATTTGTACCCCGGTTAGGAGAGATATGAAGTATCAGTCGGAGAGGACACTTCTGTTTCAGTTAGAAAGAGCAAGGCTTCGCCGTTTCCAGATAGTAGTGGACGGCATTAAGGTTTGAATGAAGTCCTGATATTGCAGAAATTCACGGATAGCGTGGCAGGGGGCGCCTTTGACTTATTGCTCCGTTTGCCCCGAGCAGGTTTAGTATCGACGGAATTTCGCCTCCCCGAAGAATACGAGGGGCAGCCTGAGCACCCACGCTCAGGAAAAGTAGGGGAGTTTGGGCGTGGATGCCCAGCGAGGGATTCTCCGTTACCGGCGGTGCTGCTCCTGGGGAAGTGTTATATTTAACTCCGCTACCATGTTAATGGGATGGGGGGGGGGGGAATTGGGTCTCCAGCCACCTGCAGTCACCAGACGAAACGCGGAAGCAGAGCTTCCACTTCACGCCGGTATTCTCTGAGGTCGTGGTACCACACCGGTTTGAGCCGGCCCACACGTGCAACAGCAAAAGCTGCCGCGTGGCTCTACCACTGTTAAAGCCTTTTTGTCTTGACTTCTTGCTTTCTTTATTTTTTTGGAAAATCCTCAGAAGGAAACAGTCGCTGAGCTTTCATTGCTTATTTATATTATGATGTTATAAATTACTCGTGTTATCGTGTTCCCTTCATGGTATTTTAGTTACTATTATTGGTACTATGTAATACTAGTACAAAGATTCCTGGTACCTTAAGGTTCCTGTAAAAAATTTTGTATTCATTTTACACCAATACCTAACCTTACTAAAATCTGTTGGAAAGTTTCTCTCTTATCCGCTTCCATTATGCGTCTTACAGCGCAAACGTTATCACTTCCTACATCCCACATGTAGATTATCATATAGTAGGTTATACTTATTAAACCAAATTTAAACAGTGGCACAGGTTGGGTTTTATCAAAAGATTTTATTGTTGACTAGGACCACAAAGTCGTAATAAATTATTAGTACATTTTGATGCGCTACAAATGCTAATGAATTTGCCAATTGTAAAAACAAAACACAATCGGTCGTATAGTGGCGGCGTAAAAGAATCCACTAACCTACATCTTCCCGTGGGTGTCGTGAGAGGTGATAGAGGGAAACTGAAGCAGGAAATGAGCAGCATCACTTTCCTAAATATAACTCAAAATTATAAGAAACTGTAGTTTCCAGGCCGCCTGCAAACAGCGGAAAACTATAGAAAATATGGCAAATCCGAAAAATAAGGAACTCTATGGCAGAGGCCTACGGTCAATAGTGGACTTTGATTAGTTATAATGATGATGATGGTGATGATGTTGATGAAACGTATTTAATAGATTTACGCAGCCAGGTTCATTTTTCAGCTATATATTCCACATTTTAAGATATCTATCTTGGGCGATATAAAAGGCCAGTTCTACAAATCTTACACTATTTTTCGAAAGAAAAGTAAAAGTATCTAATCGCTGAAAGAAATATCTCCTGAGAAACTGCAGTATAACTGCGACATGAGAGCCGTGGTAGCTCAGATGGTTAACACTCGCTGTAAATACAACGGAACTGGAGTAATCCGGGTTCGATCCCCGCCGGCACCAATGAAATTGTTAATTACAATTTTACTGCTGATTTACCACGTGCTCGGCGGTGAAGGGAAACATCGTGAAAACCTGCATTTCTGAGGAATAGGGAAAAATATTTCGAAGACATGTGAAGTTTACCAACACGCATTGGGGCAGCGCAGCGGACACTTCCTTGCCCTAAACCCTATCAGAAATGAGGGGAGGCCTGTGCCCAGCAATGGGACATATATAGGTTGTAACTTTACTTTTAACTTTTACGAAAGAAAAAAGGCATTTTGTAAGCTATTACAGTCCTATAGCAATTAGCGTTAAAACCTCATATACACTGGAATACGAATATGCGTTGACTTTAAAAGGTTAGTTTAGACTATGTTAATAAGAAATTTAAAAAAATGTTTATATTGGGTTTAACTAAGTCTATTAAAAATACGCTATCTAATCGCTGAAAGACGAGAAACGAAAGAAGAAGATCGCGACATCTCCTGCGATAGTCTAGCAGTAATCATGTGGAATATTAGGGTTCAATTTTCTCTGATATCGTTTTCCCATACCGGAAACGTATTAATGAAAGCATTTCTCATGTTCATCGCTTACATTAATTACCACCGTTATCGGAGAAAATATATTAATGTTTTGATTGGACATCTTTTTATAAATTCAGTATAAATACAGATCATTTGAAGCCCACATTTATTTGCAACTAGGCGAATATGCAAGGAAACGTACAAGTAACTTTATTAGATTAAAAGTTTGGATAATAATCATTCCTGGACACATTTGATTTATAATCAGTGAGATCATAGATAATATCCAGTTAGATGTCGAATCAGTGCATATAAGACCACTCTCTACTGTATCTTTAGTGTCAGACGAATAAAATTTGAGATATTGGGATCGTATATATTTTTTGCTACGGGGAATTGGATTATATGTTCAAAATAGAAAATGTACAAAAATATCTAACAAAATTAGGTATCATATGCTATATGGTACCTACCGGTTGAGAAACTATTTATGTGAGAGACAACAATGTGTGGAAATATCTAAAGTCAATAAAGACAAAAAAGTGTTTTACAGAAGCGAAAATCAGATAAATGACTTTGGCGTGCCACAAGGCAGTGTATTGGGACCATTCTTATTCCTCATGTATATCAATGATCTCCCTAATATCACTCGCCATAACACAATCTTGTTTGCTGATGACACAACCCTTATCGTGAAATGCGAAAATGCAGATACATATGAAACAGAGATAAATAAAGCAATCAAAAACATAATAAACTGGCTTTATTGTAATAATTTACAGATTAATATGGAAAAAACTAAAATGATCCAATTTCAGACATACCAGAGAAAACTATTGAATATTAATGTTAAATATAATGATAAGATCATCGAACAAGTAGCAAGTACTAAATTTCTGGGTATAATGTTGGATCAAAATTGCGACTGGAAAACACATGTCGATTACGTTTGTGACAAACTCGACAGATTTGTCTACGCAATAAAGAGATTACGAGTCATGGTATCAACTGATGCTGCTCTATGTGCATATCATGGATATGTTTCGTCAGTACTATCATATGGTCTTTTATTGTGGGGCAATTCAGTAGATATAATAAAAGTATTTAGAGCACCAAAAAATGTGTGCGTGCAATCTATGGAGCAGGGTATACGGATAGCTGTAAGCCCTTGTTTAAAAAGTACAATATCTTAACATTAACATGCTTGTACATTAAAGAAATATGCATATTTGTAAAACAGCATCCTGAACACTTTGAAAGGCAAATAGATGTAACTGAACGAAATGTAGCTCCTAGAAATAAACATAAATTATACTTACCTCAATGCAGGCTCAAATTGTATGAAAGGAACTCTTACGTAAATGCTATAAAGGTGTATAACAAAATACCCAACGACTTTAAAGAGTTACCTTTAACCACGTTTAAAAAAAGTTAATACAATGGTTAAAAGAAAAATGTTTTTACGATCTAAACGAATTTATGTCTTTTAGTGGAAAATAAATCCGAAGTCAGTAATATTGATATATATATATATCTAATAATTAATTAATTACAAACAAAATGAAAGTATGGACATTAACACTTAAGAACAACCATTAGACAATGTGACATTTTAATTGAATTCCCACTTGTAATTTTTTTTTGCATGTATACTAATTAAATATTTGCACACCATATAAAATGGTAGAATGTAAATGGGCCATTATTCATAATTTAAGATCATACTTTATTGTACACATACATTCTGGCAAATAAATGAATTTGAATTTGAATTTATGTGAAATATTCAGACCAAATGCGATGACTGTGGGAAGTGTCAAAGACGCAAGCTGATATTATTATCGCAATTTGCATGCATACTGTCAATCCTCTATTGTCTGTGATACGGCGACCTGTGTGATGCGTGACCAACGGGATCGTGATGATGATCCTGGTGTGGCCGTAGAAGGGAAAAGGAAGATCTCCCGCCGGGCAAGGTGTTATGCTCGGAGAGCGGCACACGCTCCGTGTGATAGTTCGGAGCTGTTCTATAAATACTGTTTATGATTCGAAACTTCAATAGCGCGATTTAGGCTTCGGTGTGTTTCGCTTGTGGCGCGACGATAGGCGCCGCCACATCAACCCCCTGCTCAGACCGGAGGTCGACAGTGCAGTCCGATTGCCGGTGCGCCCTAAATGCCGGTGGGGAATGCATGCTGTGTGCGTAAGGGCAAGTGACACCGGTGCAAATGATATGCCGATGTGTAATGCATGCCGTACTACGCACTGGCAAGTGTTGCCGGTGAGAACGATGTGCCGGAGCAAGTGCCAGAAGTCTGCCTTATAAATCTGCGGTGAGTCGAGATGAAGACGAGTTGGACTGGTTTGTTGGAACTGAAGACTGCAGAAGACGATTCTCAGTAGTGATTAGTAGTAGGGGTTCTTGAGGATAGTGACGATGGCTTGAAAGTTGTAGTTTCCGAAGGTTGTTGGTTGCGTGTTCAGATCACGTCGGGTGGTCACCACTGTGGCCGTAGAAGGGAAAAGGGAGATCTCCCGCCGGGCAAGGTGTTATGCTCGGGGAGCGGCCAACGCTCCGTGTGATAGTTCGGAGCTGTTCTATATATACTGTTTATGATTCGAAACTTCGATAGCGCGATTTAGGCTTCGGTGTGTTTCGCTTGTGGCGCGACGACAGGCGCCGCCACACTGGTTTTTTATTTGGAAGCCGGTACGAGCACCATCATCATTTCTATCAATATTATTTAGATATTATGTTTTTCCCTTCTAAAAAATAATTTACCGTGTAGTGACGGTGCAAGAGTATCCCTTTCACCGTAGGTGTCTTAAGAGGCAAGAAGTAAACAAACCAGGAGATGAGCAACTCCTACCTACCTATACCAACCCAATAATAACTTTAAGAAAAACTACAGTTGCCATCCCGGTTGCCAAGCTTGGCAATTATAACAAATATGAGGCAATCAATGGGGGAGACCTATATTTAGCAGTGGACTTTTGAGAGGCTGTAAAGGTAAGAAAATAACGAGCCTTTTTTGCCCGCTTCAAAAAGGAGGTAGTTCTCAATTCGAGTTCAATTAAGTTACGCGAAATCTTCGTCAACCATGAACCTTGTCGATTGTGATTTTGATCATTCTTTTTTTAATAAATAGTTTTTTTTTAAAGAAAGGGGTGACAAACGAACACACAGTTCACCTGATGATAAGTAGATGCTGTAGCCCATAGACATCTGCATTCCGCATCTTTCCTCGATTAATTATTAAAATGCGGAATGCGTTGTCACCCCTAAGGACTAAGATGGAATGCCTCGTTTCCAGTAAAAAAGGGTCTCCGTTTCTCTACACTCACCATACGAAACAACGGTATTAAACTCCTATTTTACGCTTGTATTTTGTGTGAGCGTGGTCCTTCCTCGGAACGAGCCAATCCATTTGTGCTACAACTATAATACAGGTTGCAGCATGGCTCCACCACGTATTCAGAGGTCTTCCCGTATTAATTTCGAAAAAAAAAACAGTATGTATTAGTACTGACTACAGCAAATTCATAGTGTAACGATCCCCCCCTCTACTATTGTATAAAAATATTATAATATTAAAAATATCCCCTTTTAAATAACATTATATATATGTGACCAGGATTAATAAAATATGTTTTGATCTTCCTAAATGATCTTTCAAAAGGTTTATTAATAGGCCGTTTTTAATAATTTGCCGTGATTGACTTAGTTGGGACCCTCATTTACGTTGTGTTTGTTTAGTAACTTAGTTCTTTTAGGTGTCGTTTGGAAGAATGAATATTCACTAGAGCAATTGAAAGCTGTTGGTAGTGCCTTATAAGCTAAATGAACCCCGTTCACGAAGACAGGGCTCGAAAAATGTTAGAACATAAAACGTCCCTATTCCACTTGTATCAGGTTTACATTATTAATTTATTATTATTTATCCCTTCCCGCTTGGAAAAGGCTCACAATATATTTATACAAAATATACCCGATACAAGGGCTTCGCTCTCCTACATTTATTTAAAAAAATGTAGGGGAGGTACACGGCCCCACACACGCCGTGCACGGTGAGCGCCAACCATTTTGATGCACTCCCCCCGAAGGGAACGCTAATTCGGAAACCGGACCGTAGTCCACAGCAAAATAACTGGCGAACCAGTAAAAGAGGCTTGGCCCCTTGTAAGTGCGTAAGCACAAACATCGACCGAAGTCGCGCATGTCAATGCGTGTAAACGCCATACAGAATACGAACGAATCCAGCCACAGTGAATGTACGTCACACGGTTTAGGCAAATAGGCACACTGGCCGTAAACCCTCCGTGAGCGCCACCACCTGCCAGACCGCCGCTCCTGCAGACGTGATGTAAGTGTATGGCATCACCACCAATTGCATGATCAGCACGGCTACTAGCCGCAGAGCGTGTCATGAGTCTACCGCTCACCTCAAGGGAATGGGGTCCCACGTTGTGCAGCTTTCGGCCGCAGCCTTGAGAGTCTCCTCAGATCCTCCCGCCAGCTACCACCCGCATGAGGTCGACACATATGCTCCACCAACCAATACAACGGCAGATATAGCCAAAAGGCAGTTATAAGATAAGAGTAATAATTCGCCATCAGAAAGGGTTTGTGTCACTGACGTTGAGTAAATGCATTTTCGATCATGTTTGTCTCACCCACCAACAAGTTGACTTCAATCATTCAAAGGTGGGAAAGTTACAGAGAGATAATATTATGTTGTTATATAAAACATCGTGGAGGGCAGACAGTCTGCAGCCCCGCAATGAAGGGACCCGACTTGGGCAAAGCTACTTAGGTGTGAGTCAAACCAAAACGCAGAGAGCGCCATTGAGAATAGCGTCCCACCAAACAACCATCGCAGAGACGTAATGCTGCAGAACGCAACAAGCATCAATACGACTATCGTCGGGCTTACACCATTCCAAGGTCCCCCATACATCCCAGCAGACATCACCACCCATATACCTCCATCGACCAGAACCACAGAGAGCGTCGAATCAGGCGCAGCACACCCGTAGATCCATCACAAGACGCAATACCGCCAGTAGCAGTAAGCATCAATGCAACTATCATACGGATGGCGCCCCCTCACAACACACCCAACATGATCCCTATCGACTTTGGTAACAAGGTTAGTATTGTTGTTATATTAAAAATATCACCAACGTATCATAGTAGCACGCTACTAAGACGCCAATGAACAAAACTCCACGTATCATAGCGCTAATGCACTAAGACATGAAGCTGAGTATGCCTGTTACACTTAAAAGTGCTACCAAACACACTCAACATCCCCATCCGAAAGATAGACGACGCATCGCTATGCGCTACGACGCCGCCCACAACCGGTATGGGTGTGCGATGTCCACGGGAAAGCCGTATTGCTACAACAAACCCGCTTACCACCGACACTAAGATGTTAATTGTATACCTCCATCGACCAGAACAACAGGAATTCGTCGAATCAGGCGCAGCACACCCGCAGATCCATCACAAGACGCAATACCGCAAGTAGCAGTAAGCATCAATGCAACTACACAACACACCCACATGACTCCTATCGACTTTGGCGACAAAGTTAGTATTGTTGTTATATAAAAAATATCACTAACGTATCATAGTAGCACGCTACTAAGACGTCAATGAACAAAACTCCACGTATCATAGCGCTAATGCACTAAGACATGAAGTTGAGTATACCTGTTACACTTAAAAGTGCTACCAAACACACTCATCATCCCCATCCGAAAGATAGACGACGCATCACTATGCGCTACTACGCCGCCCACAAACGGTATGGGTGTGCAATGTCCACAGGAAAGCCGTATTGCTACAACAAACCCGCTTACCACCGGCACTAAGATTGTTGTTATATAAAACTGCACCAACGTATCATAGTAGCACGCTACTAAGACGCCAGTGGACAAAACTTCACGTATCATAGCACTAATGCACTAAGACATGAAGTTGAGTATGCCCGTTACACTTAAAAGTGCTACCAAACACACTCATCATCCCAATCCGAAATATAGACGACGCTTCGCTATGCGCTACTACGCCGCCCACAAACGGCATGGGTGTGCGATGTCCACGGGAAAGCCGTATTGCTACAACAAACTCGCTACCACCGACACTAAGATGATATGTCTAGGACACATCGGTTAGCGAGTCCAAGTTTACCTCGGACCAATTGCTCGTGAAGCAGCACACACGCCACCATAATATTCCTTTTCAAGTCCCTAATAAGGACTAGTCATTTTGCTACAGTACTAGGAGCAGTCAGTCACCCGACCACCCCATACAATGCTTATGCATCAAGGAGACCTCCTATAATATTGCTTTTGTATCATAGACCTTACTTTCATAAGTCATGTATATATAGGATTCGAACCCATGACCCTACTATTGTAATGCATATTAATCATAGAGACCTTCTATAGTATTGCTTTTGAATCATAGACCTTACTTTCATAAGTCAATCATATATAGGATTCGAACCCACGACCCTACTATTGTAATGCATATTAGTCACAGAGACCTTCTATAGTATTGCTTTTGAATCATAGACCTTACTTTCATAAGTCATTCATATATAGGGTTCGAACCCACGACCCTACTATTGTATTGCAAATTCATCATGGAGACCTTCCATAGTATTGCTTTTGTATCATTGATTTAATATCATAAGTCCCTAATATAGGACTAGTCATTGTGCTACAGTACTTCAGGCAGTCAGGCTCCCGACCACCCCATATATATGTACAACTGCAGGTATGTATCTCCGGCACCTCATCCATACAAGACGTCTATACGTGAACACCTTCCATAACTTAGGAAAATTTTCTTTAATACATGAACTCCTTCAACAACTTAGAAAATTTCATCTATACGTGAACTCCTTCCACAACTTAGAAAAATTTTCTTTTATACACGAACACCTCCCATGACTTAAACAATTTTAAACAAATTTTCTAATTATCTTATAAACGTTATTTAACTTAATTTTATAATATTTTTTGACTTGTATTTCTATTATTTATTTTATTTTAAATATTTTTACAAGTTTTTTTATAATAAATTTACCTATTACGAGAAACAATAATTTTGCCTTTAATTTGCTATGTTTTTGGGATAATGTCTGAAATATATTAACTTTATGTTTATTAATTTAACTTTATTGCTTAATATATATGTTTTAAAACTATTTTTGACGCCCCTTTATATTGAATTTAATTATTAATAATAATATTGAGCCGTCACAATAGCTTAAATTATACAAGATTGTGAAGAGTATTTAATTCTTCTTTAGTTCTTTGAAAATGGCTTTTAATTTTAATTTAAATTAAATTTTAACGTTTGCAATATGTCCTTTTTCGATTTTGTTAAGAGCACATAATTGTTGTTGATCTTCGATATTATCAGACTGAATTGTTTTCATTACTCCGATCTTGAGAGATTGAAGAGCCGTGGTAGCTCAGATGGATAACGCTCGCTGTAAATATAACAGAACGCGAGTAACCCGGGTTCGATCCCCGCCGGCACCAATGAAATAATAAGTGCTGATTTACCACGTGTTCGTCGGTGAAGGAAAACATCGTGAGGAAACCTGTATGTCTGAGGAATGAGAAAAAAAATATTTCGAAGACATGTGAAGATCGCCAACACGCGTTGGGGCAGCGCGGCGGACACTTTCTTGCCCTAAACCCTCTCAGAAATGAGAGGAGGCCTGTGCCCAACAGTGGGACATATTATATAGATTGTAACTTTACTTTTACTTTACTTTACTCTGATCTTTACGAAATGTATGCCATACACGATCCAGCTTACCGTCAAGTTTGAAGCGCGCTTGAAGCGGCGTCCAGTTTACGGTGCATCCAATATAGATCACTCACGTTCAAGTTCGTCAAGCTTGCATGATGCCGCACCAGTTGAATTACGTTTCTCGCTTCTTTGCTCCGACTAACGTTATGCGTACTTGACCGCTCCTACACACGTTCAAGTTCACATGACGTTGCAAGCTTGATCAAGTCGGCAAAGTCGAAAATAATTTTTTGTTTCAAGTAGCAACAAGTAGACGTCACGCACACCGATGGCCATACACAGTCAGATTTACCGGACAGTGCTTCAAACGCGCTGCAAACTTGACGGCAAACTGGATCGTGTATGGCATCCATGAGACATCCATAAGTTGCACTTGAAATCTGGGCTAGATAATCGATTCGACTTGATATCGAACGGTCCGTGGCATTTAAAATTTAAATAATTTAATACATTGAACATTAAACCCATAGCAGGGAGTTTAACACTTTTGAGTTCATCATTGGTGGATACAGGCATCCTGTTATTTTCGAGTCTCGTAAATACAGGGCAGGTTGACGTACTTTCCGTATGTACTGAAAATGTTCTTTAATTTTACAGACAGGTGACCTGTCTGTTCTGGTTCTTATTTCGTGAACAGTAATATTTTTTTTAAAGAATGTTAACAATGCTATAAACATTACTAATATTCCCCTTAACTACTCGTGGTAAGCTTAAATTGCTTGTGTTACGAGTGGTTCACGACAGTAGTCGAATGGTGGATTCGAACCCACGACCTTTTTGAGTTCACGGTCCTCGCCCTGCCATTGGGCTACTGTCGCTTTTATTTATTGTCGCGCTTAATAAAATAAGAGATAAAAGTTATTTATTTCACAGTGACTGTAAGATGTAGGCATTGATACAATTTGAAGAAGAAAGAAGACGTAATTGTGCTCATGAAATTGAAAGAAACGAAATGCTTTGTTCGAACGAACAAGAGGTCAACGAGTTAAAGACATAATGCTGTTCTTACGAAAGCAATAAAATGGTCGCAATTTGCTTCGCATAATACTCGAATTGTTTTGAAAATGCAAATGAAAACTATTTTATTAGTTGTTTGGATGACGTAAGTTTATATAGTAAATATTATACACATCATATGAAGCGGCAGTAGCATAATGGTAGGGTGCAGACCGCGAATTCAAAAGGATCGTGGGTACAAATCCACCATTGCACTACTGTCGTAAACTACTTCTAATTCTAGCATTTTCGGCTTAACAGAAGTGGTTTAAGGGAATATTAGTAATGTTAATATAATAACATCGCTAGTGTATTAATTAGTTAAACCGTAGTAGTTTAGCCCCTGAGCGTTTGCTGTAAATCATAAACATCTAATTTTAGTTAAAAAAATTGGTATAAACAAAATTTTCCAAGAAAAATTTCGACGTAAATCTTCATTAATTATTGAGTGAGACGTTATCCTCAATGTTATAGAGCAGCATGGTACTATATTCATGCTTTGGATAATTTAAGCCAATTTAGTCAATTGAGACACAGTAAGTAAGTATCATGGAGGGCAGGACACACGAATGTGATTTTGGAAAGTTTATTTCCTGTTTCAATGATTAACTTTCTGTTTGTCTTCTGTTATAAATTTCTATTTATATTATCTATTGATCCAAATCAGCCACGTGGTGGTGGTATACAAGAATTCATCACCTTATAATAAAATCCGGTAGGTGTCGTTAGAGGTGATTATGAAAAAAGACAGATATGTCAAAGCGACGCGGCGTCAAAGGTGCAAGGCGACTAGTGCTGCGATTAACAATCCACCTACACCTGCGTGGCCATTATGACTAATTTTCCATCTGTAAATATATACAGATGGAAAATTAGTCATAATGGCCTACATAGAGTTAAAAATAAATAAATCAAACATAAACCATCAATAAATGAACTGTTTTATACAAGCATATTTTGGGTATGCGCTTTTTGCTCATTCCACTATAATGTCCTCCAGACCGAATTTCGGTCACGACGGCCTGCCTCAACGAAGCTAGCCATCGGCGCAGTACAGGATTATAGTGACCAAGTGTATGCGCAAGCACAGGTGCACTCTCTATTCCCTGAGTCTCATAATCCGATGGGACGGTAAACCGACACGACCGGAGAGAGATCAGGCGCAGGGCCAACGGCTTTACGTGCTTTCCGATGCACGGGGGTGAGAGACACCGCCAATTTTCCGACTTCGGGCAGCTACTGAGAATTTCTTGACGGAAAAACTCAACAGTTGACTTTCTGGCCTGACACGGGATTCAATCCCAGTACCTCATGATCAGCAGTCGCATTAATACACCCACTAGACCAACGAGGCAGTCCACTATAATAAGCCAATAGCAGTAGTAGTATGGGCTTGTAGCCTTGAAGCAGCTTAGTTTTTATTCCAAAATTAACAGTATTATTATTTATAGTGTTTTTAAAACTTTTAATGATCAAGTCATCAGGTATCCATTGCCAGGCTCTTGACCTAATCTACTATTAACACAGGCGCGCCAAAATAAGAAAGCACACATAAAAGATCACTCTCATGCCAAGAACTTTAGAATTAGCGAAATTTAACGTATTTACGTTTTTATGCAGTGTGAAATATGTACAAAAATATTTTGTAAATTGTTGCTAATACATTTGGCTAGCTTTCTCTATATGTGAGGACGTTGCCCGCTTTTCTAGCATAAAGAAAACAGCAAAAACAACACACTGATATCAGATAATTATTCGACGCCGTATAAGTTAACTTTACTAATACTATACTATACTATACTATACTAACGTATAAGTTAGTTTTACTAACACGCTCAGCTGAGAACATAATTTCTATTCGTAAAATGTTATTACTATGTTATATACTAAAGATAGTATGGTTCTGTTAAAAGGGTAAAAGAGAGATAGTGTAATTTATGTAGCGTTTTATCTTACTTCTATATAATATAAGGGTGGCAAACGAGCACACAGTCCACGTGATGGTAAGTGGATGCTGTAACCCGTAAAAATCTACATTTATCCACGATTAAGAGTCAAACTGCAGATGCGTTGTCACCCCTGAGGACTAAGATGGAATGCCTCGTTTCCAGTAAAAAGTCTCCAGTTCTCTACAATCACCATACGATACAAAGCAGCATTTATCTGCTATTTTACGTTGGTATTCTGTGAGAACTGGTCCTTTCCGACTGAGCCGACTCATTCGTGCTACAACCATAATATAGCTCCTGCTTGACTCTACCACGTAAACTAACGTTACACAACTCATGGGTGGCAATAAGTATGTACGCTTATTTGTTTGAAGCTGGTGACCAAAGACTGCAGTAGCCACTAAATACATATAAAAGTTTATACGGCACATATCCAAAAAAAATATATAATAATATAAATTTTTTGTCTGTCTGTTTATTCTGGCCAATCTCTTAAATGGCTGGACCGATTTTGGCGGGACTTTCACTGGCAAATAGCTGATGTTATATGGAAGTACCTTAGGCTACTTTTATTTTAGAAAAACAATTACGATTTGCGGAATAAAATCAAAACCCATGTAATCCAACAGCAATTAATTCTACGCCGACAAAGTCGGCGGACCAGCTAATTGATTATGTATTTAGTTTTTTCCCGGTATTAATAATACACAGTATTGTCCGGGTGTTATAATGCGTATTTTAGGCACTCTTATATTTTGCATGGATTAGTCTCTTGATACTAGGCAAATTGGGAATGGAATGTCTGGGTTTACGGATGGTTTTGCTTCTGCCTATCTATTAAATTAAGGTACCTATTTAACAAAATAAATTCAAGAAGACATGAAATTTTGTAGTGGGTCGTGCATCTCTTCCTAGATACACTTTTGACACTTTGAAAGTGGCGGGTTATTCCGTTAATCCACCTTAAGAAATGGATTTCTTAAGGAGGGCCCTTGAGTGGATACTCGGAAACGCAAGTTCGTTTTTCCACCCCAAGTACAGTTCAACAGAAAATATATTCATACTTTAACATAATATTGTATAATTTTTAATAACCAAAATCTTCAAGAAAAAATATATTACGTATTGCGTTTCAACCAAATTTAACTTCCTTGTTTTAAAAAATAATTAGATGTTATAAATTCTGCAATATGTCCAGGAAATGACCAACACTAATTTCATTACGTATAAATTCGTCTCTTTTGTACATTTGCAATCGTTTTATAAGTTTCTTTGTTACTAGAAAGAAATTTAACCTATTTTTTTATTCCTTCCTTCTCCTTTTTTGCTAAAAAAACTGGCCTTTTTTGGAAGCAATCCAAAAACTTTACTAAATTTGGATGAGGAATCTAATGAATTTGAATTCCCATAATGATGAAAATGAGAAAAGAAATAATATATAATTTGTATTTATTCTAATAATAATAATAATATCCTCCAGACCGAATTTCGGCCACGGCGGCCTGCCTCAACGGAAGCTAGCCATCGGCATAGTACAGAATTATAGTGCCCAAGTGTATGCGCAAACACAGGTGCACTCTCTATTCCCTCACTCTCATAATCCAATGGGACGGCAAACCGACACGACCGGAGAGAGATCAGGCGCAGGACCAACGACTTTACGTACTTTCCGAGGCACGGGGGTGAGACACCGCCAACTTCCTGACTCCGGGCAGCAACTTGGCAGTTAATTGATTTTTTGGCCCGGCCCGGGATTCGAACCCAGGACTTCATGATCAGCAGTCGCACTACTACAACCACTGGACCAACGTGGCAGTGGATTTATTCTATTAAAGATTTATACAGCAAAAGCCAATATTCTCCTAATCTTGAGGTAGGTATGTTTGTAGTTTAAAATGAAGAGGATGGCAATTCAAGAGATCCTTATTTCCTTTTAATTTTTTATGTACAAATGCTTCTCACTCGTGACTGTGAGTGAGCAGATATACTAACTGTTGACCTATATAGCTGATATTAACAGTTATAGCGGCAAATATAAAACTGTAAGCGATAACTACCAGATCTAGTTTGACTAGTATCATCTAGTCAGCGTGATTCTCATCCCTTATTTAGATGAACAGTTAAGGCGTAGTACACAGAAGAAAGCATTGGTCCGCAAATCAACTTTGTTTCATAATATGGGCGATGATATTTAAAAGGTTGTAAATCTTTTATTTTGGTTGTTGGTTAAAGCGAATTTTTTTTTAATATAGGTGATAAACGAGCCCACAGTTCAACTGACGGTAATTGGATGCTGTGGTCCAAATTATAAGCTTTTCTGTACTTAAGAAATCAGAAATCAGAATTTTTTTATTTGCTTTAAACATGGTAGTGCAAAGATGTTAACATAATGGTACGTCCTCATGTTTGACTTATAATTGTCATGCAAATTTAAAAGTAGTTACATTTTAGTCTACTTAGAGCTAAAAATAAGTTAACATACTAAACAGAAAACTAATGGTAAACAGGAGTCACAGACAGAGCATTACATGTCATAATTTATAAATTGTATAACATTTTATGTCAAATTATTCAAGTCATAAAATAAAGTAAACACAGAAAAGCTACAAATACAGTTAAAATTTAAAAACCTCTTGGTCATCTAAGTATTCCTGGACTGAATAAAAGCACCTAGTGAAAAGCCAGGAACGTAACTTTCTTTTAAACAATGGTAACGGCAGAGCTTTGAAACTTGGATGAAGCTTATTATAAATTTTAATAGTCATACAATAACAGCTTCGTCTGTATAGTTGAAGTCTTATTCTAGGTTGCACGATCCTAAGAGTAACAAAGTTGCTAATCTCTGTTTATTCTCGATCAAGATTTATAACTTAGATAGATTAACAACGAAGAGTGAAGTTAGATAAAGAATGAATGGGGTTATTCATTCTATTGTAGGATGTTAGAAGAATAAAAAATATTGTGGTAGTATGGGGTGAGAAATTGTGCTATATTTGATATGGAATAAGAGCACACATGCCAACTAATGGTTTGTAGATGCTGTTATACATCTACATATACCTTGCGTTCTCACCCTTGAGGACCAAGTTTGAAAGCTTCGTCTCCAGCAAAAAGAGTTTCCGGCTCTCTACACTTACCCTAAGAAATAGAGCAGCTTTAATGTATTTAATTTACGCTGGTATTCTGTGAGAGCGTGTTTCTTCCCCGATCGAGCCGACCCATTCCTGCTGCAACTATATTATAGCGGCAGCGTGGTTCTAGCACGTATAAAAAAATATGAGAACAAAGCATGCATGGAGATAGTGTGACCAGGATAGAAAAACTTTAATGGCTTGGACATCTAGAAAGAATAAATGAGGAGATAATAGCAAAGCAAATTTATGCTGCTAAAGTGAGTGGCAGATTCGACAAGAGATACGCTAGACAGAAGTTTATCGTCTAAATTCGCTGTATATTGAAGATGGATTAAGACGAGCATTTATATTCGTAGTCTTACTTGACCCTCTGGGTGACGGGCGTGAAAGTTTATGACTGTATTACAAGTCTATGGTTGAAGAAATCCTAGTTGCTAGTCATCGATCACAGATTCTTGTTACCCACAGAAATAGTATTAATATTACGATTTCTGTGATGTTACCAACTTTAGAAAATACAATAACAATACTTTAAAAGAGCGTAATCTTTTCATTATTGAGCTATTCAATTTACACAATTAGTACACCCGGTAGCTTTTATGCAGAAAAAAGTTATATGCTGTTGTTTTATTGTTACATGGACTGCTATCCCTATATCGTAGTATGCTTCACGAAGATATGTGTACTCGCAATGTAGCAATGTTGAAGTTACACGACAATGAACTTAGCGGAAACTGTTGTCACGCCCGCAGCTACGCACAATGCCCCCTAGCTGGCTTCACAAATAAATAGGTACTGATAATTGACAATTTACAAGTCCTTTCTGTGCAATGGAAGTATGCAAGTAAGTAACAAACTACGTATCTTCATTCAGATCATTGTATCTGAGAATTGGTCATGCATCATCCTTGAAGCTCATCACAAGTCCACTGCAGAACGTAGGCCTTTGCCATAGTTCCCCGTATTTTTTTCAAGTCTTCACTCCATCTAATAGTGGGTCGTGTGACAAAGTAACCTATAGTTTACGTGGTATGTTACTGCAATCCAAAGACACCTTCAGCCAACCTCGAACAAAGAATGTTGCAGATGCATTATCACACTTCTGAGGACTAAGAGGGAGTGCTTCACAGCCTGTAATTATATTGGCTCTCTATACACTGCAGTCCGGAACACTTTAGTGCAAGCACTGCTGGTTGGCGCCAGAAATAAGTGAGAAATGGTTTCTACCTAGACAGACCCCTAGGCAGAAAGTTCGATAGAACTTAGTAATATAGTACCTACATATTATGTTATATTTGCTTATTAGGGTGCATGGGGAATTCACCACATTTTCTCCAATTTCCAGCTCATCTGCACGCGCTGCATCTTGCTAAATGCCAAAAAGGTTCTGTACACCGAGCCATCGTTTGATGTCGGAAAGTCTTTTGTACCGAACGCAAATAATTTAACAGAACGAAATTTTGTGCCTCAACTGAGACCAAACTGCTTATTGTGGTGTGTGGGTAAATCTATTAAGAAATGCATTAACTGGTGCTTTTTTAGGTTTATAAACAATAGTGGATTCAAAGCTTAGATTATGGAGAAGAAGAAGTAATTAAAATTAAAAGTATAAAATCTGGCGATAGTACCACAGAAAACAGTTTAGTTTAGTTTTAGTTTGCTATTAACTATAAATTATATATTATATAGTATTATGTAGTACTTACCTATAACTGTATAATCTGACATTCGATTATAAAATCCTTTTGATATATTAAAACGTGGTTGTTATCTAATATGTTGACGAAATACTCCTAATCTGAACGTATTACAACTGGGATGCATATTCGCAATCACTTAAACATTCATCCTCGATAAAAAGTAAAGATAGAAGTGCGTTTTCTAAATCTTGAGGATTAAGATGGAAAACTATTTTTTTTTGTTACTTAAATGGGTGTACATATGGAAGGTCACCTAGCTGGTACCGAAGTAAACTTGAGGTACGTACTAAATTGATCGAATGTAACTCTATTCTACGAGTAAAGTCAAAAATTTGCTTTGCTTATAGCCTATATAATTAAAGAAGTTTGATAAACTTATGCGCTTGGATAAAAACCTGTTCGGTAGAAGTCTTACTTCACGTTTCTGATTTACCATTTTAGTCACTTTTTTGTTGTTGGTTTGTTTATGTGATAAACAAAGCTTGTTTATAACACAAGCTTGCTTGATTCCTAAATGGTAGGTAAATAAAGGATGGTCTTAAACGTTTTATAAAAGTCATTTCGCGTAAATTCGTGTTAAACGCGACGCTCAATGCTGGATGCCCTATTTAACCCATTATAGTGGAATGGGCTAGTCTGGCGATGAGTCAAGTGCAGGAGCAGTGGCCTGGAACGCGCTGCCTCACTACAGTGTTCGCACGTGGTGTTGCTACACGTGCGCTCTGACGCACTTCACAGGTCTCATCCAGAGACTACGTTCCTTAAGTGTGCGCGCGCCTTTAGTTTAAGCTGTGAGACTAGCAGACCCGCCACAAAGAAGTGTTGAGAGCTGTTCGTTTGGTGTTTTTCGTAAAAATGTGATAGTGGAGATATTAAAATTTTAAGAATTATGGCAAGGACATTAATTTACATTGTAAGTAAAAAAATAGTTAGTTAATAATATATTTATCTGTTCTTTTTTTTCTCTATTATAATAATAATATTTGTGACTGTTTTGGAAATTAGTATTTATTTAACTTGGTTCAAATTTTAATATATCAATCACTAAATATAACAGCACACCAATACATATTAAAACAAAAACATAAAATATACAATATACTTATAGGTCTTGTAGCCAGAGCTATTTTTTCCATACAACCTTTTATTGCATAGAACTGTTGTGAACCATCGTCGCAGTTTACTAGATAAATGGAATCAATAATATATTAATTTTTACTTAATCACATATTTAACATACATTAACAATAATATATTACTGTACTATAATCGTTGTACGGTAAATATTATAACAGTGCAGCTATCATCAAAGCTGAAGTTTAAAAAATACATTAAATACGAATCATTAAAAACTCTCATTGTACTAACATTATATGTTAAGAAAAAAGTATCAAAGAGAAAGGGGTTCACCTTTATTTTGGTTAAAAGTTTAAAACCATTAGACCTACATGTTCAACCAAGCGCTAAAAACTAACTTTGCGTAGAGACGGAACATTCATTCATAATCTAGGATAAACAAAGGCTTATTGTACAATAAATAATATAAGGTATTTACCAGAGGGAAATGCTATTGATACTTGTTAATTTTATAAACGTTTTTAAAGTAGGACTCTACGAATAGGAATTATCTCCTGTGCTTTAAATCGATCGTCATTCCTTGTTTTCATATTGAAATGATTAGCGAAGAGTTGCGGAGGTTATTTTACATTAATCATTAGACTAGTTGTATCATAGCTTATTGCATTAGCACCATAAAACAAGTTCTATGAATGTGTTATCACCTAAATTAACAAACGGCTGTCTTTAATCAGTCAGCTTTGTTAAATTTCTAAATTAACGCAATGCGCCGAGATGATTCATGTAATAACTAACCGACCGACTATCATTATTATCTTCGTACTTCGTCGTGACGTATGAAATACAAACATATTCACGTAACTTGTTCTCAAACGATATCTCTTTATCAATTTTATCATGCTATGTATACTATTAAAAAAAAAAACATAAAAATTGGCTCATTTGTTGTTTGATTTTTCCTAAGTGGAGTTTGTATGTCGTAGACAACATGTGACAAATTTACATTCAAACTGTTTTTATTTTAAGTGTACTTTGTTTTAATGTGTTTTAGTAAGTTTGAACAACAACGCACACATAGGTTATCTAAAGATTTTGGTTCTAGTTTATCAAATCAGTGTGTAATAGTTTTTGTACTATTGTTTATTCTGTGGTAATGTAGTAAGTAATAATGAACGGTAAAATAACTTGTAAATAAAATAGAGTTGAACAGGCAAAAGTAGTGAATGAAACTATAAAATTTAAAAGTGCTTTGTTAAAAGTTAACAGACAATTTAAAACGTTGATTCACAATCTTCTTCTAAAGGAGCGATGTTTTTCTGGCGTTTTGCCAGCACAGAAGTGTTGAATTCCGTGTGTTTAGATTTAAAAAGATGTAGGACAGTTGTCTCTCCAATGCCGGTAGTTGCTAATTTAGGTGCCCTATTCCTATTTCCAGTTCTTCCCGTTTAACGGCTGCTGGCAGCTGCCGATCTCTAAAGTTGAACATACATAAGAGGTAAGAACTATAAAGCCATAAGAGATATTAAAAATAACATTATCAGCTTGTAAATTGCAATCAGATGCTCTTTCACAAAGGATTGAATTGAGTCAACGCAAATTTAAGTTTAGTAGAAAACTTTGTTATTTGTTTTGTATGGACCCGAAATAATGTCCAGCAGTGGGCTAAAATAGAATAAATATAGTTATGAGTTCATAAGAGTTAATGATCATAGATGGACTATGATTTATTTTAGGTATCAGTGGATGTCTTATATTCAGCAAAAGATTCGTGAAGGGTTTTAATGATAATGATGGTGAACTATACAAGCACTCGCCGTCACTATTTTGTTATGAAGTATAAATAAGGATCGCAACGGATTTGCTTACTTTTAATATTTTACTAGCGATGTGTCCCGGCTTCCCGGGTGATATCTGGATTCCACAACAACGCCACCTACCGGGTCCAACTATGCCTATAACCTTCACGGAAGTGGAAGCAATATATTGACAAAGTTTTACCACAATCTGATGAACGGTATGGCAGCGCATAAAGTACGATCAAACAAATATTAATGTCTATATATTACATAGGATCAATGCATGAACATGCCAGACCGTCACGCATTCCTGGCTTGGCATTACACAAATTTCAGAGCTGTATTCTCCAAGGTTGTTTTTTGGGTTATAACTGAAACAGCGTTGTGGTTACACTATACCTCGTGTCAATGATGACCTTTTTTGGCATTCCTTCAATGTACAAATCCAAATTCAATAAACTAACCTTCTTAAATTATAAATACGTATATTATTGTGAATACCAATGCCAAAGTAAAGTGCTTATTTTTTACTTTCTATTTTGCAATTAATTTTAGTATAAAAATTATATTCATATTGATTAAAACTACTTTTACGGATTTTATCGCCTTTAATTTTAATTTTAATTATTTTTATTTTTAATTCCCGACGTTTCGGGTGCTTTCCAGCACCCATGGTCATGGGGGACTGAGGTGACTGACGTCCCGATGTCATTGTTAATAATTTTAATTATTAATTATTTTTATTTTAAAAATAAAAATAATTAAATTTAAAATGAAACGCGATACAATCCGTAAAAGTAGTTTTAATCAATGTGTAGTGCGTAAATATGTATAAGAAATCATTATTATATTCATATGTTTTTTTCCTGGACGATTCAGTGTCAGGTGTACTGATCATTTAACCACTTTGAAATTAGTATTGCGCCAGTAGCGTATGTTGCATAACTTAATGTTAGTAGTACAAGATAAAAGGTTAGTGCAGACGGATGTGGAAGGTATCTCGCTAATTCTTTTCGGAAGGAAGTTATTCAACCTACCGGTGCTAGAAATCGCGATTAGTATATCCTCTGTAGGCAAGCGGTGGAACGAGGTTCACATACGAGTACTTGGTATTTCGGATACTATAATTAATTGTTAAAGTGGTTTATCAAACCTCATCTTAAAATAGATTCATCATCATCATCATCATAACAGCCCTTTACAAGTCTACCTCTTTGGTCTAGTGGTCGTAAAGGCAATTAATAGTCTTGAGTTCTCGGGTTCGTATCCCAGGTCGGGTCAAAATCAGTTATTGGGTGTCACACCCAACACCCGTTGGTCCTGCGCTTGATCTCTCTCCCGTCGTGTTCCATTACCGTCCTATCGTTGTATTATGAGAGTGAGGAAATAGAGAGTGCACCTGTGCTTACACATACATACACACGGGTACTATTTTGTGATGAAGTGGAAATAAGGATCGTATCGGATTTATTTACTTTTAATATATTATTATTATATTTTTAATATATTATATTATATAATTTTTATATATAAATAGCATTAATTGGCTCGGTGGACACAGTTCTGAAACATACACACGGGTACTATTTTGTTATGAAGTGGAAATAAGGATCGTATCGGATTAATTTACCTTTAGTATATTATTATATTTTTTAATATATTATAGAATTTTTATATATAAATAGCATGAATTAGCTTGGTGGATACAGCCCTAAATAAAAATACTTGATTTTGACTTCAATAATAAAATTTCATTACACTACTTTCGGAGCTGTATTCTCCAAGGTTTTTTTGGTCATTACTGAAAATTTGCGTTGTGGTTTCACTACAATTCTGTAATCTGTCCTGCACAGACGACTAGTCTCCCTTGAGACTGACCGCAGGGACCGACATTCGGTATGGAGCACATTATCTACAGCAGCTACTGTACGTAGACCTCCCTCCAGGAATTCCACGAAGCACGGCCATGAGCCACTTGCATCCATCAACTTCTTCCCAATCGGTAGTCGGTTCTTCGTGCTATGTGGATGGCCCATTGCCACTTTAGCTTACTGATCCGTTGGGTTGGATATTGGTCTTTTACGCAAGGAAACTAAGCATAAGCATGGCCCTCTTCATAGTTCACTGAGCGACCTTGAGCTTCCTCATATAGCCAGCAGTGAAGGGCCACTTTTGAGATCTAAAGGAATAATAATAAATCCATACAAAATTAAATTATTCATTAAATATAGGTATTAAGAATTATATTGAAATGATATATGTATCTACTCAAGGGTAATATAATAAATACTAGGAAAAAATAAACTTATTGTCTTCAGCTTTTGTATATGAGGTTAGAGAATATCATGTCATCCTAATTCATTTGGCGTCAGATTTTGGGAGTCGGAGGTCTACTGATGGTCTATGCGATGTTCGATTTTGTCCTAAAGATCATAAATCACAGTATCAGTGGGTACATAAGGTACGATATGTAACGTATTCAAAACGCATTAGCTTTTCTATATTTCCTTCCTACATGTACTATAATACATTATTCTATAAGTCATATTTTGCGTGTAGCAATTAAATTAAGGGAAGTGTAATAGGATACTTATTCTTTTTGGTGTATATAAATGAATTGCCTAAAATTATAAAGGAAAAGAGTATATGATTTGCAAATCACATTTTAGTAATATTATCTATAACAAAGGAAAGAGAAATAAATAATAAATTAAATTGCATTCTTAATGAAATAGTTTCATGGCTAAAAGACCACAATTTAGAATTAAATTTTAAAAAAACTAAGTTAACGATTTTAATTCATATCAAAAACAAAGGTTAAATATTTTTTTTTTTGATTTGTACCTAATATTAAGCTAGAGTGTGTACAAAAATGTTCATTGTTAGGAATTAAAATAGACAGTAACCTAAATTAAAAAAGCCATATGAAATGTGTATTTAATAAAATGTCTAAATGAGTTAAAAAGGTCCACAAATACAAATACAGCCAAAATGGCCTACAATGCGTATGCGCACGCGCGGTCGCGCATACCCTTGTGGTAAAACTGCACAGACATCCAAAAACTCTTTATCGCTCAAAAAATGTATAAGAATTCTATCAAATATTCTCACAAGATATTAACAGTTACATCTTTATACATATTAGAATTATGTAAATTAATAAGAAAATATATAATTAGATTCATTTCAAAAAGATGGTGATGGTAAATATACAACTTAGGAAGAGAAATAAATTAACATTGCCTAAAACCACGTTATCTTTATACACTTCTGGACCATATTCCATAGTAAGGTGGATGGACCATGAAAGGCCATGCTCCTTCGAAGGCCAATTATTAAAATGTTGTAGTTATTGCCATGTGATGACAAATTCCTTCTACTTACACAAACACCCATCGAACTGAAAATCTGAAGCGAGGGACCGTACTACTATTTTGGCGGTACGGTCTCTCGCTTCATTGATTTCGGGAATCGACGATGTTAAAATAAGGTGGATGTACCATGGAAGGTCACGCTGACAAACAGTTATTATTCGTTTATTTTCCGAATAAATAAAACTAACAAATATTTAAGTCATTCCTTTTTTAATACTTTGTTTTATTACGTAACATATAAATAACTTCTTTTTATTGTAGATTTAATTATTATATTACTTCATAAACGTTTTAATACAAAGGGATATAATTTTTTTTTCAAAGTTTTTTACTATTAGTAGCTTTGTGCTGTGGAGAGCGACACTCTCCTCCCATTTTTTTTATAGATTTGATCTAAAAATATTTGGCAACTTTTTATTCAACTGAGCATAATATGGCATTCAAAAGGAATAGGCGTGTAGTCCTTATTGCTTGTTTTTTGTAATATTAAAATGACATAAAGTCAAAAGGTGAATACTGTAACGCATACAAAACAAGAAGTTTGTTGTAAGGGAGTATACGATGGGTGATCCAAAAGTAATGATAATGAAAATAAAACACGGAAATTAAAGTTAAAATAATAATTTATTTTTCTACATAGGGAGACTCCCTAACAAATCAATACATTTAGTCCATCTTTTTTCTAAACCCAGGATTCCCTTTGAAAAAAATTCTTTGTCTTGACCCTCCCAAAACGCTTCAACAGCGGCCATTACTTCGCTATCGTCTTCGAATTTCTTGCCTCGGAGGCGTTCCTTGAGCCGAGGAAATAGGTAGAAGTCACTAGGAGCTAGATCTGGCGAATAGGGAGGGTGTTCGAGCAGTTCGAATCCCGTTTCTTGAATGGCAGCCACCGCAACTGCGGCTTTGTGAGCCGGTGCGTTGTCTTGGTGAAACAGCACTCCAGCTCGCAGTTTGCCGCGTCTTTTTCCTTAATGACCTCCCGTAATATTCTTATTTGGTCTGCGTAGTAAGAGCCCGTAATAGTGGCTCCCTTTTCCAAATATTCCACCATAATTATGCCTTGAGCGTCCCAAAAAACAGATGCCATAACCCTTCCCGCCGAACTTGAAACTTTGAGTTTCTTTGGCGTCGGTGAGGAGGCTCGCTTCCAAGTCATCGATTGTTGTTTCGTTTCAGGATCAAAATGGTGGATCCAGGTCTCGTCCATAGTCACAAAACGGAACAAAAAATTTTCTTGATCTGCTTGGAACTTTTCGAGATTAACCCTCGAAATGTCAACTCGATTTTTCTTTTGCTCGTCGGTTAACATTCTGGGTACCCAACGCGCAGAGACCTTTTTCATATGCAACTCGTTCGCAAGGATTCTTTGAACGCTGCAATATGAGATCCCTGTGACCTCAGCTACATGATGATCACTCTTCAATCTGCCAACACAACATCTTCAACTTTTTTCACGTTGTCTTCAGTGAGGGACGTGGATGGGCGACCCTCGCGATGTTCATCTTCAATGGCTGTTCTGCCCAGTTCAAACTCCTTGGCCCAGCGTGCAACTGTAGAATATGGAGGAGCAGACTCCTTCAATGTTTCCACTAAGTCACTGTGTATGTCTTTTGAGGACATTTTTTTCAAACAGAGGTACTTGATGACAGCTCTAATTTCGTTTTTCTCCATGTTGATGTTATCTCTTTGACAGTTCGTATTCAAATGAATGTATCTCCCAGAAATCGTGATCTATTTATATGATTTTTTTAGGCTGACGTAGTGAGTATAGTCAGTATATAAGCAAGCAAAAAAAATGTTTTTTTGGATTTTTATGCGGACCTGAAATAACCGATTATCATTACTTTTGGATCACCCCTCGTATTCAAAGAAGGCCACAGAGTTATATTATAAACTCTTAATATTAAAATAAAATACTTTACAAAAAGAACTTACAGCATATCATTCTACTGGATCTCTTATGATTCTCTAATGGAGGAAATGATAGTGAAAAGAAGGGTCTTTTGGCAGAAAGGGAACCGCACCATATTACCTAGTGGAATAAAAAAATTATAACTCTATTATTTTTGTTAAACGACAACAATACGTTTTAATGTTTCATCATGCACAAATTGATATTTAATCAATACAATAGAATTGAATAGAATTAAGCCGCAGGTACGAGTTTAATCAAAAGCTTAGTTTATTTTTATGTACGCAAAACAAAAATATTTTTTTTACAATTCAAATATACTAAAAATGCCACTAAATTATTTTATTTTTAACTAGGTGTTCCTTACTTCGTATGCGTGGTATATATTACGATTGGATTTCATGGGTTTTATTGATTGTGCACGGTACCCTAATTATTTTTCTAAAATAAAAATACCCTTAGTTATCATCTACTAGTGAAAATCCCGTCAAAATCGGTCCAGTCGTTTCGGAGATTAGGCAGAACAAACAGACAGACAGACATACTAATAAAAAGACAAAAAAATTTAATAATTGTTTTTTTTTTTGTTATAAGTATCGTTTATACTTCATATGCCTACATTTAGTAAAAAGCTGTTATTTTGAAATTACAAATAGGCACTTCTATTTTATTTATTTTTAATTAGTTAATTAGTATATATTACAGAGTGCACGCCTTGCAATACATAACGCAGTGTTGGTACCGACTTTGTTATATGGCAGCGAAACCTGGGTATGCCAGAAGAAGCATAAAAGCAAGTTGAATGCAGTGGAGATGCGATCTCTTCGTAAAATGTGTGGCGTTACCATAGCCGACCGAAAGCGAAACGAAGAGATTCGCAATATGGCAGGATTGAAAGATGACCTTATCACAAAAATTGATAGGGGCGTACTCCAATGGTTTGGACACGTTGAACGAATGAGTGAAGACCGAATGGTGAAGAAAATATATAGAGCGAAAGTAAATATTAAAAGGTGTCGAGGTAGACCGAGACTAACTTTCGAAGACCATGTGAGCAAATTGCTCGTAGAGGGGAGGGTCAAGAGTACTCGGATACCTAGACGTGCATGTATGAAGAAGTTAATGAACCTGAAAGAAGCGAAAGAGGTATGTAAGGATCGTGACACTTGGCGATCTGTTCTCTCTGGCTACCCCATTAGGGATTGTGCGTGACGATAAGTAAGTAAGTAAGTAAGTAAGTATATATTATATACACACATCGTACTTTAAAAAAATGGAAAAGCTTGATTCGGTCTGCTCTTAACCTTCAGTTTGGTGATTTTTTGTGTTCTTTTGACAACTGATAATAACGGGTGTATTCACCGAATCTTAACACAGTATTTAAGAAAAAAATAACGGTTACAAACGAGTATACAGTCCACCTGAAGGTAAGTAGATGCTGTAGCCTATAGACATTTTCATCTATCCTCAGTTAAGAATAAATATGTAGATGACCCTGAGGAATAAGATGGAATGCCTCATTATCAGTAAAAGATTCTCCGGTTCTCTATACTCTCCATGTGAAACATAGCATTTTTCTGATGTTATTCTGTAAGAGCGTGGTTCTACCCCGATCGAGCCGACCTATTCGCCATAATATAGCTGCAGCCGGGCTCCGCCACGTAAATTCATTTTCATTATTTCACTGAATTGCTTTATATCAATTAACACGTACTTGAAATATCAATACTTATCAGTAGTCAATTGTTTAAACCACTCCATTAAAATAATATCTATGTTCTTCAAACCTCTATTATTAATTTGTATTATTCTAATAAAATTAAATAACGTTCTTGGTACGTACCACTTCTTTCACTAATGGAAAATCTATATCATGTTTATTTTGTATGCATGTTAAATACAAAAGTATTTACAAGAGGAATGAAGTTGGTTTACTAATAAAGGGTGCGTACTTAAATGACAAATAAACTTTAACAATTTCCCTTTGATTATATACCTGTTTCCCTATTCCATGAATCATATAATATGAGCATTTCAATTGTTTAACTATTGTGCGTGTTTCGCGAACAGGGTAACTGTAAAATAAATTAGAAGAATTAAAAACAAAATAACGTTACCTATTAACCGGTATATTTATTTATTTAATTATTGTATAATAATAAAAAAATTTGATACTTACAAAAATTGTACCATATACTTAAATACTTTTATCTATCAGTTTTTTTTTTTTTGTGTTAAAGCATTGTCTTGGCTACTCTTATGTTATTACCGTTTTTGTAATAAATGAATTCAAAAAAACCCGAGGCGGCGTAAAAATATCCACAACACATTACATATCTTCCTGTGCGTCTCGTTCTCTTTTGTAACTGCTATCCTTTGACCTTGTTCTTATGTCAGATTACTAGTTAGATCGGGCGAGGTTGTCACGAAAAAGCATATGATCCATTATACGATCACGATATTTTTATGGCACGTGTACCATAGAAGCCATACTTATGTGATGATATTATGGGGACATAAAAATTAAGAATAGAGAAATAAGTAGTTGATTTATTAATTTGAGGTTAAAAGCAAAAATACAATCACACACACATATATATATATATATATATATATATATATATATATATATATATATATATGTATATTTGATTGTATTTTTAGCTTTTAACTGTTTGATTATTTTTATGAAGAAAATAAGATGTTAGAAGCGCTAGTATAGATGGTGGGACTCATATTCTGCTTGAGTCTTGGTACGTACCACACCCTTATATATTTTTACCGCGAAGTAGCTGTGCAAGCACTGCTGTTGTCTGATTTGAAGAGTATAGAGAGCAGCTATAAGTACAGCAAACTATCACAGACCTCAGAGGTGACAACGCATCTAATACAGCCGTTTAAAAATGCTAGCAGGGCAGAATATTGGGTAGATTGTAAGTTCGTTAGTCACATTATTATTTTAACTGTACGAGTAACATAAATTTTTCATATATCTACTATATACGCTTTATACGCTTCTTTGTTTTATCTGTTTAAACATTACAATGTTTTGCTTTTTTGTTACAGTTTTAACAACTGCTGATTAAAAATTCGGGATCGCAATAATTCTACACAAACAGAAAATAAATCAAAACATTTAATAATCACCTAGTTTTTTTTTAAATAAAACAAAGGAAATGCCAGAAATAGGGCCAATGATGCGACCGCTCGAATTACAGCGGCTGATCGAAGACAAAGTGTCGGAATGGCGAGAGAGGTCAGCGCGGGTCGCCGGCGGAAGCGTCGCCGACTCTTATCAGCCACCACTCAACTTCAAGAGACACACTAACAGGCGCAAAAACAGCACAGAAATAAACAGAATAATCGCAAAATACTCAAAAACGTACAACAAGTCGAACGAGAAACACAACGTGCTGCAGCAGATCTCCGAGCAGCCACCAAAGCGACCTGCCAGACAGAAAAAGATTTTCGATAAATTAAAATCATCGAAAAGCGAAGATAATCTTGCTAACATGGAAACAATGGAGATACATCCCGAACCTAGTCCTAGAATTAAATCAGAGCCACGATTCAGTTTAAAGAAATACAATGCCAAGAGTTGCGAGGATATCACTGCATTTATTGACTTCGACCACTCAGTGAAAAGTAAAAATTTTCAAGAAAATAGTATAATTAATGCTAAAAAAGTAACAACAGCTAGACCGAAATTGCATAGTATCTGTGAAGATATTTTGGATGTTTCTGAATTTAAAGACAGTGGTGTAAAGTTAAGACATAAAACAAACTTTGCTACTTCAACTCCATTATCTAACAGAAGGACATGCCCGCCCAGTGATACGGTATCTATGATCAGTTTTGAAAAGTGTGATAAATATTCGATTAGTGAAAGTGAAAAATTAAGAAAAGGTATTTCAGAGCCAGACATGTTAAGAAGTGACGATTCTCATTTAGAGTCAGTGAAACAAACTAGTGATTCAAAAAGTGTAGACGGTAAGAAAGGGTGGAAAATATTAAAACCAAACTTTCGGAAGGGAACATTTGACTGTATACTTCGATGGCGTGGGAAAAAGCCTCAGCCTACGCAAACCAAGTAAGTGATTCATTTTTTGTGTTGCAGAGTAAGTTCGTCTAATTATCTTATAGCAATTATATAACATGCTTAAATTTCTCTTATGAGTAAATAAAGCTTATGTAAAATTCAGTCGAGAAAACGTAAGCTTGTAAGAATAGAATAATAAAGAATATTTTTTTATTCAATATACATTATTACATATAACTTATTGAAAGTATTTTTTATTTATTACTGGTTCGGAAAATGGCTCTGTTGTGAAAAAAAAACAGCAAGAAACCCAGCGGGTTTATATTACGTTTTTACTTTTTAGACATAAAATTTTACAAAAATGTTGAAGAATTTTTTACATGAATTGTAATAGAACCAAAATGTTAGCAATCACCTTATTCCGAGGGTTAATTTTCATTCATGTATTTTTTAACTTTATAATAACTTTTTATATAATATTTGTAAAATTTTAAAAAGTCTGCTTGACAATTTATTGAATATTTTCTGCGATTTTGTCGAAAAAGCGTACACTTTAGCGTACAAGCGTAGCTCTTTAAACGAATTACTGAATCTTATTCGTATTTCTATTCTAAATGTAATTAATAACTTCAACTAAATGGGGAAATTTTTAACTTTTATTTAGAGGTTATAATATGTCAAAGTTAAAACTTCAGGATATAAAAATTCGCCATAAAATTCCATACATCCGGCACCACTAAAATTTTGTGCTGACTTACCACGTGCTCAGCTGTGAAAGATATATCGTCGGAGTAATGATAAAATATTACTTATGTACCTAAATAGCTTTATGGGCACAATAGTCATTGTATAAATTTTAATTATGTAAGTATAAAATTACATTTTAGAAATCACTTAAGTTAATGTACTTATTAACAATACATTTTTATAAATTCATATTTCAATTGTTTAGTAGCTAACTAGCGCCTGGTAATTAATACTAGCAACAGTGTATCATCATGTACATTGCGGCTTTAATCTCTTATCCTATAATTTAAGTCAGCCATTCCGCTCTGTTTACTTGGATTCCCAATAATGATCCACAGGTGGATCCATGAATAATTTTTTCTCCTCTTCGGTGCACATTTAAAATCATGTGCTTATAATATTTTTTTTCTTTTTCGGTCCTTTATAGACATATTCAAAATGTTGATATTATCGTATTATTGATAGATTAATTGAAGCGTAACCAGCTGTACCTTAAACTGGCATTGACTCGGTGAAATTAAAGATTTAGAATCACATTGTATTCATTTTAATGTTTAAAATAAATTAATAGCAATTTAAATTGTAATATATAACCATAACATTAAGTAAGAGGAAAATATAGTTAAGTTTATTTAGATATTAGAATGTAAGTGTAACATAAAACGCACCACCTCCTACTGTTCTTAACTCCAGTTTCTCCTTAGCCCAAAGGTTGTCTGGAAGAGATCGCTCTTTAGCGATAAGACCGCCTTATTGTACGTACGTATATATTAAGTTTTCTCTGTAATGTTCTCTGTAAATTCGTTGTATATGTGTGGTGTGCAATAAAGTATATACTACTACTACTACTACTAAGAGGAAGGTAGGTAGTTAACAGTGGATTGGTCGAACCGTCCGTTCATATTTTTCTAATGTAATAAAAGGTGTTTCTGTGTTGAATCTTGGTAATTTTTATTATCCTGGTACTCTTGAAGTAACGTTAAAATCATATAAATAATTACAACACTTAAAAATATCACAAAACGTATTAATTCAGATAGTTTCACTATCAGCAAAATTGGTTTAACTCTTAGCCAACACTCCTGTTTATTAGAAAGAAATAAAGAGAGAAAGAAATGCGTTAATTTCAGTTTTTTTATAGGATGGGGTAACAAACGAGCACACAGTCCACCTGATGGTAAGTTGTTGCTGTGGCCGATAGAGCCGTGGTAGCTCAGTGGATAACGCTCGCTGTAAATATAACAGAACGCGAGTAACCCGGGTTCGATCCCCGCAGGCACCAATGAAATTGTTAATTGCAATTTTAAGTGCTGATTTACCACGTGCTCGGCGGTGAAGGAAAACATCGTGAGGAAACCTGCATGTCTGAGGAATAAGAAAAAAAATATAAGAAAACATGTGAAGTTCGTCAACACGCATTTGGGCAGCGCGGCGGACACTACCTTGCCCTAAACCCTCTCAGAAATAAGGGGAGGCCTGAGCACAGCAGTGGGACGTATACAGGCTGTAACTTTACTTTACTTTACCATATGCTCAGTGCTAATTTACTCGTATTTATACATTTGTACATTGTACATATACCCCTTGTCAGACATTGTATTAACATACACACAAAGCAGCAATAACAGAACTGCTTATTGCATAAATTCTTATTATTAATACATAAAATTAACTAATTAATAATTATTAACACATAAAAAACCTGCAACAACCAAACCAAGTTTTAAATAACATAAATTCATTAACTATATGCATTTAAAAAAGAATATAAGAATTAAAACAAAAATGTTTACTTAATAATTTCACAAATACCTTCAATAAGTAAAGGCCACTTTTAAAAATTCTCCTGTTTCCTTATGTGATAGAGTGACCCACCATCTCAATACAATTAATTAATTTTAATTTCGCAGTTATGTAGTTTTTATTTCTAAGATTACAATGTTTTACAATCTTATTATAAATTTGCCTTTTGATAAAATCACCAAAACGTTGCCACCAAAATTTAGTATTGACAGATGGTATAGATATGTAGCTTGTATACCCCGCGATTTGTCAGTAATTTGTGATCATAGGTTCATGGGAAGATAATAGACATTTATGTACATACTTTTGTAACAGCTGTAAGGACGAATTTAGCTCAAAAAGTTCGTATTCCCATCTTCGTACACTCTCGCAGTATCATCATCAGTATCTGTATGGTTTTCCTAACACTAACTACACACAAACTAACTTTTGATCCTTAGTAGAGAATAGATGCAGATGTCTACAGGCCACATCATCTACTTACAATGGTAAGTGGACTGTGTGCACGTTTGTCACTTGTACTCTATAAAAAAAGAACGAAGCGAGCGATGCTTATATATTTATTCTGTACGTTGTTGTTTCATGTCGTTGATGCAATCACAGTGGCATAGAAAAATATTATTATTTTAGGATAACTACACAGGTGAATCGAAAAGGAGAAAAAGTATCTTTAAATTCAAATGTATATACCTACGCGGTAGAGCTGTAATTTCTAATTTAATTTAACTACTATTTATAATCTAACTAATTTCTAAAAAGCATGTAATTTTTTTTTTGGAAACAACTCTAACAATTCGGATAAAATTCAGTATTTAAATAATGTTTAACTTTCCAAGTTTATCAAGATGAGTTTCATCACTGAAAAAATTGTAATTTTTATGAATTAAATTTTTTGAATAATGTAATTTTATATTTTACATCTAACGCTATGAATACGTATGTATGATTTATAAAAGCTGCATAAAAGCCGGTATGAGTAGTATTTATTGATAAAAGCATGATAGATTTCATAATTGTCGAAGAAAGAATGTAGAGCGCATATACATATCTACCATATATGGGTTTACCGGGGACAAAGAATATATACACTACGCGAACCGGGGATCTAACGGAAGGACAGTTCTTCTTATGACGAATTAATGGTCTGTTAAGTTGGTCGTATAAAACAAAATAGAAAGTTTACTAGCAACCAAAGCTGGTAATTCTGACGGTATGGATGATGAGATTGAAAGAAAAAAGGTGGTCTTTACACAACTAAATAAGAGAATTATTTTACTATTAAACCACTACTTTTACTAGAAAATATTAAAAAAAAAAGAAAAAGATGTAGTTGATAGAAAACAGCAATAAAGAACGGACCAGTATGACAGAAGAATATTTGATAACTTTTAGGCAAATGTTAAAATATTCTCGATACTCGTAAAAACTGCCAGGGAAAATTGACAGCCTAGAATTATTGCTATATGGGATGAGAATGGCCGTATTTTAAATGAAGTTTCAAGTTTAAAGAAATGAAAAGAATACTTTAAAAGCGTATTTATGAGTGAGGAGACGTTTGAATTAAATGAACTAGAAATTCCTAAAGAAGAGGAAGGGAGATAAGTATAGATGAAATAATGAAAGCATGAAAGCAGATATCCACTACCATCTCGAGACGGCGAAGCCGACTCTGCTCTTCTTGACCGAGATGCAGGTGTCCTCTCCGGCTAATGCTTCGTATCTCTTCTGCCCGGGGTACAAACTAGAACACTCCTTTGTGCCTCGGGCTGGAGTTTGCGTATGCGTCAGAGAGGACATCTGTTCTCGACGCCTCGGCAGTCTTGCAGGTTCGGGCTTGTCCATCCTTTCGCTACGCGTAGATAGCGACGACCATCCGCGCGTCTACGGGTGCCTCTATAGTTCCCATAGCGGTAATGTCGAAATAGACCGACTCTTCGACTACGTCCAAATGGCTATCGATTCGTTGCTACAGCAGATCCCCTACGCAGAGATCATGATCCTCGGCGATTTTAACGCCGACCACGTCGAATGGCTTGGTTCACGTTTAACCGATCATGCGGGGAGATCTGTTCATGATTTTGCCTTGGTATATGGTCTGACACAACCGCTTACTTCGCCTACGCGGATTCCAGACGTGGAGGATCATGCACCTTCTTTGTTGGACCTTACGCTGACCTCTCATCCGGACAGATATGAATATGAGGTCTCCGTTGATGCCCCTCTTGGTTCCTCGGACAATTGTCTTGTCCGGAGTGTGGTGCCACTTACGCTGAAATCGCGGTTGCATTCTGCAGGCTGCCGCCGTGTTTGGCACTATAGGTCAGCCGATTGGGATGGGATGCGGTCTTTCTTTGCATCCTACCCTTGGGGGCGGGTTTGCTTCTCGCCGAACGATCCCAACGTTGTTGCTGACTCTGTCGCTGATGTGGTACTTCAGGGTATGAAACTTTTTATTCCTTCCTCTGTGGTAGCCATCGGAGGCTGATCTCAGCCATGGTTAAGTCACTCCTGTAAAATAGCATCATGCTTTAAGCAGGAGTGCTACCGGGCCTGGGCTGACATATCAACGTTTCGGGATGTAAACACCAGCGCCCTAAAATAGAAGGATAATTCCGCTTCCAGGTCCTTCAAAAAAGTAATTGCCAAAGCAAAGTCAGAGCACATAGGCAGAATTGGCGAGAAACTAGTTCGCCTTCCTTCTGGAACCCGTGCATTTTGGTATCTCGTCAAGGCTGTCCAAGGGAATTTCTGTCAGCCATCTCTTCCACTCTGCGCACGGAGGACGACTCACAGGTCCATGCCGCAAATGAAGAAAGCCGATATGCTAGGCTCTTTCTTTGCATCCAACTTGACTCTCGATGACGGGGAGAGAACAACGACGACCATCCCGGATTACACAGCGCTCAGTTCGCAAAGCATTCCTCTCCCTGGATATACACAAGTCGGGTGGGCCTGACGAAATCCCCCAATTGTGCTGAGGACGTGTGCTCCAGTTGGCACCGGTTCTAACGCGTCTTTTCCGGTACTCCTACTCCCTAGGCGTAGTCCCGAAATCATGGAAGACGACTTTCGTCCACCTGATCCCTAAAAAAGGCGACCGCTCAGACCCGTCCAACTACAGGCCTATCGCCATCACCCTCTTGTTCTCCAAAATAATGGATTCTATTGCAAACTGCCAGTTCATGAGGTACTTTGAGGATCACCAGCTGATTAGTAACCGCCAATACGGTTTCCGTTGTGGTCGATCCGCTGGTGATCTTTTGGTCTACTTTACTCATAGATGGATGGAGGCAGTAGAGTCCAAGGGGGAAGCATTGGCCGTTTGCTTGGACATTGCGAAGGCCTTCAATCGAGTTTGGCACAAAGCGCTTCTTTCGAAGCTCCCTTCCTATGGGCTTCCCGAGAAATTGTGCGATTGGATCACCAGCTTTCTTACAGATCGGAGCATCAAGGTCATTGTAGACGGTGCAAGCTCCGATTACAAGCCTATTAATGCTGGTACTCCACAAGGCTGCGTGATATCACCAACGCTGTTTCTTCTGCATATCAATGATATGTTGCAAACCTGTAACATTCATTGCTATGCAAATGACAGCACTGGTACACGGGCCGTGCCAAAATTTCTCGGGAAAACGTCTCCGAGTACTGGGACAAACTTGTGTCTGAAGTCGAATCTTTGCTGTACAAAGTCTCGGATTGGGGGCGACTAAATCTAGTTCAGTTTACCCTCAGAAGACACAAGTTTGCGCGTTAACCGCTAAAAAAAACCATTTTTCGTATCTCTTCAGTTTCAAAGCACTCCCCTTGTTGCCTCAGCCAGTATCGGAATCCTCGGCGACGACATATCGAGTGACGTGCAATTTCGTGATCATTTGGAAGAGAAGGCCAAATTCGCCTCTAAAAAGCTTGGCGTGCTCAGCAGAGCAGGACAGTATTTTATACCGGCACATCGTCTGCAACTTTACAAGACGCAGGTTCGGCCTCACATGAAATACTGTTCCCATCTCTGGACTGGAACTCCCCAGTGCCAGCTCCTTCCACTTGAGCGCACGCAGCGCAGAGCGGCTCGAATCGTCGACGACCGAGTGCGTTTCGATCGGCTAGATTCACTGGCGCTGCGAAGAGATGTTGCATATCTGCCACGGGGAGTGTTCAGAGACATTGTTCGGATTAATCCCAGCCACCAAATTTTATGTACGCACTACGCGGCAAACCTGCCGATACCATCCAGACCACCTGGATGCTTGACGATCCATCCCTGTGCGTTTCACGTTGGAGTTTTCTTCCGCGTACGACCTCTCTGTGGAATAATTTGACACCGACGATTTTTCTGGGCCGATACGACCTAGTAACCTTCAAGAAAAGAGCTTACTCCCTTCTAAAAGGCCGGCAACACACTTGCAATTCCCCTGGTGTTGCGGATGTTCATGGGCGGCGGTAGTCACTTAATATCAGGTGAACCGTATGCTCATTTGCCCCCTCTCCTGTGAAAAAAAAGATAAGGCAGCTGGATATGATAGAGTCGAGACTCGAGATGCTAAGGGCTGGAGAGGGAGTGGTAGCAGGCCTGCTGTATAACTTATTTAATTTATGTGGAGAACTGAAGCGGGAACTGGAAGACTTGTGTAAAGCGGTTATAGTCCCAATATATAAGGGAAGAGGTCACAGCTGGACTGTAAAAACTAACGTGATATCGGCCTGCTTAGCGTTGTAGGTTAACTGTATGCTAAGGTAATTGATTGAAAGAGTTATGAACGATACTGAGATATGCAAGCTGGTTTTAGAAAGGGAATGGGGTATACGGACCAAGTCTTTTCCACGTGCATGGACGCGGAGAAGTTTTTTACCAAAACCAAAATGCTTATAACAGAGTGAAAATTAATGTTTTATGGTAAACACTGGACTCATTTGAGTTAAGCAATGGATGATACAGAATAAAATTTCTCTTAGGGACTCTAATGATTGTCTCAGAATCAACAAGCCTACTCGGACTGGTTTAGCATCCATAAAGGAGTCAGACAGGGCTGTGTAGCTTCCCTGTGGCTATTCAGCCTATTTATGGACAGTTAATTGGAAACTTTGAAAGTTATGAATGGGTGTATTAACCGTGAAAAGCCTTTTGTACGCCGATAATCAAGTTATAGTTGCGGAGTAATCGGCCAAGTTAAAAATAATGGTTACATAAAAGAATAGGTCATCAAAAAAAGGGAAATGAAAGTAAACGCAAGTAATAGGAAAGTGGTGGTTTTTGAAACAGAAGAAAGTAAAACTATATTAAAATAAGAAAAGAAGGGTAGTTGGTTGAGCAAGTGGATGAGTTTGTGTATTTGGGAAGTGTTTAAACAAGGATGGTAGATATGATAAGGGTATTATAAAATGACGAGTGAACGCAGGACATAGAGTAAATAGGGCTCTTCACTCTATTGTGGGAAATCAGAATGTGTCAAAAAAACCACATGAGACAATTCATAATTAAAAGTATAATAATCGACCAAGTTAAGATATATACTACGTAGTACTATTATTTATTCTGTGTATATACTTTCTTCACTGCTGCCCAGTCTAGGGGAACCGACGAAGCACGTCGCTTTTATGGGAGAGCTATACGGTCTGTGTATGGAGCGCCTGTAAGGATAAAAGGGCTATCCATCCTTTCTGGGACTACAGATCCCCGAGCAGGATGATGACCCGGAAGTGTTCTCGAGACATCATGGTAGCACTGCGGACTGCAGAGTGATGGGGTCAGCAAGTATAGCTAATTATATATATATATATATATATATATATATATATATATATATATATATATATATATATATATATATAATAGTGTTGCAAAGTGATGGAGGGGCACTGGTTGCGTTCCAAACAGAGACCCCGGTACCCCTCGAATACGCCGATGATGACCACCATGGGGTTTTAGCCGGTAGGCGTCCGTAACATTTTCGTTGCCACTGCAGCGTTAGGTATACGGGGAATGACCCACAAAAAGAAAAATTTGTTCCAATTAGTAGTCTTCCATGTCATCAGCTCCCCACCTAAATAATAATTATTACGTTGTTAATTAGCACTAGTAGACATTTTTAACTATGTGAGAATGTATGATCATGATTTTGGAATAAACTGTAACACGAACATAATATAATTCCATTCAATTATAAAATGTAAAATGAAATTATCACATTTTCAAAAAAGGTGTGGAAAAATAACCATGGGGTTGTTATTTTGCTTACCGTCATGATTTCCACCGCCAATGAACATGTGTTGTTTCCTCGCGGCGTCAGATTATAGAACAACTTTATATTCTGAGTACTATAAAATATCCTGCACAATCGCAATATCGAAATATACCGTCCTTTTTAAAATAAAACTAGAACTTGACAACTGTGAAGCAAAACTATTTTGTTATCTTTGTGAAAAGTTATTTATCAAAATTTAATTAATTTTAAAAGTGTCCTCTACACTATTCGGTAAATAATTTTGTGGCACAAATAATGTTATGTTATTACAAATCAATGCTTTTTGCTGCTATTCATTTGTTTTATCAAAATAGGGTCGCAGCTGCTTAGAGGTTAGGAGGCCTTGTATTTCAATTAACAATTCCTTTCACACAAGGGCTAAATCACAGTTAAAACTCATGAATTTCAATTAGAAAATTTTATTATTTTTTCACACGTTTTTCCTCGATTAAGAAATGTTGAAGGGCTTTTGATTAATCCACTAAAATCAACCAAGCGTAATGTTATGTAAATAAAATTTGCCTTAATAATGTTTTTGCCCATTTTTAAACCTCTATAATATATTATAGGAAAAATGTTCCACAATTTAATTTATTCAACAGTCATTTCAATCTTCAGGTGTGTATGATATTACCCCAAAAGTAGTTAAAGAAATTTAAAGAAAAAATTTCATCCCTAAGGGTGGAAAATAAAATCATAAATTTTATAGGATAGGGTGACAAACTAGCACACAGTCCACCTGATGGTAAGTGGTTGCTGTGGCTCATATACATCTACATCTATCCTCGATTACGAATCAAAATGCAGATGCGTTGTCACCCGTGAGGACCAAGATGGAATGCCTTGTTTTCAGTAAAAAGGTCTCCGGTTCTCTACACTAACCTCATGAAACACAGCAGCATTAAGCTACTATTTCACGCTGGTATTCTGTGAGAGCGTGGTCCACCCCGGTTGAGCCGATCCATTCGTGCTACAACTATACTACTAATATTACTGCAGCATGGCTCTACCTCGTATAATATTGATTTTAACCAAAATGACACGTGTCTATTAATGATTAATTGAAACAATGTATTAAAGAATGAATGAAAATGTTACTATATAATAGAGAATGTCATACTTTTGTCACAGTGCATTGTTATTCTGTGAGAAAAGAGCAACTTTTTGTCAGTTTTTATCTGTTCATTGAATAAAAATTGACCCTGAAGTCATACGCATTCAAGCAATACACTGTACTGTTTCACGAAAAACCATACTATGCTATTGTAATCACAGTTAGTATACTGTATAACTTCCTTATGGCTTTTATTGCTATTATGAAGAAAAAATAAAATACAAATAAATGTTCACTGGATCGTGTGAGACACAGCCACGTTGTAGATGTAATAATATTTAAAATAAGTCTACCTTAGGGCTAGGCGGTGTCGGTGTCCATGAACGAGGTTCAAAAAAATTATATATTAAGTTCTTAGTTGAGTATAGAACTTTTGACTTTTAACTTTGTGGTCCCTGACCAGCAAACCTTGAACTGAAATCACAAAAATTTTAGAGATGGGGCTCCAATTACATTTTTGCCCCGGGGCCCTGGATTACATAGCTACGCCACTGATGCCAGCATTAATTAGCTTTACTGGTAAGTGGTAACGTTATTTTGATTCTTAATCGGTGATAGACATAATGAGTATATGGTCCACAATACCCACATACCATCAGGTAAACTGAATGCTTGTCCGACATTCTTACTTTCATTAAAAAAAATTATTGCCCAACATACATTATGTTATTATACATGGAACATTCTGCATCCGGCGCGGGGTCCAAGTGGGTTGCGGGACCTACCATGTTGAGGGTTGAGGCTTAAAGCCTGTTTTTATTTCTTATAGTTACATGCTGAAAAACGATTTAAATATAATGCCTTTTTAAGTTTCTGTTGATTACAAAACAATACAGTAATATTTAATGTTTAACAATACAAGGTGAATTGTAAGTACCAGATTCTCTTAGAATAGAATAAATCTTATAAGGACATCTGTTCTGACAAGCCAGTAAGAAAATAATGATAAGTGGCCCAGCTATAATTACATGTTGTCTTTAGCAAACAAACGTGTTAAATTCATGGAATGTTGTGTACAAAAAAAAAACAAATTTCTGTTATTATAATATTATATCTAATATAATAATGTCCTTCAGTCCGAATTTCGGTAACGGCGGCCTGCCTCAACGGAGGCTAGCCATCGGCGCAGGACGGGATTATAGCGCCCAAGTGTATGCGCAAGCACAGGTGCACTCTTTATTCCCTCACTGTCATAATCCGATGGGACGGTAAACCAACACGATCGGAGAGAGATCAGGCGCAGGACCAACGGCTTTACGTGCTTTCCGAGGCGCAGGGGTGAGACACCGCCAACTTCCTGACTCTGGGCAACTACTGAGAATTTCTTGACGGAAAAACTCAATAATTAATTTTTTAGCCCGACCTGGGATTCTAACCCAGGACCTCATGATCAGCAGTCGCACTCCTACAACCACTAGACCAACGAGGCAGTCATATTATATCAATACATATATGCATACACTCTACAAATGACGAGTTAGGAAAATAGGACCCTGTATTTTTTTTCTTCTTTCATCAGCCTATTTTTAATTCGCTGCTGGACATGAATAATAATAAAATAATATGAAAATGGGTTCTTTTTATTGTAGCGCAAAAATAACTACAGTGCAACCTTAATATAACGTACCTCAATATAACGACTTTCTCGATTTAACAAATTCTTCGTAATCCCCTTGAATTGTCCTTTACATTGCGAACATTTCTTCCGAAGAACCTCTTTATAACGAATTTTAACTATCAAGAAAAGTATAAATACTTCTAATTAACGAATTTTGTCAACCCAAGACCTTTAATAAAGTTTATTAGTAGAAGTTGTGAATAAAATTATTTTTTTACCTCTTTATAACAAATTTTAGACCAACCTAACCTCAACATAACAAATCTCAGTTCAACGAATTACTTTATATAACGAATATTTACTTGTTCCCATACGATTTGTTATATCGAGGTTGCACTGTATTAACATTTTGCATATATATTAATAACAATTAATATTAACATATTTTATTAACATTTAACATTTTGATAGCAATTTTTTATTGGGCCTTTTCAACTCAGTCTCACAAATCTTAACTTTCTTTATTTAATAATCTGTTGCACAATGTTAAGCAACACAGGGGAATGAAATAGAAGAGATGGGCAGCAGATCTTATAACAACTTAAAATAATAATAAACTGTGGTTGTCGATTATGGCAATTATGGAAAATGTCCCACCCCTTATCTACCCAATGTATCAGGAAGCCTATGTTCAGCTGTGGACTTCTAGAGACTGCAACGAATGATGATGATGAATGTTAGTGACCCCGTCAATCAAACTTTTTCGTCGCGCTTTAAGGGGAAATATAATCTCAAATGGCTTAGCAAGATCCTTCGTTATGCCGAAAATATTGCAGCATTAATTTTGAAATAAATATATGGTAAAGTTATGGACTAATGTTAAGGATTATGTTAGACGAAAACACGATTTCGTAAAATTTTCTCGATAGAAAAAAAATCCAAAGTTACCTCCAAAATAACAATAAACCGCTGTTATTCATAAAATACTTTAAATAAGATCATGAAACTTTGCATACTAACTGAAACTATAAATCAGTACTTAAAATTAATAATGGTATTTTAAATAAAGTTAATAACATTTAACTTTATTTAAAATACCATTATTTTCACTGTAAAAAGAAATTACCTAAGCTATCGGCGCGTAAGCCTGATTCCTGTCGCCCCGTTAGTATCGCTCCGGCTTTTGAAGGGAGGAGTTGTGTTGCTTACGATCAGAATACACATTACGCAACAGGACGACGTAAAATTAAAATGGGAAATAACCGTTATAAAAATAAGAAGCGACTGGGTTGGCGTTAAGAAACAGGCATAAATATGATAAACCTAATTAAATAAGTGTCCAACGACCTTTCTGCTTACAGTATTAGTGATTACAAACATGTCGTTACATAGCATACGACGCGCGGGCAAGTGGGGACGAAATTAGAATTTGAGCTGACTTACTCTATCCCCTTAAGGTGAAGCGGGCGCCAAAAGCAGATTTTTCACGCTTTATAGGTGCGACTGGCGTCTGTTTGGTCAGCCCACGCGCTTTTTAATCGTACAATATTTGTTTGATATTTCTTTTTAAAATTATATATACTCTTTTATTGAAAAATAAATACAATTTCATAATCCACTAGTACTAGTATTTACTGGTGAACACATAGCCCGAATTTAATTGAAATTGATTTCATTACATTCGAATTAAACAGCTTTTTCACTCAGTGGACGTACCCAAAATTGTAGATTTTGAAGAAACTTTGCGATCTTTTTCTATCGAGCCAAAATGTGTGAATCGTGTTTTGGCCAACGTACCTAATTCACTTAGAAAAATCTTTAAGAAATGAATTTAAAAAAAATGTGGATTCGTAATTCTTAATGCCAAAAAATTGCTTTTCTGCGCACCTATAAAGCGTGAAAAATCTGCTTTTGGCGTCCACTTCATATTAAATAATTTAAATGAAACTAGTACGAATTATATCGCGTTTAATTTTAACTGGCTTTGGAACTTGCGACTCCCAACCTCTATATACGTAGGTAATATAGGTAGCTATTCGATTTACGCGGACCCTACATTCTTTGGGTTTTTCTGTAACCCTTGTATGACTTGTTTAAGGGTTGTGTTTACTGAGAATATAGAGAGAGTTCTATATACTTTAGAAAATATAGATAGACTGTGAACTTAAGTCTATAATAGCTTTTGGCGCCCATTTCACCTTAAGACTGAGCGCACCTGAGCTTTAGCTTGTTATGTTCAGCTATTATCTTCCTATACAGCTGTACGATTTTGGAACTTATTACATTCGATATTATATTCAGAATTTTGTTACATTTATTTTTTAGGTTATTTTACTTATTTTTTAACATGTATTTTTAATGACCTAATTTATTGTAATTATTTTGTAAACAATTATTACTCAATGTTGATCAGAGCATTAACTTAATTTGTTGTTTTACTAAATGAGATCACTAATGTTCTCATCGCAATAATCTTTCGATGACTAAGAGATAGTACCAAGTTGTGCTAAACTAGGGTTTTAACAATTTACGGTCTTATATAAAGTATTTAAAAATAAAGATATAATTACATGATTTATAATGTATGCACGCCATGCTGTTTACTTCGATGGTCTAGTGGTCTTTAACGCGACTCTTGATCATGAGGTCCTGAGTTCGAATCCCGGGTCGGGACAAAAAAATTTTTTCTTTTTAAAAAGAAATTCTCAGTAGCAGCCCGGAGTGAAGAAATTGACGGTGTTACACCCCGAGCCTCGGAAAGCATGTGCTGTTGGTGCTGCGTCTGATTTCTATTTGATCCATATTTGGTCATTTTGAATTGCCGCCCCATCGGACTATACGAGGGAAAGAATGAGAATTAAAAATCGCCAGTGAAACATATAGATATCGAACACTCATCTTAGTTATGGCAGGTGACAAAGCTTTATTAAGATATGAGTACTATTAAGGCCATAAGGGAAGATATGCCAGGTTCTTCTTTGAGTGCAATCCCGAGATTTTACTTATTATAGTCAGTTCATGACATACATTTTAAACTGGTGATGACTGGTGTTGAAGCCCTAGAGAATAAATCGCACTGTCTAAGCGTAACAAAATCTTATCCTCTCTTACTTCGAAGACACTAAGATTGTGACTGGACGGAAAGACACGACACTGACAAACTATTCCACTCCTTACCTGTATTCCTTAACTGTACGCGTTACGAAAGAATAAGCAAAAAGTTTAGTTCGAATGGCTTGAAGTACTGATTGACGACTGAGACTCTAAAGACAAACCGATTGTAGAAAATCTGTTCGAAAACGGTCACCCCAAATTTCGCAGACTGGTCATGGGAAGCAGCATCGTTACATTGAAGGTACTGGCACCGTATTCACTAACCCGGTAGATCAATGTTGTGAATATAGACAATTCTTCACTTGATAAGAAATTTTCTGTCATTCACCGATCAGACTACATCGATTACGTCTGACGTAAAACGTTGTAGCGCTTAGGCCATAAGATCTTTCTGGAGTTTTCCATCTATTTCGATACACACGTATACGATATGGATAGATGATGGATTCTTTTAAGCTTCCACCATGACGTTAGCTTGGTTGTGTAAAAATGAAAAATTAAGTTACAGTGTACGTAATTTTTATAATTGGGCACAGATTTCAGTGTAAAATGGCGAACTTGAAATGTGATTCAAAATTTGTATTATTATACATTTATCCACTGCCAAACATAGGCCTTACCCATAGATTGTCTTATAGGGGAAATGGTTGCCATAGCGCTAGGCAAATTTGGCAACCGCAGTTTTTTAATTATTTTGATTAAGATATTAATAATTACATTGCAAACATCCGCTCAATTAAATAAAATGATGTGTTTTACCTAGTTTGAAGAGCACCTCCCGCCCTCCCTCAATTGCGTGCACCAATCCCGTCACCACAAAACCCAGCACCACTACTCCCAACACCACTATTCCGGGAAAGACACACCATCGACGATAATACGACACGTGTTTCGCCTCTACACGAGGCATCTTCAGGTGATGTAGACTCTGCGGCGGCTGACCGCTAAGTAAGTGTTACCAAAATGATGCTGCTGTGCATCTCCTGTCCCAGTTTTTCTCTGTCGGATCTTATGACACCCACCGGATGACATGGGAAAGTGGATTCTAAAATTATGGCTCTGTATGTCACAGATTGCCTCGGTGGCCTAGTGGTTGTACAAGTGACACTGCTGGTCGTAAGTTCCCGGGTTCGAATCTCGGGTCGAGCTAAAAAATCAGTTTATTGAGTTTTTCCGTCAAGAAAATCTCAATAGCTGCCCGGAGTCAGAAAGTTGGCGGTGTCTCACCCCCGTGCCTCGGAAAGCACGAAAAGTCGTTGGTCTTGCGCCTGATTTCTCTACGGTTGTGTCGGTTTACCATCCCATCGGACTATGAGAATGTGGGAATAGAGAGTGCACCTCAGCTTTGCGCATACATCTGGGCACTATAATCCTGTCCTGCGTCGATGCCTAGTCTTCCTTGAGATGGACCGCCGTGACCGAAATTCGAGCTGGAGGACATTAATATTATTATTATGTCATTAAATTATATGAAACTCTTAAAAATTCCTTTTATTTAAAAGATTTTTCAATAATCTTTTCAGTTTACGGAACTTTTTAGTACCTACTAAACCGTAATTAGTTACGTCCACACGTTTAATATAAAAGAAACTACATATTTGAATATGGCCTTCAAAGTTTGCCAAAGCGTAATTACAATATCTATTTAACATAACAATGACCAATGTGTCACGTACAGACAATCGGGATGCTAACATCTCGTATACTTATACATATAATTTTAAAGTCCTACAGTGAAGAAATTAAGTAGCTAATTTGCTAATTGGTCTGTAATTAATATATTTGTTTTTCAGGCTGGATAGCTTGATATTTAGGAGTGAAATTTATTTTAACGAATTAATACTAAAGAAGAAGAGCTCTTCTCTTGTCTCTATAAATGTTCCCGAGTAGAACCGACAGTAAGACTTTTATGTCTTGGGAAATAGGTAAAGCCCTCGTGTGGAATGCTACTTACGTAGACACTTTGGCAGCCTCTCTTCTCAGGGGTAGAGTTTAGAGCCGGGGCGGCATCACATGCAGCTGAGCTAAGTAATTGCCGCAAATATTAGTCTGAGAGATAACTACATACAGAGCTATAGAGACCATCGGTCCGTGCGGTCAACGTGCGGTGACGTTCTTAAGGGAACTTTATCCGCGACTGGTCGCCGCTGCTGGTGATGAGAGGGCTGGTTCTTCTCTCCCCCAAAGTTCAAGTATAGCTAGCTATTCAGCGAGGAAACGCTGCCAGTGTTTTAGCACTATACCGCGGGGAGTAGAGTATGATATTTTATTTTTTTAGTTTACTATGGTAATCATTATTTCTCTTTATATTTGGATCGAACTTACGAATCACTTTATGTTTTTCTCTACAATTTAAAACATATTTCATAAACTTGGAAATCAGCGAAAGGAGGTTCCATTTAGTAATAAACAATAAAAAATTGTATTTTATGTACAAAATCAAGATCATTTTAATTTATTTTAGTTTGTGGCCGTGAAGGAAAAGGGGAGATCTCCCGCCGGGCAAGGTGTTCTGCCCGGGGAGCGGCCGACACTCCGTGTGATAATTCGGAGAAGTTCTATATATACTGTTTATGATTCGGAATGTTGATAGCGCGATTTAGGCTTCGGTGTGTTTTGCTTGTGGCGTGACGACAGCGCCGCTACATCACTACCCTGCTCAGACCGGAGGTCGATAGTGCAGTCTCGTTGCCGACGTATGTGCAAGTGCCAGGAGATTGCCTTGTAGTCTGCGGTGAGTCGAGAAGAAGGCAAGTAATCTGCGAGAGTGCCGTGAAGCAGAGACGAGCAGTAAGGCTCAGAGCCATGCTGAACACTGTATAGCGCAGAGAGTAGCTTGAAGAAACGGAAAGCATTATTATTCTAGTGCTGCGACGAACCTTGTGAAGCTAGATGGCTTGCAGGATATGAAGACTGCAGACGATATCTTCTCGGGAACGAATGGGTGGGGTACTCTATGACGATGATGAAGTTTGAAGTTTCCGAAGGTTGTTGGTTGCGTGTTCAGATCACGTCGGGGTCACCACTGTGGCCGTGGTAGGAAAAGGGGAGATCTCCCGCCGGGCAAGTTGTTTTGCCCGGGAAGCGGCCAACACTCCTTGTGATAGTTCGGAGAAGTTCTATATATACTGTTTATGATTCGGAATGTTGATAGCGCGATTTAGGCTTCGATGTGTTTCGCTCGTGGCGCGACGACAGCGCCGCTACAAGTTCAACAATTGTTAATATGAAGTCTATTCGTTCGATAACTTATTGTTATTTTGTAGTAATAAACGTAATTTCTTTGCTGATAAGTTATGTGATTTGTGGCCAATAAAAAAAATTAAACAGAAAATTAGTTTTGTAGTGTTGTCTTTCTATACTAAATAATGCTAAGAGTTTTGAAATCAAAGACACAGAATTCTGAGAGTGCCTACTACACGACAGACGCACGACTTTTTTGAAGACGAGGCTTTGTTCCACTCTTGTCACTACAAGGATCAATATTAGCCAGTGTTCCGTTGTTAAACTGAACACAGGCCTCCCTCAAGGAATGGATGCAGCTGGCTCAAGACCACGAGTGATGTCTCGTGGTCTTGAGCCAGCCAGCTGCGTACATTTCTTTCATGTCCCACCAGATCGTTATTCTTTTAACAACTTCTTTAAAAAAAGTGCAATCTGCCATCAAATTAAAAAAAATATATCACATAGCTATGTTCTGAAGCCTGGCCATTATTTCTTTGATGCCCTATGTCTTAGCATCAATTTCAAGTGTTATAATGAGGTAATTACTTCTCTTTAACTATTCTTATCTATAATTGCTCACATGACTCTCTAACGCAAAACAAATTATGCTCGTAGCATCTGAGTCAGTCGCAGTCCTATTAGATAGTAAAATTCCATTTGATGTTATGTAACGGCTATCAAAATAACTGAAATTAGCTATCTCGACCTTTTCAACTTTGTTGTGACCTATAATCTAATCTTATTTACGGCATAACATGTTGCATACAGATCAATGATCGCCCCGCGACGCCGCGCCGCGCAGCTTCCCGCAGCAGTTTCGTGTTCTCTGATACTCCATAATTAATTCTGCCTGATTCTTTAAATATTATGGTATAGGTTTTCTCTAAGTTTCGTGACAAAAGTGATTCGAAGAAAAATGGTGGAATTGAAATGAAAACTCTTTATTTTTCGATGTAAGAAATTAAAATCATTATTGATTACGAGTATATAAAAGAATCAAAGGTAGATATATGTTGCAAACCCGAGTAGAGCAGTTCCCACAAGCAGCACCATCGCCCTCCTCGACCATTTATAGGGAAGTGGACAACCCGGCACACGACGCTACCGTAAGAATTTTATACGTGGTAGAGCCATGCTGCAGTTGTATTAGTAGTATAGTTGTAGCACGAATGTGACGGCTCGACCGGGGAAGGACCACGCTCTCACAGAATACCAGCGTGAAATAGTAGCTTAATGCTGCTGTGTTTCATATGGTGAGTGTAGAGAGCTGGAGACCCTTTTTACTGGAAACAAGGCATTCCATCTTAGCCCTCACGGGTGACAACGCATCTGCATTTTGATTCGTAATCGAGGATAGATGTAGATGTCTATGGGCCGCAGCAACCACTTACCATCAGGTGGACCGTGTGCTCGTTTATCACCCTATCCTATAAAAATAATTTAAAAAAAGCTTGACGATGACTTGACGTGGAAACATTAAGATATATTGGTGATCATACGTTTAAAGTGAATATACAAAAGAACTTACGGACTGCATACCTGATGATCATTAGATACTACACCCCACGGAGAGCTGCCATCGTCAACTTTGAGCAAAGGAGGCTACGGATTTGTTGAACCTTTGAGGACTAAGGTGGGATGTCCTCGTCTGCTAGGTAGCAAAGAGAGAAGACATTTAATTTCATTGCCACTTAAAAGTGACTGTTGACGTCACTCGTTAATACTTGAGCAAATAATTTTATGTTCTTTGAACTTTGAAATACCCTTGACTATTTTTAGAGATTTTGTACTGAATATAATAATTTTTTTAGATAGAAATATAATATTTTTTAAGTTATTTTAGTTATTAGTGATAAAAAGAAATGAGTACATAACAGTTAAGAAAACAATTAATAAACATTTCAATGTTTTGTAAAGCGTAATATAATTGTATTTCTGTTTTCCAAAACTGCAAAACCCATGCGGAAAATACTCATAATTATTAATACACATTGTGTACACTAGCTTTGCGATGTGAACTGGTACAGCCCAGAATAAAGTTATCATTATATGTATATTATTTTATATGACTCAATGAATTACCCAAGTTTTACGTTGCGGTTAATGTTTTGGTTCAGAACGTTTAGTCTACTTAAGTTTTTTGTTTAATTTAGTTTAATGACTAGAAAGTACATTAAAAATTAATAATAATAATAAAATAAATGAAGGGTTATGTCAAATACTACTTTTATTTTTTACTAGAATGGATATTCAATCTATTAGAAATATAATAAACAGTATTTGGGTTCTATTAAAATACCCAAATATATTACTACTCAAATATGCTGGGAAACGTAAACAGTATTATAGTAAAATATCTACATAACATATTATATAAAAAAGTCGTAAAAGTCGTAAAATATCTACATAACATATATTATGTTATGTAGATATTTTACGACGTGAAAGAACTGTTTTCATGATATATAGAGGCTTTGATATTATTGTATAAAACATCATAAGACAAAAAGTGACAGTGAATGTGTATTTTTTTAAATTTCCTTGAAACCCCGAAAACTGGAGGAGGTAATAAACCTCTAGCAAACAAAGCCGACAAGCGCATGCAGTCACTCAGACAGTCACTGACACCGCGCGGAATGTACTGCCTGAAAATTGATACGGCACAAAATTGTAAGATTTGTAACAGTTTTATTGTAAGAGTTATTTTAAATACAAAAGAATTTGTGTTTTGATTTATTTAACATTAACGTGAAGTGTTTAGCGTGACAATGGAAAGGGCTGTTCAAGAAGACCCGTGGAAATTTGTGTTTAAGAAATTGCAAGAGAAGGAAATCGTCAGTAAACGAAAGTAGGATTTTTCTTGAAATAAAACCTCGAACTTATTTTACAGATATGCTTTTAGTTACAATAAAATGCACAAGTATTTTCATCTGCTTGAAAAATTTACTAAGTAAATCAAAACCACGTGACGAGCGCACAGTTACGAAAGTTAGAATAAAATAATATTGATTAATCTGTGTTTTTCTAATCTAGAATAAGTAAACGCTGCTATAAATAATAACTACGAGTAGAAAATATTATGAAAGTATTTCAACTTCTATCAAATTTTTATTTAGGACTGCTTTTAATTAAGAGATAACTTCCAAATTAATAAAATGTTTTTGTTTCGATTAATAACGGATTTTCACAAAGGTTTATGTAGATTCCAATATTGTTTGTAAAATTGTTACGAACGTGATTTTATAACATAAAAATAATAACGGTATATTTCTGTAAAATGTTACGTAATCGAGTAGGGAGATTAGTATAGAGACTGTGTTGAGCATAATATAGAATTTCGTATGGTGAGTGTAGAGATCCGGAGACCCTTTTTTACTGGAAACAAGGCATTCCATCTTAGTCCTCATGGGTGACAACGCATCTGCGTTTTGATTCTTAATCGAGGATAAATGTAGATGTCTATGGGCCACAGCATCCACTTACCATCAGGTGGACTGTGTGCTCGTTTGTCACCCTTAATCTATAAAATCTATAAAAATATATTATTTTAAACTTAATTTTTTTTTATTATTATGAGATTATGATTATTTTACTTATTATAACTACATTTATTAAAAATAATAATAGCGTTACTTACTTAAAAACTAACCATCTATTTTATAAAAAATCCTCTGGGTGTGTATATTAATAAAGTAGCCAACTTCGTGAATCCTCATATTATAATTACGAATAATATAAAAAATAAATCTGGGTTCTAAATATGTGTACTCTATGATACACACAGTGTCGTGAAAGTTTGCATTAATGAAAAGAACTTAAATTTAATTACATACCTAGGTGTATATGACATATAGATATTAGAGCAATGTGATAATAATTATTATTAAAATCAGGTGTTATTATGCAGGAATGCATTATATTAAAGATGTGAAAATGAATTAACAAAGCTCCGTATGGTAGGTAAAATGGTGTTTCTAATCTAATTTGAAGCGATATCACTGTTACACGACGGTTTTGAAACTTATAGAGCTGGACCTGTGATTATATCTCACAAACCATCTTATTCACAGAATACCAGCTTATTATGGCAGATTAATACTGCTCTGGTGATTAAACCGTTGACCCTTTTTTCTGGAAACGAAGCATTCCGTCTTAGTCCTCAGGAATGACAACGCAATTGCATTTTGATTCTTAATCCAGGATAAATGCAGATGTGTGTGGACCACAGCATCCACTTATCATCAGGTAGATTTTGTACTCGTTTGTCACCCTTATTCTATAAAAGAAAAATTACTCACCAAACTGTAACCACACTCTTTGAAAAAAATACTAGAAAACATATTCTATAAACAATTACATAAATAGTGTAATCTTTCGAATAGTTTTTCAAAATATTAGTTAGCTGGCAAGGTTTAACGAGAGTAACATTAATTATATGCTCGTGGGATTGGAAATTTTTATTTGATTATAGTTATGGTTAAATATCATAATAAACGTTTTTTAAGTTAATAAATAGAACTTTTCAGTTTCTCAAACAAAACGTTTATGTCAAAGATAGATTTAAACTAGAAAATCTTAACTGCTGAATTCTCTCTACGTATTTAAACTGTCTAAACATTTGCCATTTTAACTTACATGAAAAAGGAAAACTAACAATTTAAACTTTTATGATAGTGTTTTGTGTAGTAACTAGCAAAAAACTACTTGCTATAATATCGAAACCCGTAAAATTTAACATTAAATTACTGAAATATATTGTACTATTATGACTGCTTAGCTTTATAACTACTTGATAAAAAATTCAATAAAGAGCATTGACCCGCTTGTGTTTCGCCTATGCTTTCTGTAACGGTCTGGAGTAGAAAACAATTAGCGTGTGTATGTGTGGATAAATAATATCTACATTAGATTCTAATGTAGGTCAAAGTAATGTATATCTATCTAATCGTCATCCGGCTGCAGTCCCACGCTTTAAATTGACCTTTACCAACTAGTGCTGTTCATAATCAATAATTTTAAAGGCGTTAAAATGATCTGTTAAGTTCAACAGTGCACAGACTTTGTCTTTCCAAAAACTCTCTCGGATTCATTGTTTTGCACTGAGTACTTATATTAAACAGTTGTCAAGTAAAATTAGGTTTATCGGCACAATACATCGTCAAGGGTAATTTAAGAACGATCCTTTTTTTTAAGTGATTAAAACCGACCTAGAGGATTGAATATTCTCTTCACTTCTGTTACTTCTTTTAATAAGTTTCAATAACCAAAAGTTAATGTATGTATTTCTCGGAAACGGATGAACTGATGACTTCAGGGGTGGTTCGATATGAATTTTAAGGTTGTTTTTTAGTAATGAATGTAAAGATACATGAACTATGTTTATATATTCGCCAAATAGCTGTATATGTAACATATGCGTGAAGCATGGTGCAAGAGAATAGTAGTGTCTAGTATTGGGTAAGGATTTTTTTTTTCGTATGAACCGTTTATCATGAACCATCTAAGCTACTGACAGAGCTGCGAACTGCCTACGTACCCACGTATGTGATATAGCGTATGTGGTATAGCGTATGTGGTATGTCCCTAGATTTTTGCGGAAAAATCGGTTTGTCTAATTATCCTACAACATATATAACATGTTAACATGCTTCATATAAGCAAAGAGTATAAAATCACTACATTTACATATAATCGTGTTTATGTCTAGTATATGTGTTTATGAATGTAACTGAATTTTGTAATTCTGTTTTACCCACTACCAGACGTCTGAAATATGGCACGAATTCATGTCTATGAGTTAGTATTTTCACTGTATTATTTAAGTTTTCTCGAACTTATCATTATTACGCAATATTAGATTCACCTGTATATATAAATTTATGTATAAATGAAATGGAGTTTTGTAATTTAATTTTCATCACCTTCCAGACTTAGTAATAATCTAAATATTGGCAGACGTATTAAGGTCCGATGAAAATAAAATGAATTCATGACTATAACCTAATATTTACGAGGATCATCCCAGGTTTTGATCGATGGGTGTCGTTAAAGTTTTCTTGATCTCTAATATTATTATCACAGTTAAAACAAAATCAAAAAAACCGTCACAGCTTATTCATGAATGCATATTGCTTCAGGTTTTTTGAACTAACTTTGATAAGAGGTCCCAGTACCTAGATGTTTTAATAAACAAAATGTTGTTGACTCGTTCCTTTAGTCTGATATTTCAAAAAAAACTGTAAATTCGTTGCTAAATTGTTGAAACTGGTGGAGTGGTAAAGCAATAGAAATTGTTACATTTTGATATCTCTTCATTTTGTGCTGTGAAGAATAAATTTGCATTCATACGCCACAACCGAGCAACTCGCACTACTATACGTATGGTCATCCGGTTAATATGGTCACTTTCTTATAACTTAAAAACTACCAGCCTTGTTTGCATAGATGGTTTTGTAATGCCTTAGCTCTTCATCGGTCAATCAAATAGTATCATCATCATCATCATCATCATCATTACAGCCCTTCACAAGTCCACTGCTGAACAAAGGCCTCCCCCAAGCAATGCCACAAAGCACGCTCCTGAGCCACCTGCATCCATCGACTTCCTGCATATCTTACCAGGTCGTCACTCCTTCTAGTGGGGGGTCCCGCTCGAACCGACCTATTCGTGCTACAACTATACTACTAGTATATTCTCAGTAGCTGCCCGGAGTCAAGACGTTGGCGGTGTCTCACCCCGTGCCTCGGAAAGCACGAAAAGCCGTTGGTCCTGCGCCTGATCTCTCTCCGGTCGTGTCGGTTTGCCGGTCCCATCGGATTATGAGAGTGAGGGAATAGAGAGTGCACCTGTGCTTGCGCATACACTTGGGCACTATAATCCTGAATTCGGTCTGGAGGACATTATTATTATTATGCAGTATTGTGCGAATTATGGCTGCAGCAAGAGTTCCACCAGGAAAGAATCACGCTCACACCAGCAAATACCAGACGTAAAATAGTTGTATAATGCTGATGTGTTTCATATCGTGAGTGATGAGCACCGGAGGCCCTTTTTACAGTGATCGACAACGCATGTACATTTTAATTCTTAAACAAGGATAGGTAATCTTTTGTGATGGATTCTCTGAGCTGTAGAATTCAATTGAAATCAGGTGGATTGCGCTTGTTAAGAAACTCTATAAAAAATACGCCTTTGAAGTTTGCATGGTTGTAGATTTTATCTATTAGATACCACCCTAACGAGGATATCCGCAGCAGGGTAACTGATATAGCCCAACTGACTAGTAAACAGAAATGCCATTGAGTCTCAGCCAAGTGGCGGTATCCTAGTTTCCTAGTAGCAAGCGCAGTGTCTGACCTAAAAATAATTGCAAATAGATCATGAAAAAAAAAAAGAATCACTTGTCACTTTAATATTGTTGCAATTCTCCAAATAAAACCTCGGAAAAAATAATTTACAAAACGTAATTAAAATCTTTGTGTTTATCTTTATACCTGTTAAGAAGATAATTTCACGCAGTACTATGTATCAAGCAATCCACCAATCAACGTTCAGTTCAGTCTATCATCTATATGATGCCGTTCTGTTCTCCTACCTATTATTTACATTCCGCATGTCGTATTTGTGTTAAAGGAATTACAGTGTGCTTCTAGCTTAACATTCGAATGATTAGATAAGTAAAATTTCGCAAAGCGGTTCGCAGTACACTGTTATTTGACAGTTAATGTTTTTAATTTTTTTAATTTTATGAAGGAATAAGAATGTTTTTGTATGTGTACGATTACGTAGTTAAACGTCATTTGTGAACTATTTGATAGTTACTTTTTTATTAAGATATGATACTATACTTCAAGAAGAAGTCCCATATAAATTTGGACAAATGATTCCACCCCTCAAGGTGGCAAAATAGTTTTTTTTTAAATAGAATAAGGGTGACAAACGAGCACATAGTCCACCTGATGGTAAGTGGATACTGTAGCCCATAGACACATCTACCATTTATCCTCGATTAAGAATCAAAACGCAGATGCGTTGTAATGCGATGGCACTCCGTCTTAGTGTTGAGGGCTAAGATGGAGTGCCTCGTTTCCAGTAAAAAAGGTATCCGTTTCTCTACATTCACCATACGAAACACTACAGTACTAAGGTGCTATTTCACGCTGGTCTTCTGTGAGAGCGTGGTCCTTCCCCGGTCGAGCCGAGCCATTCGTGCTACAACCATAATATAGCTGCAGCATGGCTCTACCACGTAAATGAATGTAATGGTGATGAAGTTTTGAATGTAACGCTCAGGCGACATTAAGTTTTTAATATTCCTTATCCTTAGTCCATTCAAAAAGATAAATAAAATTAATTTTTTGGTAAAAAATAAAGAAACTACTTCATAGAACTAAAATTAATAAATAACTTCTAATATCAAAGTGAGAAATTATTTATAGATTTAAATGTTTGAAGTCGGTTTTTAATATTTATTAACCGTTAATTCTCAAAGACCGGCAACGCAACTACATTTCCCCCGTCGTTCGTCGTTGTTGTCTTCTGCAGGGCATAGTGCCGTGCAGGTCTCGGGCCTCGGGGTATACCCCTTTACCCGGATGTTCCTCACGGCACACTACAGTGTGCCGGTCCTGGGCGCCTTGATGTTACAGGCGTTGTTTTAACGACTATTGTCGTGGTCGGTTAAATTATAATAAATGATGGTTATCTAATAATTGTGTTTAACACAATTATTATGTCAAAGTTGGCCTTTCTGCGGCATTGTGGAATTTACTCAACTCCCTAATCTATATAGGGAGGAGTTCTCTTGGATAAGGTCGCCCGTCCGGCGGCCTTGCATGCAACGGCGCAAAGCCGTTGAGGTGTTCATATGGCCCGTTGTCGGCACGGTCAAACATACCGCGCGCCAGCCGCACCACGAATTCATGCAGGCTCTCCATCTTCAAGTTGGCCGCTATAACGTCGTTACGGACGTAGCGACCCGCTCCGAATATGGTTCGTAATGACAAACTCTGCTGGGCCTGAAGTCGCCGCTTCTGACGATCGCTCAGGAGTGCATACCAGGCCGGAGCAGCGTATGTTAGCAGGGGTCTTATGTAAGTTTTATAAATGGTTAGCTTCGATTTTGTCGGTAACTTGGATGTCAGGACAGGGCGGAGCATTGCCCGCGCACATCGAGCTTTGCGTATAGCAGAGTCGACGTGCGCAGTCATACGCAACATCCTGTCAATCCGACATCCAAGGTAGGTCACGGCCTTCTCATATGCGATCTCCTGGCCTCCGAGGGTTAGCGGTGGTGGTAGATTTCTATAGCGGCGAGTGAGTAGAGCGGTCGTCTTGCTAATATTGACGGCCATCCTCCACTCATCCAACCATGGTGGCAGCAGGTCCAGCAGACGTTGCATCCTGGCAGCTGCTATGTGGGCTCTTCTGGACGACGTGAAGTATGCGCTGTTATCCGCAAACAGCGCTAGTTCGACGTCGTCCTCCCATTCTTGCAAGTATCCTGCCAGGGTAGGTATGTCATTAGTGTACGCGGCGTACAGGGCTGGAGATAGACAGCTGCCCTGTGGCACACCAGCTGATATGGTCTTAATTGCGGACTCGGCGTCCTCTACGCAAACGTAGAACTTCCTGCCTTCCAGGAAAGACGCCACTAGCCGCAATATAGCAGGAGGGATACTTGTTTGTACGTCTAACTTGTAGAGTAATCCTGTGTGCCACACCCGGTCGAACGCCTTCTCGATATCGAGAAAGACGCCCAACGATATGCGGCCACGGTTGTGTTCGGCCGCAAGCAGGTGCAGCACTCTGGTCAGCTGTGTTGCTGTTGAGTGACCCCTCCTGAATCCATGTTGCTCCGCCCGAAGTTGGATGCACGGGCGGAGGCGTCTTAACAGTAATCTTTCGCACAGTTTAGCTATATGCGGTAGCAGCGTGATCGGCCTGTAGTTGGCAGCTCTACGCCTGTCCTTCCCGGGTTTCGGCAAGACGATGACTTTGCCTTTCTTCCAGTCCTCCGGAAAGTGGGATGTCCGCAATATTCCGTTGTAGAGCCGACCTATCTCTACAAGGACTCTATTGGGCAGCTGTCGTAGTGCAGCGTTGGTAATCCCGTCGTGCCCCGGCGCCTTCCTCGGTTGCAGGCGGGTTACTGTCCTCTGCAGTTCGGTGGGGGAGATCAACCACTCTCCTGCAAGCGGTGGCGCGGGCGACAACAGGAGCTCCTGCACGCGGCTTTCCTTCCGTGTATGGGATTCCAGGAACTCCGCACTTGTAGGGTTCGGCATAAACTGCTCCTCGAAGTGCTCAGCTAGGATATCCGCTATGCCCTTGGCATCGTAACGTTGAATGCCCGCGTTGGTGGCCAGCGGGCAAACAGGTGGTCTAGTTTTCGTTAACTGCCGGTTCAATTTGTAGAGCGACGCATGCTGTTCGTCCGCCTTCCATATGCGCCGCTCCCAGGCCTCACCTCTGTGGGCCTGTATTGCAACCGACAGTTCGTCTGACAAGGTGTTAAGTCTTCTTTTTACTCTAGAGCAGCGAGTACGCGCCCCGAGCTTCCTCAGCGCTCTTTTGTGGTTTAGCTGCACGCGTATCTTTAGCGGCAGCTCCTCTTTCCTTCCCGAGAGAGGGACGATCGTAGAGGCCGCGTTGAGGGCCTCCTTGATGCTCGTGGATATTCTAGTTGCAGCGGCCTCTACGTCGTCCGCTGAGTTGATCGGTGTATGGACTGGAGGTCTCTCCTGCAGGTGTTGGTAGTAGAGCCTCCAGTCGATCTTGGTCTTGATGGCTCTGGGCGGTGAAGTCACTGCCTTAGTGCCAAAGGTTATCAGAATCGGTAGGTGCTTTGTATTCAAATCATACAGCACTTCTACCACTACTGGGTAGTTGACGTTCCTAGTGAGCACGATGTCTAATACATCCGGACGCTTCCTAGGGTCGGTAGGAATATGCGTCGGTTCCTCGGGACCTAGAACGTCATAATCGTGGTGTTCTGCGTCTTCATAAAGTTCACGACCCGGCGGGGTGATCACTCTGGACCCCCACGCCGGGTGTTTGGCGTTCAGGTCCCCGGCGATGATGGTGGGTGCCGTACCTTCCATTACCGTCCGGATGTCTGAGGAGTGAAATGGAGTCCCTGGCGGGCGGTATGCTGCAAAGATCCTTAGTTCCTCGCCCGCCGCCTCCATTTTTATGCCGATTGAACGCATCGTCTGGAAGTCTGGTAGGTCCAGCTCCTGGTGGACTATGTCTCTGCTCGCCAGAATCGCTGTCCCTCTGTAAGCGACCCCTTGAGGATCAACCTCATCCCTCCTATAGATGTGGTAATTAGGCAGCTTTAGATGCGTTGTTGGTCTTAATTTGGTTTCACCCAGCAAGATCACCTGGATGTCCTGTTGCTGGGTGATAGTGCGGAGTTCATGGATCCTTTGGCGAATCCCGTCCGGGTTCCAGTAAAGCAGACGCAGGTTACTATCCTCCGTAGTGCCTTGCCAGTAGCGATGCCAGTGCCTTCATGACGGCGGTAACGGGGTCAGTCCCGGCCCTTATGTCGGCCAGGACTTGTGTACCGACTTCGATGGCTATGCCTACCAATCTGTGGATAGCATCAGCCGTCTCGAAGCCGGACGCTGGTGGTTTGCGTTCTGTACTACGCTGTGAGGGCACTGGTCTCGGGGCATTAATTGTGGCCTTCCTTTGCGTTGAGCGCGCTCTGTGTGTGGAGCGGGCTCTGCTTTCTGGTAGAGCCGTTTCTGGTGCTCTACCTGCCGTGGATGGTGCTGGTGTTCTTACAGCAACCTGCGCCTGCGAGGCTATTGGTCCTGTGGTTGTGGGGGTAGAGGTGGTCACAGCCTGAGGAGGAGGCTGTTCTGTTCTCCTGGTCCTGTTCCTCCGCCTCTTCCTCTGGGAGGGTTGCCTCTCAGTGGCGTCGTTGGCAGGAGGTCGGAGAGTCGCCCCGGTGGTTGCCCTTTGGTCTGTGGGACCTACCGTTTCTATTGGTACTACAGGGGGGGTGGGGGGGCTGGTTGTCTACCCTTCCCTCTGGTGATGGTAGCCCACCCGTCCTCCTGTATGGTGACGGCCTTTGGGCGACTCTGGGGGATCCTCTTTGGGTTCTCCGGGAGTAGCCCAGGTAAAACGATCCCCTGCTTCCTGGCAATCCTCCTCAGGACCGGGCAGTGGCGATCGTTGGCCGTATGGTTCTTGGCGCAATTTGCGCACTTTGGCTCCTCCTCTATACCCCTTGGGCAAAGGCTGGCTATATGTTCACCGGCACAGCGAACGCATTTCACTGGCCTGAAACAATTTGCGGAGGCATGTCCGAAAGCCGGGCAACGGTGGCATTGTGCCGGTCCGGTCTTTCTCTGCCAGGCTTCGATGACGACTCCTCTCATATAGAGAAGCTCGTCGATGTGGTATAATTGCTGTAGCCGTTCCAGGCTCAGATGCTCCAGCTGTGCATAGTAGAGGCAGCCCGGTCTGCCCCTACGTGGTGGTATGGCCTTCACATAGTTGATGGGGAAGCCTTTTGCCCGAATAGCCTCCTCGATCATCTTTGCGTTGGTGCCCACAGGCAGGCCACGGATGCCCACTTTAGTGGGCTTCTCATCTGCCGGTGTGTAGCAGTACCACGACATGGTTTTATCTTTTTCGGAGAGTTCGACCATGTATCTTTGTATGGTACGGAACTCATCCGGGCTCTGTGGAGTGAACCTGACTCCTTTCCCGAACGGACAGGCATTAGGTGGGTGGCCCAACTTCTCGTTTAGGACCTTAAAATGCCTGGTCCAGTCCGGGAGGCATTCTGCGACAATCGGCGGATATCTCATCTTCTCTTTCTCCTTCTCTGTTTTCTGAGGCTGTTCCGCCGATTGCGGTCGTGGTACTACAGGAGCCGCAGCCATGTGGGCATAGCTCGTTGACGGCCACAGTCCATCGTCATGAGCTAACCCGGACGGGTTGGTGGTTTGAACCGGGGATGATCTTCCGGCTGATGTAGCTAGGGTTGCATATGTTGTCGAGCCCCAGCTGTAGGACTCCTCACCTCCTTGCTCGAACTGGGCCGAGTCGTGACTACGTCGGTCCGGTGAGATGGATGGTGGCTGTTGCGGTGGTGATGGCGACTTAGGAGGTGAGGTGTGGACCTTCTTCCTAGTCGCTATAGGGGGCTCCTCGTCATCAGATGATGCTGATGAAGGTTCTGATTGTCCAACACGCTGCCTCTTCTCATAGAGGGAGGCCTCGGTCTCGGGTGGCGTGTGCCTTCGTGGCGTCTTCATCGGCCGCTGTTGCTGGGAGGGCAGCGGTTCACGCCCAGTCGTACACTCAGGTACGATGGGCGAGAGTGCAACCCTAGGTGCGGACTCCTTACCCGGCGACGAAGGTTTCCGGGTCGGTATCTGGGAGTACGACGATACTACTCTCGTTCTCTCCGGGTTAAAAATATCGCGGTAGGCGATGGGTCTATCCAGTACGCCTGGCCGGTCCGGTGGTTTCCGCGATCTCGGAGGAGGTTCCCCCTTATCGTTCCCTGACATTTCCCTAACCTAACAGTCAGCGTCAGCGGTAATCTAATTAAGGCCCTATCTATCTTCCAAATGATCGGCAGCAGATATTGATGCGCGACGCGGATGGTGGTGATATTGTTGTAGAGACTTTCCACACTGTGGGCACTGCCTACCCCTTTTACAACAAAAGGGTTGGGGGAAGTGCTATGGTGGCACTTTAATGCGCGACTAGGCACAAGATGCTCGGAACGCATAAAGTGCCAAGAATCAACTAGGGGCCGGTGACCTCGACCTTGTTGTTGTTTGGTGATTAATTTAAGATCAATATACCGACAATTATCGGTAGCTACAAAATTTTCTCGTCCTTTCCCTCAGTCATCTCTTTTCTCTTACTACATCTGCTGGAAAAGCTGGGGTGATGGTTTCTATTACGCCACAACTACATGATACGTTTCGGGACACAAATCAGTTGTTGGGTTTTTCTGTCAAGAAATTTTCAGTAGCATCCTGGGGTCAGAAGATTTGCGGTGTTCCGCCTCCGTACCTCGGATAGCACGTTAATCCGTTGGTCATGATTCATGACGGATTGTTGTCCCACCGAGTTATGAGAGTGAAGGAATAAAAGAGTGCCCCTGTGCTGGCGCAAACACCTCCTATATATAGCTGTTATATATAGATAGCTAGTTTCAGTTGACTGACCGCCGCGCCGTGGTCAATATTCGACCTGAAGCTCTGAAGTACATATCGCACTTATTCCTCACATTATCATAGCAAAAAAAACTGGTATCTGAGATGCTTATTTTTTATAGAATAAGGGCCGATCCTCATTATAATGCAGTTCACAGTTCGTTCTCGGTCCCATATCGATCTTATAAAATATTAAAAACAGTAACAGTAACAGTCAAGTTTCGGTCGAATCCCATTCCATTATAATAAATCTGACCGAGATCGGACCGAGAACGAACTGTGAACGGCAAATGAGGATCGGCCCTAAGAGTGACAAACGAGCACACAGTCCACTTGATAGTAAGTGGATGCAGTGGCTCATAGATATCTACTACCCGTGCAGCTAAAGATTGGAATTGAAAATGGTGATTGCGATTGAAAATTTAGAATAAAATACACTTTATTACGTACTGTGTTTGAGGCGCATATCAGAATGCGTCAGCTTCTTGGAAATACCCATTGCCAGCTGTGAACTTAAAAAGGCCTTTGTTTTGAATTGGGTGACAAACGAGCATATAGTCCATCTGATGGTAAGTGGATGCTGTGGCCCACCATTTATCCTCGAATAAGAATCCAAACGCAGATGTTTTGTCACCCCTGAGGACTAAGATGGAATGCCTCGTTTCCAGTAATAAAGGGTCTTCGGAAAATATCTCTTCCTAGTCTCGTCGTAAAGGATATTCTTAACCTCTTTTATACTAACGTTTGTAATTATGTACATTGTAACCCGTTTGCCGAGGTCGACCTCTTACAACTATTCCAATCACATTCGCCTCGTATATCTCTTTGCCTACAGCCTACTTTCGTTTATCCTTTTTAAATGATCAAATAATTTTGTTATCATAACCACTTATGATTACAAAAATGTTGGATCCAATACAAACACATTATGGGGAACGCCCCAAATTCAAACTTAGCATGAATTTGGATAGATTTACCTCTATCTTCCAGGCAGACATTTTCACCATACTTCAGTGTGCGGAAATATCTGCAAAAACACTACGTCAACCATATAATTTAAATAAACTCTGATAGTTAAGCAGCACTGCTAGCGCTGAGGTCAAACTAAGTGAACTCGAAGATAGTTGGAGACTGCGTGAACTGTCTAAACACCCTGGGATGTAACAACAGGGTCGTTTTAAGTTCGTTCGTTTCGAGTTCTGGGTCACGCGGGTATTGTAGGCATGAACTTGCCGACAAACTCGCACGGGAGGGCTCAAAGAGTACACAATTTGCAACCGAGCCATTTTGTGGAATTTCAAAAAGCCTAGATTGACCCTTGAAACTCTTAAAGTTATAGCCTATATACACGTCCCACTGCTGGGCACAGGCCTCCCCTCATTTTTTGAGAGGGTTTTAGGGCAAGGAAGTGTCCGCCGCGCTGCCCGAATGCGTGTTGGCGAACTTCACATGTCTTTGAAATTTTTTTCCTGTTATTCCTCAGACCTGCAGGTTTCCTCACGATGTTTTCCTTCATCGCCGAGCACGTGGTAAATCAGCACTTAAAATTGCAATTAACAATTTCACTGGTGCCGGCGGGGATCGAATCCGGGTTACTCGCGTTCTGTTATATTTACATCGAGCGTTAACCATCTGAGCTACCACGGCTTGAAACTCTTAATCACAATAAATTACTCAAGATCTGGTCTGACATTGTGCCGTTTCTGTTCCCTAACCGAAGGCACGCCTCTGCACATTCTAACTGATTGCTGACCCGTAATGCGCAAATGTAACACACATCTGGGAAACTATGTTCTCAGCACAGAAGAAATGAAATTATTCACAGCTAAGTAACTCTTTCTATTCATTGAAGAGATAAGCCATAGCAGCGATCACAATAGATCTTTTAGGTCGTAGTGATGTTGGTATCTTTACGTAGACCAGCATAGCTTCTCGCACATAATAAAAAATCATAAGCACTTTGTTTTTCTCCAACCTCCTCCAACTTATTAAGTTGTATATTCTCCCTATAAACATAAAACAAAATCTGAAATGTGCGTATATAAGTTATTCTGTGTAAAATTTTATTCTTTTTTCAGAGAGGTCCGCTGCGCCGCGCTAATGCGTTTTGTCGGACTTCACATGTCCACGAAATATGTTATTTCTTAGACATGCAGATTTCCTTATTCATAGTTCATGAATGTATTTGAGTTTTTAAGGTTATGCATGAGCAACTACTGCGTGTTTGAGTAATAAAACGTATTTCGAAGACATGTCATGTCCAAAGTCCGCAACACTGGAATAGAGTAGGTTACCTTTTCCAGGCAGGGCCTTCAGGCAGCCCTACGCCTATATGCTGCGTGGCTCTACCGTGTAAAACTTGTTAAACCGATTTATTACATTTAACTATACTAAGTTACCTAGCCCTCGTACGGTTTGCTAACGCTTCGCAAAGTAAAAACCTATTACGTCACGCAAGCTCTATATAATGACCTTCATGTTCAACCTTGATATTTTTTTCGTTCTAAACTTCACGTTACGCAGTTTGTTGCGACGGTATTATCTAGTTTACGAACAATATTTAACAACGTTGATGATAACGTCGTCAGAGTGACTAAATGAAACTAACAAAGGCGATAGTATCATGACTATAAATAATTTATGACTGATTTTAAAACAAAAAAATGCATCAACGTAAAGTTACCATCCACTCAATGACTAATAAAACTGATTGTTGCTAATGAGCAACAACTTTAATAGATCTCAATTCATCTGAATTTTCTTCTTTGTATTATGTGACGCGATGTCTTTGTTAATTGTGAACTGATTTTAATAATTCTTTTTTAAATACGGCTATCGGAGGTAGAGCCACGTTGCAGCTATATTATGGTTGTAGCACGAATGGGTCGGCCCGACCGGGGAAGGACCACGCTCTCACAGAATACCAGCGTAAAATAGCAGCTTAATACTGCTGTGTTTCGTATGGTGGGTGTACAGATCGTGAGACCCTTTTTTACTGGAAACGAGGCATTCCATCTTAGTCCTCAAGGGTTACAACGCATCTGTGTTTCGATTCCTAATCGAGGATAAATGTAGATGTCTATGGGCCATTTACTTACCATCAGGTGGACTGAGTGCTCGTTTGTCACTCTTATTCTATAAAAAATGACGACTTTCTAGTTATTACCTTGAGCTTGTGCTATTTCTTAGTCCACTCAAAAACGTCAAAAACTAAACTCATTATAGGAAGTCAAAACGGACTTCAAAAGACAGTATAAAATAATTTTCTAAAAATAGCTTTTGACATCAGGGCTTTAATACTGGTCTTAATTAATTTTAGAAGTTGGCTTTCACTTTTTATTAAACGTTTTAATCTTGTATTCATATGATTGATCTTCTAACTTTAAGGAAGGTTTATAAATATTCCTTGATTGATAGCAAAATTTCCGTATTCTACAATGAAATGTGATTGAACTACTTATAATTTAGATACTGAAAAGCTTAATCGTCGAGCGTAACTAGAGCAGATTGGTTTAGAGTTCAATTATCAAAGCGGAACATTGCATATTAGTAGTACAAAACCAAACTAAGACACAAAAATACATTCTCATTCTCATATACACCTTTAAAAAATTATATCGTCATGTGCGTTTCTTTATGGGATGGCTAGAGAAAAAAAAAACAGCCCCGCTGTTAACAGTGCAGCGGCGAAAACTAGTCTCCGCTGCAATCCCTTTAGAAACAACTCCCACGTCTGTATGTACATACTTACATTTATTGGTACCAACTACAAATACATAGCCGTCTCTATGTATAAACTTCTCAGTGCAATTACCTTTGATACTACCTCAACACTGATTAAGTCGGGAGGCCGCTAGTGTCCAGAATAGTGTTACATAAATCACTGCGCTGATAGGAAGGCCGCTATTCCCAATGTTTTTCGCACACTAATACTAAATCTTTTAGGTAAAGTTATTGAGCCCTTTATACTTATAAATTAAGAATTTTTTCTAAGGCTATCCATAGGTACCATATTAGTACAATGTTTTAGCATTGTTATGAGCATTCTAGGGATTAATATGGATACATTAATTTCTGTTTCTTTCATGCGGCAATACATCTTTTAAATGTATGTTATAATACTCTCTTCTTAAGGGGAAAGAAGATGGTAGTAGGAGAATAATTGAAATTGCGATAATCTCTTTCATCTTCTGTAATATGTCCTCCACGGACTCAGTAACGATTGATTTGATTCGTCTGTTGTTCTTTGTAACCTAGAATCCATGAACATAATTGCGATGTTTAAATTCTAAAGGTAAAGTTTGAAACACGCAAGTTTTTTATTAACTTATTTACTCACTTACCAATTAACTTACAATTAACTGTAAACGTCAGATTTGATTTTATTTATCATATTTTAATTCAAATATTTTATAGTAGTTTTATGTATTTAAAGTTAAAATTGTAGAATACAACTTAACAAATTAAAATGTTAAAAAATTAGTTAAAAAGTCTCAAGTCCTCGCATTCATATCTTTCAAGTTAAAAGGTTTTGTTGTCATCGCCACGGTGGCGTTCATTGTACATCGCAAAGCGGGAAAAAAGGCACAAGCCTACTTTTATTTCTTAGTGGATTTACGAGTAGGAGTTAGCCGGAGTTCGGATTTTCGCAAAATATATTTTTACAATGATTAAACATGCAATGTTGGCTTACGATGTTCTCCTTTATCGTAGCCGGTACGAGATCCCCACAAAGACGCTGATTATGATTACCAGGGCTGCACCATAGTACGTGGAGGTAATATGTCATCCAGTTAATATGGTCACTTTCTTATAACTCATTTTTTTTTTTTTTATTTTTTTTTTTTTATAGAAGAGGGGGCAAACGAGCATGCGGCTCACCTGATGTTAAGTGACTACCGCCGCCCATGATCAACCGCAACACCAGGAGAATTGCGGGTGCGTTGCCGGCCCTTTAGAAAGGAGTAAGCTCTTTTCTTGAAGGTCCCCAGGTCGTATCGGTCCGGAAAAATCGCCGATGATAAACTATTCCACAGAGAGGTTGTACGTGGAAGAAAACTCCTTGTGAAACGTACAGTGGTGGACCGCCAAGCATCCAGATGGTGTGGATGGTATTGGGACGTTTGCCGTGTCGTGCGTTCACGAAATTTGGCGGCTGGGATTAATCCGAACAATTCCTCAGAGCACTCCCCGTGATAGATGCGATAAAATACGCAAAGAGATGCAACATCTCTTCGCAACGCCAGTGAATCGAGCCGATCGGAAAGCACTCGGTCGTCGACGATTCGAGCCGCTCTGCGCTGGATGCGGTCAAGTGGAAGGAGCTGGTACTGGGGAGCCCCAGCCCAGAGATGGGAACAGTATTCCATGTGCGGCCGAACCTGCGCCTTGTAAAGTTGCAGGCGGTGTGCCGGCATGAAATACTGTCCCGCTCTGCTGAGCACGCCAAGCTTTTTAGAGGCCAATTTGGCCTTCCCTTCCAAGTGACCACGAAACTGCACGTCACTCGATATGTCGACGCCGAGGATTCCGATACTGGCTGAGGCAACAAGGGGAGTGCCTTGAAACTGAGGGGATACGACAAAGGGGTTCTTTTTAGCGGTTAACGCGCAAACTTGTGTCTTCTGGGGGTTAAACTGGACTAGATTTAGTCGTCCCCAATCCGAGACTCTGTTCAGCAAAGACTCGACTTCAGACACAAGTTTGTCCCGGCACTCGGAGACGTTTTCCCGAGAAATATTGGCTCGGCCGGTGTAAAGAGCATCACCAGTGCTGTCATCTGCATAGCAATGAATGTTACGGGTATGCAACATATCATTGATATGCAGAAGAAACAGCGTTGGCGATAGCACGCAGCCCTGTGGAACACCAGCATTAATAGGCTTGCAATCGGAGCTTGCACCGTCTACAACGACCTTGATGCTCCGATCTGCAAGAAAGCTGGTGATCCAATTGCACAATTTCTCGGGAAGCCCATAGGAAGGGAGCTTCGAAAGAAGCGCTTTGTGCCAAACCCGATCGAAGGCCTTCGCAATGTCCAAACTAACGGCCAATGCCTCCCCCTTGAACTCTACTGCCTCCGCCCATCTGTGAGTGAGGTAGACCAGAAGATCACCAGCTGACCGACCACGGCGAAAACCGTATTGGCGGTCACTAATCAGCTGGTGATCCTCAAGGTACCTCATAAGCTGGCAGTTTACAATGGACTCCATTGTTTTGGAGAACAAGGAGGTGATGGCGATTGGCCGGTAGTTGGACGGGTCTGAGCGGTCGCCTTTTTTAGGGATCGGGTGGACGAAAGCCGTCTTCCACGATTTTCCTAGGGAGTAGGAGTACCAGAAAAGACGCGTTAAAACCGGTGCCAACTCTGGAGCACACGTCCTCAGCACAATTGGGGGGATTCCGTCAGGCCCACTCGACTTGTGGATGTCCAGGGAGAGGAGTGCTTTGCGAACCGAGCGCTGTGTGAACTGCACTTCCGGCATGGAGCACTCACACCGCGGGATGGTCGGCGGCGTACTCCCCCCGTCATCGAGAGTCGAGTTAGACGCAAAGAAGGAGCCTAGAAGATCGGCTTTCTCCTTTGCAGTATGGGCCAGTGAGTCGTCCTCCCTGTGCAGAGATGGAAGAGATGGCTGACAGAAATTCCCCTGGACAGCCTTGGCGAGAGACCAGAATGCACGGGTTCCAGAAGGAAGGCGAACTAGTTTCTCGCCAATTCTGCCTATGTGCTCTGACTTTGCCTTGGCAATGACTCTTTTGAAGGACCTAGAGGCGGAATTATACTTCTTTTTTAGAGCGCTGGTGTTTACATCCCGGGACGCTGATGCATCAACCCAGGCTTGGTAGCACTCCTGCTTATAGCATGATGCTATTTTACAGGAGCGACCAAACCATGGCTGAGATTTGCCTCCAATGGGCACCACAGAGGAAGGAATAAAAAGTTCCATACCCTGAAGTACCACATCAGTAACAGAATCCGCAACAACGTTGGGATCATCCGGCGAGAAGCAAACCCGCCCCCAAGGGTAGGATGCAAAGAAAGACCGCATCCCATCCCAATCGGCTGACCTATAGTGCCAAACACGGCGGCAGCCTGCAGAATGCAACCGCGATTTCAGCGTGAGTGGCACAACACTCCGGATCAGACAATGGTCCGAGGAGCCTAAAGGGGCGTCGACGGAAATCTGATATCCGTCCGGGTGAGAGGTCAGCAGAAGGTCCAACAGGGAAGGTGCATGATCCTCCACATCTGGAATCCGCGTAGGCGAAGTAACCAGTTGTGTCAGACCATATGCCAAGGCAAAATCATGAACAGATCTCCCCGCATGATCGGTTAAACGTGAACCGAGCCATTCGGCGTGATGGGCGTTAAAGTCGCCGAGGATCACGATCTCTGCGGAGGGGATCTGCTGTAGCAACGAATCCGCAGCCATTTGGACGTGGTCGAAGAGTCGGTCTGTTTCGGCATTACCGCTGTGGGACCTATAGAGGCACCCGTAGACGCGCGGATGGTCGTCGCTGTCTACGCGTAGCCAAAGGATGGACAGGTCCGAACCTTCAAGTCTGCCGAGGCGTCGAGAACAGATGTCCTCTCTGACGTAAACGCAAACTCCAGCCCGAGGCACAAAGGAGTGTTCCAGTTTGTACCCCGGGTAGGAGAGATACGAAACATCAGCCGGAGAGGACACCTGCGTCTCGGTCAGAAAGAGCAGAGCCGGCCTCGCCGTCTCGAGATGGTAGTGGACGGCGTTTAGGTTGGAGTGAAGTCCCCTGATATTGCAGAAATTCACGGACAGCGTGGCAGGGGTCGCCTTGGTCTTGTTGCTCCGTTTGCCCCGAGCAGTTGTAGTCTTGAGCGGAATTTCGCCCCCCCCAGAATACGCGGGGCAGCCTGAGCACCCACGCTCAGAAGTGAAGAAACATGGTCGTGGATGCTCAGCGAGGGATTCTCCAGGGGTGCTGGTACCCTCCTGGGGTAGTCTATCTTTATTTAATTCCGCTACCATGTTGATGGGGGGGGGGGGGATTTGGGCCTCCGGCCACCTGCACTCACCAAACGAAACGCGGAAGCAGAACTTCCACTTCACGCCGGTATTCTGTGAGGTCGTGGTACCACCCCGGTTTGAGCCGGCCCATACGTGCAACAGCAAAGCTGCCGCATGGCTCTACCACTGTAGAATACACATATACTTCAAAACATAAAAGAAATATAATATTCAAAACAAAAACATAAAAGGCTATATGATACGATAGTTCTTCATCAGTCAATCAAATAATAAAGGGTCAAAATGACACAGCTTTATCGACGCCATTTTAATAGTTGATATTATAGTAAATATTTTAGTCAATTTTAGTATGGCGTAATGTAGTTAGTTTTTATTAAGTTGATGAAGTGTTCCTAATTATTGCCAAATATATGCCAAATAATATATGCCAAATAATATAATATATGCCAAAGCATATTTGCTATTTTTTTATTAATATGTTAGTTAAAGGACACGACTATGTGTTTTTTTATCTATCCTCCTCCTAGTTTTGGTTATACAGGGCGGCAAAGCTTAAGGTGAACGTATTAACCTCATGTACCTTAGTATGAAATTTTTATTTTAAAGTTGAGGAACAACGTTAAGAAAAGTATCGGATTAAAGACCTTTGATATCATTCTTCGCAGTTAACAGCTTCATAATATTACAAGCCAACTATGTCCATGGTTCGATGATCTCAATGACACAAAAAAGCAGTTTCGGTTATTTAAATCCCACGTTTTTGTTTCGTTTAACGCTCTATGTAATTAGCGAAACAATTAGAATAGAATACAAGGTAGGTAATCGTTAGGTATATTTACATTTTTTTTAAAATAGTTGTGGCTACCCAGTTTGAAAGTATATTATAAAATTGTCTGTGTATGTATAGTTCTTTGTTAAATGCGGTTCTATGAATAACATCGAGGTTATTTTGTTTGGGATATATTCATATGTATGTATATTAATTTATATATAAATATATATGTATATGAATATGATAAATAAGATAAAATAACATGTAATATGCTGTAAGATATGATAAAATATATGTGTAAATATAAGTGCGTAACATAGTACTTAATTTAATTATATTGAAATATTTTGTTGTTACCTCTAAGTATTATGAAAAATGTGTAAATAGCCAAGCACCTCAGTGGTCGCCTTCGAAGCACTGAGTTGTGTGTTCCTATATTAAGTAAGTACCTATATCAAAAGAATAAGAATTGTCTGTCAGCGTCATTGATACAGCCTGACCTTTTCACTAAATAATAAATCTTTTCAGGAAAATGAGGGAGTAATACACGTAGGTATGTTATGATAAGATATAACTATGATAATTGCAAGAATGGCACTGCGCCAAAACGCCTAGGTCATTAGCGAGTAATCGGAACGTAATTTTGATAATTTGTTGATATATTATGTTTTATTTACGTTTATTTGTGTAAATATTAAAATGTTAATTAACATTAGCAAACAACACTTCCATAAACTTACCCGTTGTCATTTTACGGTTAATATATGGGTAAATGGACAAAAATATTATATTATAATTAAGTTAGGTATCTTAATCTGTGTTATCGTAGATGCCGTCATGTTATACTTTGAAACAAGTTGAAATAACGGAATTAAGTCTCGATCGCAAGAAACACAAATAATGTATGATGCTCATATGAACTTCATCTGAGGTAAGATGATATTTCCTTTATTTATTAGGCGGAAGTATGCTCAAAAGAGAAGATTTATTCATCACCGCATGTACTCGTGCATATAGTAATTTAATGATCGTGTAATCATACAAAAGAGCGTGTGTTAATGCTGTCCGGTTAGTCGCCGGCGCGACGGTTAGCTGCGTACGGTGCAGAATGAACGCTGCCTTGAATTACGTCATTTTCATTCGTTTTAACCGCGTTACGTTCGCAACGCGAAGTAATATTTACATTACAAGATATTGATATAGTTTAGCGAAAACAACGTTGCAAAAGTGTTTGTTACCGAATGTGATTTATAAATTGATCAATAAAATTCTCTTTGATATAACCTCAAAGGGACTCAAAAAAGTTTTTGTTTAAACGTTTTGTGAAGTGGTTAATTGTGTACCCACAATCTTGGAGATCTTAAACTGAGCTGTTTACGTCATAGCTCTCAGAACATATGACTCGGTTTCGTGAATCATTAATATTTGCATTTCGTTAAGGAAGCAGACTGCTTGTTTGCATTGATTTCGCTGCGTTTTAGTTGTGATCTTAAATAAAATATCAGAAAGATGGATGAAGAATCAATGTGGAAAGGTTTCTACGAGAAATTGCAACAGCAGAAGTCTACTGAGGAGAAAGTGCATGAAAGCAAGTAAGGCAAGCCTTTTAGTACAATGTTTTATTTCTACAAAGTTTGATATTGTAGGTGTAATATTGTCTGCAGTATGAAGACACATTGATATAATTGGTTATTAAATATTATTTAAAACATCTGTTGCGGTTTTTGTAATTTAGCAGTTAGGTAGGTATTAGCTACGACTATCCTAACCAGTAATCATTAACTATATATACGGAACTATTGTGATTTTTAGGTGAATGACCTACCTGTAATTAACAAAGTGTTATATTGTTTGAAAAGTTTAATTAACATGTACTATTATGTATAAAAGTACAATAAAATATACATTTTTACAACTTCAAATACAGAACAATTTTTATTAAATAAAAGTTATAACATTAATATTATTACATTCGGGCTGAGTTGTTACAATAATGATGGATACATAGTCATAAATGCCTCCAGAGGCATTGTTTTTGTTTTGTGTTGTGTTGAGGCCAGCCTCTGCTTCGCGCAAGCAACCCGCTTTATTCCTAAAAGACATAGAGTAGGAAAGAATTAAGATACAGCCTCGTTGAATATCACGCTTGGTAGGAAGGTTGGTGGGTGCAGAGCTCACACAGACTTTTTCAGTCCCATCACCAGTCTCAATCATTTATATTCAGCGGTTTTGAATTAATAAAAAAATTAATAAAACAAAGAGTTAGTTTAAAGAGCACATGTGTCACCCGTGCGCGCGCACACGCACGGCACTTAAAGCTGATAGTTTTTTTTAAATATAGAATAAGGGTGACAAACGGGCACACAGTCCACCTGATGGTAAGTGGATGATGTGACCCATAGACATCTACATCTGTCCTCGATAAGGAATCAAAATGCAAAAGCGTTATCACCCCTGAGGACTAAGATGGAATGTCTCGTTTCCAGTAAAAAAGGGTCTCCGGATCTCTACAATTACCATACGTAAATGTAACTGTAAACATAACGTACAAGTACGTAATACTGTCGAAACTCTGTCGAAAAACCCATTCGTGCTACAACCATAATATAGCTGCACCGTGGCTCTACCACGTATAAAAATTGGCGCTAGGGAGAAATTTGACATATTTCCCCTTAAACTCCAAAACTTCTTAGCGTGACGATTGGGACTAATTACCAAATTAAGTAGGTGAACCAGAGCGGCCCAGTTTCAGTCAGTGAACTTTTAAGGGTTGATAAAGAAAACTAAATTACATCAGAGCAGTCGATGATTTTTTAATAATAATTTAGAATCAGCACTTGTTATTTTTTTATCGGAGAGTGGGCAAATGACCATGTGGCTGACTTAATAGAAACTGGACTTTGAACTTGGACTTTTACTTAGTTTTTTTCCGTGCGCTTGCTCGCTATGGCTATCTCATAATTTGCGTACTATGAAGTCATTGCATCACTTTCATTTTGACACTTCCGCAGTCTTCCATTAGCTTCACCGACAAAGGAATAATCCACGCCCCCAAAACTTCGATTCATTTTCAAGTTATCCTCTGAAGTCAGAATAACAATTTTACTATATAGAACATATTGACTACGACCTTGATGTTACAGATCTTAGCGTCAAGGGCATAGAGAAGGTATATGGTCCGACTATAAGCCAGACTAAAATGCTAATGTTCCACAAAGCTGTGTGCTATAATCTACTCTGTTTCTTCTGAATATCAATGATATGTTACAAACCAATAACATTCATTGCTATGAGCATGCAGAGACAGCAGCTCTGGCGATGATTTATACATCGGCCGTGCGAATATTTATCAGGAACACGCCGGCGAGTGTCGAAAGAAATTGTGGCGGTGCATCTATTCATCTCTCGCTTGCACACTGTCGCCGGTAAAGACTGCAAAAAATACGTAGCTATATGCGTTTTTCGTACGTTCTATAACTTCAGTACAACTTGTTATTGGAATCAATAACAATAAATTCCATAAACCACAAACAAAAAATAGTCCATTTTGGCTAATTTGTCAGCTACTGAGAGTTTTCTTCATTATTGTTGATTTTGTTTGTTAATATTTTTGACATAAGTAACCATTTTCATGACTTTCGTTTGTCTGTTTATCCAAGACAGTCTTCAGAATGGCTTAACTGATTGCAATAAAACTTCACAAACTAAATAGTGGGTGATACAATTACAAGGAGTGATCTAGAATAAATTTTATATATATATATATATATATATATATATATATATATATATATATATATATATATATATATATGTTCGGTTGATTTTAAATTTATTTATTAGAAAATATTAAGGAAAACATTGTAGGTGTAATTTTAACATAAATATATAAAATAATGTGGCGTTTAGACTTAAGATAATCATTAAGGCCCATTTACTTTATGTTGTTAATATTTCTATTTAATGAAATCTCAAAATTTTATGATTTTATATGCCTATATATGTCGTCGTGACCGTCAACATGCCCAGTACCAATAGTATATATTTACATAATCGATAAACAATCAAAATGCAGATTCGTTGTCACACCTAAGGATGGAATGCCTCGTTTGCAGTAAAAGAGTTGTCCGATTATCTACACTCACCATAAGAAACACAGCAGCATTATGCTGCTATTTTACGCTGGTGTTCTTTAAGAACGTGGTGCTTCTCCGGTTGAGGTAACTCATTCGCGCTCCAACTATGTTATACTTGCAGCATGCTACATGTATATCATAGTTGCTGATGCTGGACACGTCCCTATAAAACGTTCAAAAGGAAAAGATACGTGTGTTCACCGCCCCACAAGTTCCTTTTATGGAGTGTAGAGATAAGGAGAACAAAGTCTATATAAAAAGTGTCCGTAGAAAAGTGCTAAATAAAGGTGGCGCCATTGTAGCTACAGTGTAAATTTTAAGGAACATTTTATAATTTTTTATTGCACAGACTTTCACCATAACGCTTTTTATAATAATTATTTTATTGTTTTCTAAATTTTTATTTTCAAAATCACTCTCAACGTATTTTACGGCGATTTTTCATACCCTGTAGCTACTCGAGCGCTGTTGTGGTGGTGAGTTTTTGAACTGTCATCTACTGCTTGCAGATGGTCACATTTTCAACTATTCTCCTATGTGAGATTGTCCTCATTACCTCTATACTCCATGGTTCCTTTGTCATATCTTGTCATCTGTCAAACCGTAGACAGAGAATGCTATAGACTAAGTGACGTAAACAGAGAAACCTATAGACTAATGATTAGCGTGGCCTTGAGTGAGAAAGGACGATAACGTAGTTTTAGGTTATACAATAATCTTCATGACTTTTAAACATATTTAGATAAAAATTTTATTTGTTCTAAGAACTGAACTGAACAAGATTCACCAACCTTAAGCTCACAAAACACTATTTTCTCATTTAAACCAACTTGTAAACTCCTTAGATCACTACGAACTGTCAAAGTTGTTTAGCAAAGTGTAGTTTGCTAAATAAAAAAACCGGCACGGAGAAAGGGACAAACAATCACACCGCTCTGTCTAATTTCTATGCAAGACGTATGCATAAATCTATCTTTTTCGTGTGCGAATTCGAAAGAAGGCATCAATTTGTCTATGGGTTTCTCTGTCTACGCAAAGTGATATCTTTTATCGCAGTCACACAAGAGACAGAGCAACTTACGCCGATGTCGTGTAAAGAAATGACAAAGAACGATGAGATTTTTTGTTTCGCTAAGCGCGTCGCATTTTTTAATATTTAGCAAACCACTTTGCTAAATAAAGTTTGACAGCTAACGTGTAGCGTGATAAATTCTTTGTATAAAATACTGTTTTACATGTTTTGTGATAAGTATTTCATATTATATTTTGTTGTAAACAATTAAGACGTAGTATTCCAACGATTTTTACTTAAAACATGCTGCGGTGTAGTGTATTAGGGTGTAAAAGTGATAGTGAAAGGAAAATGGCGGGGTTCTCTTTTCATTCGTAAGTATACCACTCTATCGGTTACTAGGCAGTCTGTAACATTTAATTAAATACATACATTGTGTATAATGTACCCTAGACGTAAATTTATCGTTAAAAAAGTACAAAAATAACAATAAAATCTTCGGTGTGGCCAACTTTTCTATAAATTATTACCCACTATTATAGGAAATAATAATATCTGCATACCGAAGATGTATTATCCTATGTCCATTTTTTTCAACATTGACTTTGTAATGTCATTAAACAAAAAAATAACGATCTACTTGGTGGTATAGTATTTTTAAGTCCAACTAAAAAAAACTACATACTTTCGAACTCGTTAACATGTTTTAAGTCCAGGTTAATTCAAAGGTATACAATCTGATCTGGATTTATGCTTTTGTGCCGCTCAATTATCAAAAACCAAAGCGTCCTAAGTCCAAATAAGATGAGAAGTTTGTCTTTGAATGTAAGTAGCACTTTATTATTTGTATTTATTTAATGTATTACGTAAATTGTGACATTAATATACCTTTCATTATCCTTACGTAATTTAAAAAATGATATATCTGAATCCTTTTGTTTGCTCATTATGCGTCCATCTACGCAACAATTATAGTAGGTTCGAAGTTTTGTCATTATAATTTATCAAATAACTAGGTAATATACTACGATAGTAATATATAAGTCAATGTAATATACACATATATTATTTTTAAATCACATTAATTTTTTTGAACTATTTTATCCTACAATTAAATACTAAACACTAAAAAAATTACAACAAGTGTTTACAAAAAACTATTTACGTAAACAGCGTTAAAAATACATCAATCGTTACATCGTCTTACAACGCGCTAGCCCCGACTGCGTATTACACCCAAATTCACCCAAATCGCGACTTTAGGTAATTATTTCACGCAGGTAGCAAGAGTGACAGAGGGCTGGTAACAGTTAGTTCAGTATTTTTTTTCTTCAAGATTTAAACACAACCTAAAAAAATACAGTCCACTTAGCTCTCATTCATTTACACAATACTGCCTTTTTTTTTTTTTTTTTTTTTGCGCCCGAAGCAAATATGGGCAACCCTCCGGAAAGCGGGGGAGGGAGGTGGTGAATGCTCATAGCATACCACGCAGCCGGCTGCGTGGTTATGTGGCGACTTTTACCCACTAAACACCACCTTTTAGGAAATGGCTTAACGATCTGACTGGAGATCTCTAAGCCGTATACGAACGCGACCCTCCTTGGCAGAAAGGAGGGCGCAAGTACAATACTGCCCTGCCAATCCAATACACTGTAACTTTCGAAAACCACATGTGAGATTTTATACGATATATGTTTTTGATACTTAATTGCTTTTTTCATTGATTACTGTTGATTATTGTACTATTTTATGCATTCAATAGTAGGTATATATCTCAAAGTACATAGCCAAGTAGTGTTTTTTTTTCATAAATTTTGCCATTAACTTGTATTGACAAGACAGAGTTGCCAAGTTTAAGTACAACTATAACAATGCAAAAAACTGTAAAACTAATTGCAGTGTTTTGTCTTGTTTAAAAGTAGGTAAATAATTATGTTATAACACTGTATCTTACGTATACTTTATTAGGCAGCTATTTGTCAAATTTTGTTAATAAAATCAAATACAGTTATATAACATGAACTTTAATGACGAATCATTAATTACAATGTCTTTTAATATTTTTATAAAGTAAAACATTAATAGTCAAAAACATCTAGCGAAACATAACACAGTCTTCTATTTTTACGAACATAATTATACTTATTAATTAGTAACATTTGACGAAACATAACAATATTTTTTTCTAAAATTAACATAATAGAAAAATTTTGCGAAACAACATCTTCTAATATTTTTTAAGAACTTACACAATATAAACACAACCATATTTAGTCTTCTATGAGATCCATCATTTAATGAAAAAAAAACAAGTATTGATTCTGTTGTGATTGAATCAATATGTATATCGAGATCAGTCGCATCTGACTCCTCAAGGGCTTCATAAAAAGTTCGCCGCGATACAGGAATAGATTTTGCAAGTGTTAATAATTCCTTTTTTTAATTTCATTCACACCTCTTGGCTTTTTTTCTCTTTCTATCATATTTATAAGATCTAGCTCTTCACCCATTTTCTTTCTTAAATCTCTTTCAACCTTTTTCTTTAAAATATGTAGTTCTTTAAATTCCCCATTGTAATCATTTTTGGCAAACATGGAGAGTTTACTACCCCTTCGAAACTCAATAATTTTTAAATTTTGGATGTTCTAGTCTTTTGGAAGTGTAGTTTTACAGTCATTCGTAAAAAGTACCATATCTTTGTGCTGGAGCACGTCGACATCAATGTTTTTTCTTGACTCCTTGATATTTGTAACGAAGTCTTCAATGTCATAAACATCACCTGATGTTTTTAATTTTTTTTGTTATAGCAGCGTGAACTGCATCCGCAGCCATAAATGTACGGCCCGGTTCGAAATATTCTAATTTCAATGTTTGAATATCAGTTTTTCTATCGTTTACAACTCTGACTAATGCAGAAAAAAGAATTTTGTTTTTATTTTGAGGATTGCAATTGTCCAAAAAGAAGTTTAAATAAACATATGTGGTTGCTATGTTGTAAGCTTTCCTGCCGCTTTCGCCTTCATGCCACAGGATGCATACAGCATTTTAATTTTTACGAGGCGGCACAAATGACTCGTTAAATAGAACAAGTTTCCTTGAAAAATAATAATCTTTTGTTCTAAGAAGTGGCATGCATATAGCTTTTTGCTTGTCGACGGTGAACACAGCTTCCTTTCTTTCCGAATTATTACTTCGATTTTCTGCTAAACTTAAATCTCTTCGTGAATTGCGTTTATTTTCTAAGTGCTGGCCTATCATTTTACACTCTTCACAGTTACAAGGAAGTGGTAGTATCTCATGAGCTATTTTATGATTTTTACATTTAGTGCATATATCTTGAGGTAATTCTGCTGTTGAGAGATTCAATTTTTTATCATAGTATGAAAATGAGTCCAACCATAAATCGTCGTATTATTTTCTTGGCAATACCGTTTAAAATCCTTATATATAGTGGAAAAGTTTATACCTATAGGCAAATACTTTCGGTTCGGCGCATGGTTAATGTTGTAATGTGATGGAACAGGGTTGTATTTCATAATAAATTCTTCTAATCGTTTTTCATACTCCGGTGGAAACTTGTTAGATGGTGCATATCGACGTTCTTGAAGATCGGGTGTAGCGCTTGTCTATGGATTTTTATTACTCTCTAGATAGTTATTTTTCAAGACTTGCAATATGCACAGCTTCATCGTTTGTATATCCCAAGGTCCAAAGAAAAAAAACTTGCACACATTGACATCATTTAGGGACCATTTTAGTGTGTTGTACCTTCGAGAATCACCTTTTGTTTTAGTGCATGCGGTAGACAGCTTATCAACACTTCTTGATATAAAGTCGCGGCGCCGTTACCGGTCCATGTTCCAAAATTGTGTCCAAATAGACTGCTTTTTAGTCTCAGAAATCTTTTGAGTGCACTGTTTTTTACATGAACAAGGTGGCAACAATGGATGTTTTAATTTTTGTGTCTCTAATATAGCTGCTGGGTCTCTATTGAGCTTAGGTTTCTTTGGTGTTTGACAGTTATCTTCGATGGCAGGTTTATCAATGGCGTTGGATTCTTCAAGGAAGCTACGTTTTTTTTCCTTGTCAGCAGTTCTGTTTCAATATGTGCAATAGGACTTACAGGAGCTAAGGAAGTAGACGGCTTTGGCGAAACTGAAGGTGGTGAAGAATGTGCCTAACAAGGTGCTGGTTGCATTTCAGTCGATAATTCAGTAGATATTATGTTTTGTGTCACAGTCAAAAGATTCAAAGTATCGAAATCATCTTCATCTAAATTATTTATCGATCCGGTAGCAATGTGTTCTTGGTTCTTTATTGACTGGATTTTTGTTTTAGACGTAAGATCACAATATAAATTAGATTGAACGCTATTAACCTTACAACTGTGTACTGTCAAAAGCCGCATTTGTCAGATGTGTGCAACCGGCTCCCGGTCGCAACACATTCAGGGCTTGTGGAGGGCAATTATTTCATACGAATTGGAATATCTCTAATTATAATTAGAATAATGGATATTTATTAGTAAATTATGACTCCAAGACAACAATTCTACAAATTGTATTCAATTTTTTATCATTAGTATTAAATTGGACGGTTAAATATAGCCCATAATGTAGGTTCCTCCAAATTTGATGATTTTTATTATTTATTGTACAAATAAAACAATTAATAGCTTTTATATGTTATTTTATTAATAGGATAATTTTGAAACAAAAAAATAATACAAACATCACACGTCATCATACATTTTTTTACACACCACTTGTTTTAATAAAAGCGACTAAAATCAACCACTCTGTTTGGTATTTTAATTGGCCGTCATGTTTCTCAATGGTTTGAAAAGACTCTTTGTTTAAGGGTCAAACATTTTATGTTTACAGTAAGTTGAGCATATCAGCTACAAGTTAAAATAGCAACATAGTTCTAAGATTAATATAACTTGAGTAAGAGCTGAACAAATATGGTACTTAAAATGGGCACAAAACACAGTGCTCATTTAAAACTCTTTTCTTTGGTTTTAGGTACATACTATCAAAAGAGTGTTATATTTACCAAGATTTACATAGATCAAGGTATCAAATCCAAACAGAAAATAAGTTTGCTTCCTAGAAATATTTTAAGAACAATGTTGATAAAAATTGTAATAAAACAACTACTTTAGTCACAATGAGGTTAGAAAAATATGGATACGACTCTTTATTTTTTGTTGTATGTAATATTATAAAATAACTTTTCTGCGTTTTAGGATAGTGTTTCTGTATAGTTTTACTGTGGTGAGTGGTGTGGCTCAAAGCAGGTAAATACACATAGGGGGACATTGCACGCTTTGCAATAAGCGGTTGTTCGTTTTTTACACACGGCGCACAAACGTCGCAACCGCTCATGTTGTTTGCCGGCAACAAACTCGTATTGTGCTGGAAAATGCCCCCCTAAAACCGAAGGAGCCACAACTATTTGTGCAGTCGTGTGATGTGCTATCAATTGACCCACCAGAGTTTTACGAAAATTTCGGTGGGTAATTTGGTGTTGTGATTTCAGTAATGTGTAAGCGTTTAGAACACTCACATTCAATAAGCGTCTGAAAAAATTTTTGTACCACACTCGAGTACGCTTTCGTTCAATCGTGAACATGGCGATCATTTGATCCTTTCGGTCAATCCCTCCCATACAGATATTATAAGCCGATATGATCGAGGGCTTTAGAGTGTCGCCGCACCTAACATACGCTAAACCATGGTATGTTGAAATAAGAGCTACACGGTTCTTATCTCTCCATACCACGATATCCACATCCTGCGAGGTGCAGCCACACAATTGACCAATCGACATGTCACTTTTTTAAGTTTGTGATTTCTGAGGGAACAAACTGGCGATTTGTTCGAAGCGTTCCCACGCAGTCAAAGCCCCGAACTTTCAACTCTCGCGCAAGGGCTGGGGAATTGTAAAAATTATCCATCCAGATAGTATGGCCTTTGTGCTCAAGACCATTTAAAAGCCTGATCACTAAGGAGGGGATAATTCCAGAAATTGGACCTTCTTGTGGAGTCGAGGAATCATCTTGCCCTGCGTGGACTTCGAAACGTCACAGGTAACCAGACTGGGATTCACATACTTCGTAGGTTTTTATTCCTACTGAAGCAGCCTTATTTTTTATAAACTGGTTTATGTCTAACCAGCCCTTCCACATAGTTAGACTCTAGTCCAAAGCTACATTTTGTGACATTTTATATAGTTGTGGGAATCTGGAATTAAGATGGTCTAGTATAGGTTTAATTTTAAACAATTTAGCCTCAGAACGCGTCATCAATTCCGGGTTACAACTATCATTGTCTTGAAAATGGAGACATTTGCTCAACAGCACAAAACGATCATACTTCATCGACGCCGAGAACCCGGGTGGACTGAAAATTTCCTCAGTCTTATTCCAGTACTCCTCGAGACGTGATTTGACTACAATTCCAGTGGCCAGAATTATAGCCAAATACACGTATAGTTCATCGACATCGGTGGGCTGCCACTTGGTAATACGGCTGTTAGGGCGTATGGAGCCTTCTTCCAGCATGTACGTTGCCAGCTGCTGTGCGTATTTATTTGTTTCACTAGCTATGTATTCCATTATTTGCTGATCCCAAATGGCAGTAAAAGCTTCATATGGGGTCGCTAATGAAACAGTGGGACCACAATTACTGTCGGAGAAAGGTTCTCTTCTCAACTCAGGTGGAATATGAGGTTGCGAGAACGCTCTCCAATTGAACACAAATTTTGATGACGGTTGTAACTCAGTTGTGGGTTCCGGCTCGGTTATGGGTTCGGAATCGGTTGTGGGCTCAGGATTGGTTGTGGGTTCGGGATCGGGGATATTAAAAATTGGTAGTACGGCCTCGAACTGCTGCGGCTGCTGCGACTGAGGTGGCCATTGAAACGATGGTATCGCATCAGTTTTAACCACATCGTCGTCTTCCTCTTGAAAATAAAATCGTGCAGCTCTCGGCACCATTAGCGATGTGGTAAAATCATCGTTCTCCCCATCGTCCTCGGAGTCCTCTTCACTGCCTGAACAAAAACATCTTAATTACTACATCATTAAAATTATTGATAGAATTCCGTCAGAAGATGTAATAATAAAAATTTCAGGTACCATAGTTTAGTATTGTGCTTATATCATTATCCCTAAGAGGCTGTCTTGGGCGATGGGATGACGAAGATGAAATTCTGTAAAAACATATAGATCAAATCTTAAAATTGAGATCAATTTTATCTTAATACGTATTTATTTTAGCATGTCGTGAGCACCGCCGCTTTTGTGATCCAGCAGGGGGGGGGGTCCTTAGTATTTCTGAATATATAAATAGTAAAGTCAATAAAAATATATAATAATAATAAGTTCTTTTTTACTAATACTACTGCTAAAATTACAATACTAAAACTAACCTGGGTCGTTTTGCTGCACCGATTACGATTGAATGTGGCGTAGAGGCCCCGCTACTGCCACATTCAATGTGCCTGCAAATTTTTTTATGTTTAATTTATTATATATTTATGTAAAATAAATACATAAAATTGTCAATAATTACAGAGCGGGTGAAGGGGGGCCAGAGCGTGCACACAGTGTGGCAGGCGTAGGGGGGCTCTCAGGCAGTGTGATTGGTTCTGAAGCTGGGTCGCATGTCATTACCTTCAGAGACGACCACAAATGTTGTGTTCTAAAAACCAAATTATTATCACATGTCAACGCATTATTTCGTACATACATTAATAAAAGGACGTAATAAGTAAATATTTACGTAGTCGATGTCGATGGTCTTGGTTCAGGAAGAATTCGTGGTCGTTTAGAAGTTATGGCTCTCTCCAGAGCCAGAGTCTCCGAGATATCATCGAGGGTGCCACTGAATATCCTAAAATACAATTTTGAGCATTATATATATATATATATATATATATATATATATATATATATATATATATATATATATACATTACTAACTGTATAATAATTATTTATGTGTTAATAAAAAGCCGCTATTACGAGTCAGAAGAAGGCCGTTGTAAGCCGCCACCACCTCCACCAGGCCGCCCACCACGCGTACGTGGACCAGAGGCCCGGCGTGCCGCGTGTCCACCGGCGCCTCTTCTCTCTCCGCCTCTTGTTGTTGTCTTATGCATCGAAAAAACAAAAGAGAGCACTCAAAACAGAACAAAGCAAATAAAAACACTAAACGGAAATAGTATTAAAAATTCCAAACAGAAATTAAAAAAAATCATGAAAATAAAAAATGAGCGTACATAACATTTCAAAAATATTATGAAACATTAAAAATTTGTAGTGCTTCAACAGAAAAAAACAACACCGACTTTAATTTCATCCCATTGGGCGAAGAATATTTTTTCAATCATCATCATCATCATCATCATTACAGCCTTTCACAAGTCCACTGCTGAACATAGGCCTCCCCCAAGTAATGCCACAAAGCACGGTCCTGAGCCACCTGCATCCATCGACTTCCTGCATGTCTTACCAGGTCGTCACTCCATCTAGTGGGGGGTCGCCCTACACTACGCCTACCGGTACGAGGCTGCCACTCGAGAACCTTTCTTCCCCATCGGTTATCGGTTCTTCGAGCTATATGGCCGGCCCATTGCCACTTCAGCTTACTAATCCGTTGGGCTATGTCGGTCACTCTGGTTTTACTGCGGATATCCTCATTTCTGAGTCTATCACGCAGAGAAACTCCGAGCATAGCCCTCTCCATAGCTCGCTGAGCGACCTTAAGCGTCCTCATACGGCCAGCAGTGAAGGACCACGTCTCAGATCCATAAGTCATCACTGGCAACACGCACTGGTTGTACAATCTAGTTTTTAGAGATTGAGGTATACCTGACGAAAAGATATGTCGTAATTTCCCGAACGCTGCCCAGCCGAGTTGAATCCGTCGATTGACCTCTCGGTCGAAGTTGGACTTACCTAGTCGGACTATTTGTCCCAGGTAAACGTACTCGTCAACAACTTCGAGCATAGTGCTCCCAACAACTACCGGCATAGGTGTGACATGGACATTGAACATGATCTTTGTTTTGTCCATGTTCATCTTAAGACCTATCCGTTGGGAGGCACTATTGAGGTCATTGAGCATAGTGCTTAAGTCCTCCAGCGATTCTGCCATAAGGACTATATCGTCGGCAAATCGAAGGTGAGTGATGTACTCGCCATTGATGTCAATACCGTATCCTTTCCAGTCCAGTAGCTTGAAAACGTCTTCCAATGCAGCGGTGAAGAGTTTCGGGGATATAACGTCACCCTGTCTTACACCTCTCTGCAGTTGGATAGGTTTCGAGCTCTGGTTCTGTACTCGGATAGCCATCGTAGCCCTACTGTACAAACACTTCAGCACTTCGATATACCGACAGTCAACTTGGCACCGCTGAAGGGACTGTAGCACCGCCCAAATTTCGACGGAATCAAAGGCTTTCTCATAGTCCACATACGCCAGGCAAAGTGGCAGATTGTACTCTTCAGTCTTCTGTACAATCTGCCGCAGGGTATGTATGTGGTCTATGGTACTGAAGCCTTTTCGGAAACCGGCTTGTTCGGGAGGCTGGAAGTCGTCAAGTCTGCGTGCGAGACGATTCGTAATGACTCTCGAAAACAGCACGTAGACGCGGCTCAGAAGGGAAATCGGTCTGTAGTTCTTTAAGAGAGCGTTGTCGCCTTTCTTAAAGAACAAGACCACCGCACTTCTGCTCCACGCCTCTGGAGTAGTGCCACCATGGAGGACGGAATTGAAGAGCTTCTGAAGGACTACAAGTACCGGTGTTCCACCCGCTTTCAGAAGCTCCGCTGTAATTCCATCCTCGCCTGGGGCCCTGCCGTTTTTAAGGTGCTGGAGAGCCATTCTAATCTCGCTTAGACTGACGTCCGGAATATCATCGGAATAGTGTCGGATAAGACTTGCTCTTGGATCGTTACTCACACTTGCGTGTGGCTCCAACGATGATGTGTACAGCTGCCCATAGAACCTCTCAATCTCACTCAAAATCTCAGGTGTCCCGGAAACGATGTTGCCACACTCAGTCTTCAGCTTTGACAGTTGGCTCTTTCTGGCAGACAGATCTCTGGCAAAGACTTTGGAGCCCTGGTTCCGCTCGATCGCTTCTTTAATACGAGAAGTATTAAAGTTGCGTAAGTCTCGCCGCATGCATTTGGAGATCTGTCTGTTCAGTTGCCTGTATGCTGTCAAATCTGTTGACGATTGCAGCCTCATCTCCCGTCTAACAGCCATGAGATTAAGAGTGTGATCGGAGAGTTTTTGTGTTCTTCTGCGGCGGGTCTTGCAGAACTTAGCTCCGACCGCATGGACAGTTTCCACGAGCTTGTCGTTCATATCGTCCACTGCATTGCAATCTTCTAGGCACTGGAAGCGGTTACGTAACTCGAGCTGAAAGGTTTCGGGATTCTGGATTAGAGCACGAGGGGGACGGAGCGTTGACTTCATTAGACGAGACCTCTCCAACTTAACGTTTAGGTTCAGTGTGCCTCTAACCATTCGGTGATCGCTGCCAGTTTTCACCCTTGCGATCACTGAGACATCACTGAACAGTTGGCGTCTGGTCGTCATAATGAAGTCAATCTCATTTTTTGTCGAACCGTCGGGGCTCGACCAGGTCCACTTCCTGTGGGGCCGCTTCTGGAAGAAAGAGTTCATCATAAAGAGTCCCTCTTTCTCCATAAAGTCGGCCAGCTGCTGGCCCCTTCGGTTCCGTTGCCCTACTCCAAATTTCCCTACCTTCAGCTCACCGCTTTCTCTTGTGCCTAGTTTTGCGTTGAAGTCTCCCATCAACACCGTGTAGTGGGTTTTGGAGGAATGTATGGCTCTGGAAATATCCTCATACATTTCCTCCACCTCCTCATCGGGGTGTGCCGAGGTTGGTGCGTAAACCTGAATGACCTTCAGCGAATACCGTTTGGTGATTCTGAGTATCAGGTACGCGACCCTCGTCGACACACTCCCAATCTTTACAACGTTGTTGACGAGAGACTTGTGGACGATAAATCCGACACCTCCTTGGGACAGATGGTCGCCCTCCCGGTGATAGAACAAGTTGCCGGACTCGAGGATTGCCGTGTCCTCCCCCTCTCTTCGGACCTCGGATAATCCAATAATATGCCAGCGCAACTTGTCTACCTCTTCTTCCAGCTCCAGTATCTTCTCGTCAGTCCTCAGGGTGCGTGCGTTATATGTTGCCAGGTCGAGTCGTCGTAGGTGGCAACCGAACCTCCACCGGAGATTCTTAGCACCCCCTGCCCCGCCGTTACCATGGTCGCCACCGTAGCCAGGAATAGCGGGGCCGCCGGGGACTGGGGGCCGTCTTTTTGTGTATTTGTTCATTGGGGGGTATTTGCCGTAGTTGCCACGCTTGGCGAGCGGGTTGGCAACCGCAGTTTTTTATTACGTCACAGTTGTCATCAGGAAGATGCTGCTGCCCATCTCCTGCCTGTCTCCCTCTGTCGCCTCTTACGACACCCACGGGAAGATATGGGGTAGTGGACATTCTTAACCGCCACTACACGGCATTTTTTCAATAATAATAACAAATATTAAAATGTGTGTAAATGTAAATGAAGTAAAATTGGATAACAAACACGTGAAAAATCAGTCGTATTGCGACCCTCCTACTTCTTTGTGAAGTCGATTGAAAAATTCTAACACGCAGGGAATATCCATACTATACTTAGTCTTAAATAGGATCTGTCAAACAATGTCTGTGGTGAGACCGATTCCCGGTTTGAAAGTAAAGTACATCTATTTATTACTTTTTAATTATTAATACATGTTAACACTAAATCCAAGCTAAATTCATTAAGTGGGCGACTAGTTCATTATATTAAATTAATAAGTTAGACGTGTTTTAATAAAAATTAAACCAAATCAAAATCATACTCGTAGTTCGACACAGAGTAGGTTTGAAAAAAAAGGCCGAAAATTACAAAAAAATAAGTTACACCTTTAATATTATTCATAGAAATTAAACATAACTTACCTTTCCATCGTATTTTCTTCTTTATCAACCTAATTAAGTTATTGTCATATTGTCATTAATAGAAATGATGGTCTCCACAAAATACTTCACAGACTTTTTTGTTTTGAATTTGTCATTTTCTTTTTCTTCTGTTGTGACTTGCAACAAATCTTCATCAGAAAGTTCAGCAGAACCGGAAACTTCAGCAAAACTAATATCTAATTCACTTTCAGATTCTTCGTCATAATCAAAACACTTCTTTTGTTTCTTAGCTTTCTTTTTAACATTTTTATTAGGTTTTTGCTTAGATAAGCTCTTACTACAAGGTTTTTTTTCACATCTTTGCTTTCATCAGTCTCATCTTGTTGTTGTAATTTTATACAATTTGTTTTTCGATTTTGGTCCAATTCTTTTTTAATATTTTTTGTTTTGGGGATTTTTATGGCAGTTCTTTCCTTTTCTTGCTTTATTTTTTTCTTCGTTTCGTTTTTTTTCTATAAACTGTTCTCGCGTTATTATTTCACACCCCCTAGCAATTTTAGTTTTTTTCAATTTTATTGTCGAGTCACTTTTCTTTATTGTCTGCAATAATAAAGTTTCGAAAGAAACTCTTTCCGAGGGAGCCAAAATTCTATCTTCAATAATTCTAATTACCTTTGAATTATTACACTTATCAAATTTCATCTCCTGGTTTGGCAAAACTAATTTTGATGACGCTGCTATGGGATTTTTGCTAATGCTCAACTCTTGGGTAACGGCCGCCAAACTTAACTTTTTTAATGTCTGTATCTGTTTTGGTATCGTTTTATGTTCCCTGAATCTTTTCAATGATTCTGGATCAAATTTTTCGTCTGCAACTACGTTTCTGTCAAATGGATATATGCCCCCTTTTTAAAGCCATTTCTAATTATTTTTGTGTCTAATTCACGCCACACTTCTTCAAGAAGGCGACTAAGCTCATATTTTGGCAATTTAGGTTAAGTGTGGGCAATACTTAACCGTTGCCAATGCACAAGTTTTGCATCCCAAGTGTTTTTCATTGATTTAAAAACTGATTAATCTAATGGCTGCAGAAGATGGCTTGCATGTGATGGTAATTTTATAATAGTTACGCCTCGTTTTTGTGCTTCTTCTAAAATTTTAAGTTGGATATGGGTAGAATGGCCTTCAAATATTAATAAGGCGGGTGGATCTTCACTTAAACTCGGTAGCACTGTGTTCAACATGTACTTTTCAAATACTTTTGCATTGATCCATCCATTTTTAGTGGCAGCATAGGATGTGTTTTCAAATCCTTTATCTGACAGCCATTGGTCCCACGTATTTTTTCCTCTGTGTATAATCAACGGTGGTAATTTGTCACCGATTGCGTTGACTGTGCACAAAATTGTGACATTGTCTTTTCCAGATGACGCGATTGTGCCGTGTACTGGCACATCCACGGGCTCCAACCACTTTTGTTCGTTCGGGATCTTTTCCAAAACTTGACTCGTCAAGGTTCCAAATTTTATCAGGTCTTCCTTTTAAATTAAGTTCCCTCAAAACTTCATCAAGAGTATCAAAATACTCATTAACAATAAAAAGGGTCACATGCCAAATTTCTTGACATTTCCACCGCCTGAGGTCTTTTTAAGGACAAATTGTGCCTCTTTTTGAAGGCAGCGAACCAATCATAACCGGGTCTGTTGTTTTTGAATGGAGTTTTGTAGTTATTTTCACTCACGTGTACGGCAACTAAATCTAGCGTTTCTTTGGAAGTGAGTCCGAACCCATATTTTTCCATAACCCGTAAACCATTTGCAAGTTTGAGCTCATTTTCTCTGTTAACCACTGTAGGTGGTCCTCGGCTCTCCTTTACGATACCTTTTTTGTTATTCACTGTATCACATATAGTCATACGAGGAATGTTATACTTTTTTGCAGCTTGGTACGAATTTATTTTGCCAGTTTTGACTTCATCTACTGCTTTCCTTAAGGTTTCAAGATCGTAAGTTGGTGTTGTTTTTCTTTTATATAAACGAACCATTTTAAAAAATCTAAAAGAAAAATTTAGGTTTAATTACAAAGACCATCTAGAAAAATGTGTCAAATAAACAGTGAAATTACCCAAAAAAAAATTTCAAATATTACAAACAATATATTTTGTTTGTAATATTTAAAGTAATTCCGTTTCACTCGCGAGAAACCACCTACTTCTTCCAAAGTCTGATAAAAGCCTATTATGTATTTATTAATCCAGGGTCTAATCTATCTCCATACCAAATTTCATCAAAATCTGTTCTTTCGTTTAGGCGTGAAAGAGTAACAAACATGCATATATTCATCCATCCATATATAAGTAGGGTATAACTATATTTAAAAAAATGATTTTAGTGTATATGTATTTAGATCAATTATTGCATTATTGGTATCTTAAAATAAAAAGGTTTAGGACCTCATACAATGGGGCTATTGCGTTACAATAGACGCAATCACCCCAATAAGGCAGACGCGATAGCCCCGATAAAGAAACATAACCTAAAATATTTTAACTGCACGTGGACAATTAATCTTTAGGCCTTTACTAAAAATAATTAAAACAAACCGTAAAACATTTCAGAATGAAAGGTACTTACAGGTAAAAAACACCGATAGTCTAGAAAACACTGAGATTTAAGGGGATTCAATAACCACATATCACTAACGCGAGCTTCGAAGTGAAGTGACATATTCAAGATGGCGAAAATTTAAACAAAAATGAGGCCAGTATCGACATCTACTAATTGAATATTTTAGTCGGGTGCTAAATATGTTTAAAAGATGGCGTGAGTAGTTCTTAAATTCGTATTTCATATGATATTTGAATGTGACGCCTTAGCCCCGGTCGACCTTAAATAATTAGTCAAATACAGTCCACTTAGCTCTCCATCAACTACAATACATATCAATGATAATCGTTAATAGGAGTGTTCCATTTCAGGCTTACTTCAAGACTAATTTCTAATTTTATAGCTAGTTGTGGCGTAAATTTTTCCTCACACTTGTAACACTAAATATAGTGACGTATTTTTTTTGTCTCTTTCTGCGACACGCTATGGCGGTGTCTATAGGATTCTCTTTCTACGTGTCAAACATTTCTCCTCATTTCTAAGTGGTGCCGGCCCGGTAGTCAAAAAGTCTATCTTTAAATGATCTTTAACGTAGTCAAGGGAACACATGTGTGCCTGACACGACAACGCCCCGACGCTCGCTCGGGAGAGGCACAGATGTGTGCCTTAAGGTGGCACAAGTCGCGGGCTCGAACTCATTGGTGGGCGCGGCTAAAAAGCACGTTGTCTCACCTGGCATCGTGCCCGACAGAGATAGTACCAGTGAAGAGCAGTTAGAACGCACGTCTTGTTCGTACGGCGTTCCGAACCGTTAGAACAAAAACGAAGTTACACGAACACGATGCACACATACTGATATTCTGTGCCGCTCGACGCTTGCTGAGAAATCAGCAGTACCTACCTACAAACTCGTACTAAATTATTAGGCGCTGCGTTATCGCTTTATACTATACCTCTATGACTCTATAGATACCTAATATGGATTGCTTATTTTATTATGTTTTGTTTTCCCCGGGTGGTCATGCAGCGATCACTCAAGAGTTCACGACGTCGAAGCATGAACTGGAACAGTCATCGCAGTTTATATCCGTACTAGCTGTTGCCAGCGGCTTCAAACGCGTGAACTCGAAAATTATCCCACAGGAACGAAATACCTGAATAAACGGTATCAAATGTGTTATTCCAGACCAGGTATAACCTATCTCTGAGCTAAATATCATCCAGATCCCTTCAGCTGTTCTGGCGTGATTGAGTAACATACATCTATCCATCCAAACTTTCGCATTTATAATATTTAGATAATAATTGTAATTAGTTCTGCCTACCTATAAATTGTTTTCAAAAATACTTAGGTACCTGTCTTCTTACTTTTTTTATATAGGTACACACAATATCACTAGATGTAAACACATGTTTTTATCAAGACAAGTGACCCGTCAAAACTGTTTTCTTAGTACCGACGTACTTAGGCAGGTAGGTAGGCAGTTTAGATTTTAGTGTCCACGACGCAGCGACAGTTTGTCAAATTTTGTTGTATAGTAGGTTGTGGGTATCTAGGTAATAACAGTAGGTAGGTACCTATCCACCGTCCACGCCGCGCAAGTGATTCGCGTCCCACCTGTCCGCGCAGTAAGTTTTTTTTACGACCGCGCGAGACTGTCCCAACAAAAACGATTACTACTGAAAAACTAAATAGGTACCTAACTAACATTCAATTAAAAATATTCTCAAAAAGCTCAACGAATTCAGAATTTAATTATGTTAAAAGAAATTGGTCAAATAAAAAATAAAGGATGAAAATAAAGCATATGGGAATATAAAAATAAATCGTATTTATTTGTTATTTCGAGTTTTACAAGAAAAGTATAATATTTACTGGAGACAATTATTTTATTATTATAATAGTACATGATATTCCCTTTAAAATGACACCAATATGAATAATATCTTATATCTATATCTACAAAAAAATAAAATTGAAGTGTCTGTTTGTAATGTTAAAATAACAGCTTTTTATTAAATGCATGTGAAAGTACTAGTAACAAAAACACAATTTTTAAAATTTTTGTCTGTCTGTCGGTCTGTCTGTCTGTCTGTTTGTTCCAGCTAATCTCCGAAAAAGCTGGATCTATTTTGACGGGACTTTCACTAGCAGATAGCTGATGATATAAGGAATAACTTGAACTACTTTTGTTTTAGAATAAGAATTAGGGTTCCGCGCAAAAAAATTAAAACCCATGAAATCCATATTCCACGCGGGCGAGATCGCGGGGAAAAACTAGTTCTCAATATAGATAAATGTATACTTATTTTTATTTATTTATTATTTTAATAAATAAATAAAAATAAGTATTAATAATTTCTAGACACATCTCAACAGATATTTCGTTTATAAATTGCTATCAATACTGAAGCATTCTTTTATATTTAGCATCCATTTAACACAAAGCTGATAGGAATACTTTTTAAACAACATAATATAATCAATAAACGATAATCGCGTATAGTGAATTTCGAGGTAAATTATTATATGTAAACGTTTTTGAATCGTCGTAGTGAAACATATTTCCTAAAGAAAATATCTTCACAATTAATTTGATGTAAAATAACATTAGAAATAACGTATAAAAACAGAAAAATTATCAAATTTTTGATCGAGTTCCTAACCAGTACACAAACAAAAATGGCGAAATGTCATTTTCACATTTTTTTCTACATAGTTATTTGTTACAGAGTACATAGATAAAATTCACTCTCACAGATGACAAATTTCAAACACTACAATCTCTAATTTTTTACTCTGCTATCTTCAGCGCTGTACACGAACGGAACGATGTCGTTGAGAGCCGTGGTAGCTCACATGGTTAGCGCTCGTTATAGGTATCACAGTACGGGAGCAACCCGGGTTCGATCCCCACTGGCACCAATGAAATTGTTGCGTGCTGATTTAGCTATCAGTTGGAAAGTCTGTTTTTCTGGGCCGTTTTGTTTTGTTACACTGACATCTCGCAAGTCACCTAGGGACCTAGGAGGTTGTCGGTTGCTTAGTTTTTATTTTTCTTTAAAATTTTCGTCGGTAAAATAACATATTTATAAAAGTAAAAAAAAGTAAAGTTACAGCCTATATACGTCCCACTGCTGGGCACAGGCCTCCTCTAATTTCTGAGAGGGTTTTAAGGCAAGGAAATGTCCGCCACGCTGCCTCAATGCGTGTTGACGAACTTCACATATCTTCGAAATATATATTTTTTTAATTTCTCAGACATGCAGGGGTCTGCATGAGTTCGATCTCCGCCGGCACCAATGAAATTGTTAATTGCAATTGTGCTGATTTACCACGTGCTCGGCGGTGAAAGAAAACATATTGAGGAAACCTGCACGTCTGAGAATATAATTATAATCGAATGTAAATCAAATTGACATAGGTAAGTACAGATAAAATTAGCGGAACATTAATAAAATTTTGAGATCGCTTTTTTTTCAAAATTTTATTTATATTCGTCTAGTTTTGTCTGTGCTTATATCAATTTGATTTAATCCAAAGTTCAAGCAGGGGTCAATGTAGCGTAGTAATTTAGAGCGCAGGTATAGCTATAGTCATACGAACGTCACAGGCCGCAACTGACGAATAAAACTAGAACAAGCGCGCGTCACCGCGCATGCATGTGTAAGTGTCGTCCTCCCGCACCGCACCGGGGGAAACATTATTCAGTGAGATGCACGATAATTCATATAAACACGCGCGCGTAAAAAAATACGTAAAGGCCTTTGGAATAAGGGGTTTTATGAAAAAACCACTGCATGAATCAATTACCAATAAAATTTATTGAATTCTTCGATAATTAAGCTGTGTCGGAACCGACTTTGTTTTGGAAATTTTACACTGCTTTTATTACTAATTTACTCCCAAAGTTATGTTAAAATTGGGAATAAAAACGAATCTTTGGTAGCTCGTAACTTTTTAATGACTTCTTATTTTACTATTCTGTTTCGGTACGGACAAAATTAATAATGAGACAAAACGATATCATGTTTAACTTTGGATGTACACTGTCAAACAGCGGAGTAAAACCCCTCCGAAATTTCTATGGAAATAATGTCGACTAGAGTCACCTTAAGAATTTATGAGGGCCAACCCGACAAAAAAGGTTTGTCATTATAAACTATAACAAAGATATACTGAAATGTATAATACCGACATAGACAAAGACATACTCTTTAATTTGATACCATAATCTGGCAATGTCAAGTAAAAAATAAATATAAAAATTCATTCTGACGTAACGGGTTTTACACCAGTAGTGCGTGAGCTAGTGCTTAGTGATTTCTCAGTTTTTCTGTGTGTTATTGAAATAAAAAGGTAAGTTTTATACTTTTGTGTATTCCTTGTTATTCAAACACGTATAATTTATAGCATAAAAAGTGAAAAGTAAGCGCTAAAAATACTTTGAAATCGAGAAGTTCCGTTTTAGCGGTTGTGTCAAAAATGTGTTATTTTTCCCATTCTCATTTATTTTTAGTGGAAAATGTAAATACAAAATAGTTTTATAACATATTTCAAATAACTGGACGTTGTATTTATTTCAAATTCACACAAAAATGATTAAAACTACTTTTACGGATTTTATCGCGTTTATTTTTACTTTTTATTTTTAATTCCCGAGTCAGTCATCTCAGTCTACCGTGACCATGGGTGCTGGAAAGCGCCCGAAACGTCGGGAATTAAAAAAAAAAGTAAAAATAAACGCGATAAAATCCGTAAAAGTAGTTTTAATCATGTGTAGTGTTCGCGTAAATATAAGAAATCATCACACAAAAATATTTTTGAAATATTGTTTGAAAATTCATACAAATAATAATGAATTTCGGATTGCTTTTTAATTTTTTTTTATTTAATATTTTGGTATAAGTAACGAATAGAAACACATGAAACATAAAAATATACATATTTCCAAACATTTTCATATAAATTTTTCAAAAAACAAACATGTAGAATTTAAATTATTAGTATTTTCGTGACTAAAAGTGAATTATCAACTACTACTAAGCTTTTAAGGGTAATTAAAAAAAAGGTAAATTAAAAAAGGGTAATTTACGAATTTTATTACAATTTCTAGCAACTTAAAATTTTATTCGATAGTTTATATATTCAACAAGAATTCCTGTAAGTTTTATCCATAAATATTGTCTCAAAGTAAAAACATAGCAAAATTTGCAACTTAGCAAAAAATTTACAATTCCCGCCATTTTAGGGTCGCGTGCAAACAGGAGTATCAAATTACTTGACCTTGCGAGCTAACAGGCCCTTGTTGATGAAGATATCGCAAAAACATACAATTTAGAATCTCTTTCTTTAAAGTCTATAATTTTAATAATAAAGGTCTGCGCATGTGAAAACGAAAGAGGGACTTCGATGGTTATTGAAACCTCAAGTTATTGCTTCCGGTTTATCAATTTTCATCGCCATCACCATCATCATAACGAAGTGATCGACTGTCTGCTGGGATAAGCTGTCGTCAGAATCTTTCAATTGACATGCGAAGTATGACATTAACCACAGACATTAACTGCCTAACCAGGCTGTATGAATAACGTCCCTTTGCTTTCAAATACAAAAAGATTAAAGTCGATGTTGTTACTGTCAGTGTCAGTCAGTGTTGCCTTTGGCACTGGATCTCGTGCAATTCTATGGTGTACAGCGCATTTTTTTAAATATTTAAGCGCTAAAAAATATCTAGTGGAATCTGGCGGATAATTTGATATTGATATTAGTTGGCAGCACAGTGCGATAAAAAACAGTCTACCTTTCGGGTATTCTTCGACTAAAATGTTGCGGATGCCTTAATTGTTTTATCTCCCTTTTGTATTATGGTATTATCTGGCTGTTTTTATTTTCATTATATTAATCCTCCAAGTTTTAATATCCTCTAAGTTTTAATACCTTAGAAGAACTGGTTTTTCCCACTTTCGAGTTTCGTGTTGGTCTTTTAGCTCAGTTTTGTTTGTTTCGTGAAAATTTTAAATGGTAAACTGAGGAAGAAGGCTTATAGCCAGCTATATAGATCTGAGTGGGAGCAAATGGCATGGAATTCAATTGTTCAAATAAGAAGGTGATGGTGATGATATAGTGAAATTTTGGGCTTAAGTCTCCAGATACAAAAACGCGGGTAAGATTAATTGCCTTTCGGAAATTAGCGAACTTAGCTATCAGCGTGCTATCGCTTCCTCATTCAAAAGCCGAAATATAGCAGATTTTCGTAGTTATGAACATTGTCAAAAGTAAGCTACATAAGCGTATGTCAGGTGAAACAGAAACAGAAACTTTTTTATTCAATGTAGATTATAAATAACACTTATTGAAAATCAATTTTTTTTCATTTACCACTGGTTTGCAAAAAAAAACCTTTGTCCTGGGAAGAACCAGCAAGAAACCAAGCGGGACTTTTTTTCTTCAAATAATAGCTTACAATCATGTTTACAATTACCAACACAAGACAAATTGGAAATAGTTTTGTAGCGATCACCCTTCCCAGGGGTTATTATCAGCCATAAATTCCTTATTATTATTATAATTACTCTTTTTATACAAACATAAATAGTTTAATAAAATTTTTGAACTTTACCTATGACAAATTTTGTATATTTTCTGGGATTTTGTTGTAAAAGCGTATACATCGCCCCAAGAATAAATTACTGACTCGGTGGAGTCGAGGAGATGAAACAGTAAACTTAAATATAATGATATCTTATCAATACAAAAATCTTAAGCAAAGCTGAAACACATAAAGATCTACTTACGGTGACCATGAAGACGTACACAGTGAAATTGTCTAATTTAGTTGATTTTAGTACCTAATATATTTAAATAAATGAAAATATCTTTAAATAATCGTATTTTTTCTTATTTCCTTATACATTTACGAGATAAAACTAAGCGGAATCTGGTGGATTTTAGAAAGCAAGCGCAATTTTGATAAGGATTTAGTGCATCTTTGATTCTTCGTACGGCAACACTGGTGTCAGTAGATGTCAGTTTATCAGGTGTGTCACTGGAGAAGTCTGTATTATTCCAGTTCCGCTCATACAGTGTATATAATACTAAATTGAGATGATTGAGAGCGTTTAATTTATCATATAAAGTTTTATTTAGTGGAGTGTTATCATAAACTCGTACATATCTTGTCGTTACGACACTGTGTTACGTAAACATCGCAATAACACTAAATCTATTTAACACTACGAGGTTTATAAAAAATGGTTATTTTATGTGTGAGTGCAAAACGGTTTTGTAATTTTTATTCAGTTATATTCAGAAACATGCATCTGCTCAGAAATCGGGCCTATATCGATGGCCAGTGGATGAATGCCAACAGTAATAATGTTTTTCCTGTGAGTAATCCAGCAGATGATTGTATTATAACAGAAGTGCCGGATATGGATGCTTCTGATACTCAGAAAGCAATTGAAGCCGCGTCTAAGGCTTTTAAAACTTGGAGAGAAACTACGGCGAAGGAACGGTCTTTTATACTGCGAAAGTGGTTTGATTTATGTCAAAACAACATTGACACTTTAGCAGAAATCATAACGGCAGAGTCAGGCAAACCTCTTTCAGAATCAAAAGGAGAGGTCGTGTATGGTAATTCATTTTTGGAATGGTTTGCTGACACTGCACGTCATGTAAATGGTGAAGTGCTAAGTAGTCCATGGCCTAATAAGCAGGTGATTGTGACAAGACATCCTATCGGAGTTGTGTCTGTAATTACACCATGGAACTTTCCTTTTGCGATGATAACACGGAAAGTGGGAGCTTTAATGGCAGCAGGATGTACTTGTGTGATAAAGCCATCTGAAGATACCCCATTAGCAGCCTTAGCTGCTGTTGAGCTTGCGCACCAGGCTGGAGTGCCAAAAGGCGTAGTTAATGTTGTAACATCGAGCAGAAAAAATGCACCAAATGTTGGAAAAATATTGTGTGAAGATCCCAACATTGGATGCATTTCTTTCACGGGATCTACACAAGTCGGGAAAATTCTTTATGGGATGGCAGCAAAAGGAGTGAAGAGAGTATCATTAGAGTTAGGTGGAAATGCCCCATTTATAGTTTTTGCAAGTGCTGATATTGAGAATGCTTTAGACCAGGCTATGTTAGCTAAATTTAGAAATAATGGTCAAGCTTGTGTTGGAGCAAATAGGTTTCTGATTCATGAAGATATTTACGACGAATTTGTTGATGGGTTTAAAAACCGTATTGCTCAGAAATGTGTGTTAGGTCCAGGTACAAAGCCAGGCGTCACTTGTGGACCTCTAGTAAATGAAATGCAAGCTAAAAAGGTATCAGGTCTAGTTGATGAAGCAGTTCAGAAAGGTGCAAAGCCATTAGTTGGTGGTAAATTTGCTACAAATCTTGGCAGTAAATTCTATGCATCTACTTTGTTAATTGATGTAAAGCCAGATATGACAATATATAAAGAAGAAATATTTGGACCTGTTGCTGTGTGTCTTAAATTTAAAACCGAAGAGGAAGTCCTTGAAGTGGCCAACAGCACAAGAAGTGGGCTGGCATCATACATATTTACCAGAGACCTAGGACAGGCATTTAGAATGTCTCGTAAACTTCAGTTTGGAATGGTTGCCATAAATGATGGCATTCTCTCGGCTGCAGAAGCACCATTTGGAGGAATCAAAGAATCTGGAATAGGAAGGGAAGGTAGTAAACATGGTGTTGAAGAATATACTGATATTAAGTACACTCTGTTTTCTGGCTTAGACAAATAATTGGTATGATTATATATACCAGTACTATGTTCGATTTGTTAAGTAAATCATTATAAATAGTAATGTACATCTCTCAATATGTTTAATAATGTAACTGTTATTGTATGAGTTTCATTCAACATTCATATTTCTCTGTAAGTAATGTTTATGATTTAAGGCATTATTATTATTTAATTAAATTGTGTAAAATTATATTACTAAATGAACATGTGATGTGAATGTGAGATGCCCATGTCTTGCCATGGACTTTTACAGGCTGATTAGGAAATTTGTGTTTGTGAAAAATATTTACTAATTTATTTATTTAAGAGGATACCTTGAAAATGAATTGAAGTTTTGGGGGCGCGGCCTATTCCTTTGTTGGTGAAGCTAACGGATGACTCCAGGAGTGTCAAAATGAAAGTGATGCAATGACTACATAGTACGCAAATTATGAGATAGCCATACTGGGCAAGCACTCGGAAAAAAACTAAGTAAGCGCCAAAACATATTTTTATTTGTTTTATCAAAACTTCATTATGGATTAAAAAACTGGTTTATGGGAACTTAGATATGATTATTTACTATGCCTTAAAATAATTTCATGAAATTATTCGTAAGAATATTATAGTGTCATTGAGAAATGTAAATAATTAGAGCCTACTTTGCAATTTTTTTCTATCGAGAAAATTACATATCATATTTTCCTTTTATGCAATCCAAGGTCATATAGTCAAAAATCATATATCGAAATTTTGGTTTGTAATCTATAAAACTTAAAAAAATATGTTAAATAGAAAAACCATCAAATTATCAAAGTATCACCTTAAACCATAATGTGCCATATTGTATGTTAATATGTTTAGGCTTTTATATTGATTATAACAGTGATATCAGTTAATTGCTTATTTTGTTAAATTATAAGCTGTTGTTTTGTTAAATTATAAAAAACTATCTGGCCAGGCAGATATTGTTCTGCCCTATCCCACGACCTTTTGTCATATAAAAAAATCATTAAATTCATAATAAAATATATCGAGGCTCATTTATAGAGATAAAAACTATCCTATCTCTCAAGTTTGACCAAACTGCATACACTGTGCAAAATTATATTGTAATCAGTTCAGTAGTTTAGGAGTATATTGCGGACATACAATGTGACACATAATTTTTATATATAAAGATGGTAACAAAAATCTGCCGATAAGTATTTCCTGCTATGGTGTTAGATGATGCATACATTGTTTTAGTAGAAAGATGTTTGAAATCAATGATGTAACTTTATATCATTATAAGTTTATAATGAATGTGTAATGTCACTCAAGTCTTCCAAAAAAAATGTGATGATTATAATGGTTAGAACTTTATACTAGTAAATAATGTATTATTATAACTTTATTATATAAGGAATAATACTTTGCATTTAAATAAAAACAGTTCTGTCAAATTGGTGTAAGGCTGTAAGGTGTATTTCATACTGTATGAATGTGGCATTAATAAAACTGATTACTTTAAATAACTTCATAATTTGAACAAACATACTTCAACTATTTTGCAGTTCATCACTTTTGTTATTAGGAAATTTATGATGTCTTCTTGCTAAAAATATAATACTAGTTATGATTCAAAAGCTTGTTATTAATTAAAAAAAATCCTTTCCTTGAACTATAATGTTTAACTAAAATTATTCACAGCATATCTTAGATTTTATTTATAAGGATTTTTGAAACTAAATAAAAAAAAGTAAAAAATAAAAACAACCACATTAGGTATAACTTATTCTTTGTCTCTTCTTTACATACTATAATTTATAATACTTGCCTTTTAAATTTAACCTGGTTAAATTGAAATGTCGTTACTTGGTCTGTAATATCGAAATAACTGTCTTTTATGGAGCTGAGGGGGGGGGGTATAATTTTTTATTTATCTGTCTGTTCATGCTAATCTTTAGAAAGGCTAAACCTATTGTAAAGAAACTTGAGCAAGTAGGAATATAATTCAAATATTTTCTTGATAATGAAGAATAAAACCCATATCATAATTAAAAAGCATTATGCAGTTGCGGAGTAATTACCAACGGCAAATGATTACTACCAAGAACCCGTGTGGCTTAGTGATACAACGCTAAGCCATTCGGTTGTCCCGAGCTAAGTATAAAATATCATAATCACCATGGTGATTATCATCAAAACCTTTAAATTTTACCTGGCTAAATTACACTATTACTATTACTAAACGTAAGTCTTCGCCATAAATTTATTCATAGGCGGTATATTTGCCATAGTTGCAAGGCTTGGTAGTATGATTGGCAAACGGGTTTTTTTTTTAATTTCACGTTGTTATATAATAATAATAATAAATTTTTATTCACTCCTTTATAACGTTAGAAACATAACATATACAAAAGTAGTAATTTCAAAATCAATTTTTTACTGTTTGGAAAAAAAAATAAGGTGTAAGGAGTGAATGGAATAGAAACCTAAGGCACTGATAGTTTATAATTATTTTTTATTTTACATTAATATATTATGAAATTGATCTATCAATAAATACTACTGATTGGGTACGTATTATTTTAATTTTGAATTTTGAAAATTGTTTTATTTATTTAGTTAAAAATTTTCTTGTTATTTTTTTATAACCGAAAGTTTATTTTAAATTAGTTGTATTTATTGATAAATCAATGTCGTAAGATGTTGATGTAAAATAAAAAATCTTGTAAAGTATCAGCGCCATAGGCTTCTATTCCGTTCACTTGTAACACCCTATTTTTTCCAGACTAAAAAAAATCACCAGTATGTATATTTAAATAATACTAGTTGTTACGGATTTTATCGCGTAACTTTTTAAATACCCGACGTTTCGAGCGCTTTACAGCACTCATGGTCACGGGAGAGACTTCTCCCTTGACTCTCTCCCGTGACCATGAGTGTTTAAAAAGTATGAAACGTCGTATAAGAAATCACCAGTATGTATAGTTTCACTGAGAGGTTAACGACGGCAGCTAGACCTACTAGTATAACTCTGTCACTGTCCATCTCCTTTTTTATTTCAACCTGTCGCCTCTTACGACGCCAACAAGGTGATATTTGGATTCTCTTACGCCACCACTCCACAGATAAACAAGTGAAGTTTTATATATTTTAAAAAAGTTGCAAATTTTTTTAATCGTATTTTTGCATTGTCGGAAATTAAGCTATATTCTAAATTTGAAGTTAGCAGCTAATCGGGAATTTAGTTTAAAATCAATCCACGAAAAAAAAGAATGACAAACAGGAAAGTGACTTAATAAAAACGTAGGTAATAAAATGTATATGAAAAAAATATGTTGAGTTTGACACGATATTTTCGATTATTTACAGAATACAAGAGGTGGATGACAGTTTCTTTGAGAAATTTGGGTCCTTATTAAAACAAGTCTCACAACGTGCAGCTCTTGAAGAATCAACTCCACTAGCTCCTTTAAAGGAGCCGGAGGAACAGGATGGAGAACAGAAGGACGTGGCGGATTTGCAAGGTGAAAGAAGTCCAGGTCGTGATTCCGACAGTGGCAATGAAACTCTATTGGACACAGATTCCGAGCCGGAAGACCCCGAGAAAATAGACCTCTATGTTGAAGCTGTTGGTTGGAACGTAAGTATTTTTACTTATATAACGTTTTAGGATTATCATTTAGGATTTTTTTATAGATTAAGGGTGACAAATGAGCACACAGTCCACCTGATGGTAAATGGATTCTTTGGCCCATACAACCATATCGCCTTAGAAAATGCAGATGTGTTGTCACCCCTGAGGACTAAGATTACCTCGTTTCCAGTAAAAAAGATCTCCAGATCTCTATACTCACCACACGAAACACAGCAACGTTAAGCTGCTATTTTATGTTGGCATTCTGTGAGAGTGTGTTCCTATCTCGGTCGAGCCTACCCATTCGTGCTACAACCTTAACATATACCTACGTAAATGAATAGGATGGACATAAAATGCGTTCAATAAATTGTAAACGTTTGAAATAAACAGCGCCTTGTCCCTCATGTCATGACTTACCGTGTAGTAGCGGCGTAACGTATATCGCTAACTTCGTCCCAGCAGTATCCTTCTTATAACAACTCAAACTAATAAAAACTGCTGTTGCCAGTCTGCTTGCCAAGCGTGGCAACAATGGCAAATATCGTCTATGAGGCAATCCATCTTCAGCAGTGGATTTTGATGGGCAGTAATTAATAAAAAAATTCTTATAATTTTTTTAAACATTTGGCGTATAACTTGTTTCTTTGTTATTCGTCTATCGACATTCTTATCTATTAGACTTGCAGCGAATAGTATATTCGGCCACAGCCACACGTCGAATACCGAATATTCTGCGGACTTCTTTGCCGAATAGCCTAATGTCAGACAAAAGTACTAGACCGGGAAGAATGTAATATACATATATATATATATATATATATATATATATATATATATATATATATATATATATATATATATATATAATTATAGTGTTTATTCTTTGGAGCTTCTATTATCTATGAGGATTATCTATGAGAAAAAAAGGAGTAAACTACTGCCTGAAAGTGAAGAAAAATTGGTCTTTCTGTACCATTATCTTCCACGTTAATTACGATAATTCGAGTGCATAGAAATTTATCTAACATTTCTTTTTAATTTTTATAATATGGAAGTTGATTATGTACCTGTGACTACTTTACTTATTACAAGAAAAATAATTATGATAAAAATAAATGGAATTAAAGTAGCCGAACAGGCCCAATACTGAGTAATAACCGAATATTCGTTGCAATTCTATTGTACGAGTAGGTATATACACATAAATAAAATTGAAGTGTCCGTTTATAATATCAAAATAAGAGCTTTTCCGGCCTTTGTTCCGGCTGATCTCTGAAATACATATTCTTGTGACGGGACTTTCACTGGCAGATAGCTGATGTTATAAGGAGTAACTAAGGCTACTTATATTTTTGTAATAGAATTAGGGTACCGCGCAAAAATATGAAAACCCACAAATCAAATGTCAATAAATTTCACGCGGACGATGTCGCGGCTAAAAGTTAGTTAATAATACAGTGCAACCTTAATATAGGTACTTATATTATACGACTTACTCGATTTAACAAATTCTCCGTAATCCCCTTGAATTGTCCATAAGAGTCAATGTAAAATATACCTTTACATTGCGAACATTTCTCGCGAACCTCTGTAACGAATTTTAACTATCAAGAAAAAGTGTGTGTGAGTGAGTGAGAAAAAGTGAGTGTGAAACCTCTAATTAACGATTTTTGTCAACCCAAGATCTTTATATAAAGTTTATTAGTAGAAGTTGTAAATACAATTATTTTTTTACTTCCTTATAACAAATTTTAGACCAACCTAACCTCAACATAACGAACCTCAGTTCAACGAATTACTTGATATAGCGAATATTTACTTGTTCCCTTCCGATTTGTTATATCGAGATTGCACTGTATAAATCAATTGTTTTTTTTTTCATTTATGTGTCGCAGTACAATGGCTTAATCAGCCGGTTAAAACCTACGTGCGGAGAGGAACTTTTACTAAATAATTATTTAATACTATATTTATATTCTGCATAGGATAATTCATCACCTCATTTCGTCCTGTGCGTGTCGCAAGAGGTCCGTGTATTTACTCATGTGCAAGAGGCGACCTCTCAACATGCTTCTTTATATCAAACAGTTTAGCAAGAATCTCTGTAGAACAATATGTACAAAATGCTTTGCTTGAGTCTCCACTTGCCGATTTTAGCCAACCTTTAAATTCGTCCATATTTTCCCACTCCGGTCTGTATTTTTGTGCGTAGGTTGTTTTTTTCAAATGTAAATCCATTTTCAATTAAAATAGTTTTACATGGATAAAACAAAACAACACAAGTTAGAATACGAATAGCGCGTACGTACTATTTTAGTTTACTAAGTATTCTGTTGCAGAGGAAACGGGGAATTCCCGGCCAGCGTCGACCTGTACTTACCATAACATCTATGACCATAGATTGTTTTTCTTTCGACTCGGCACGCTACTCGACGAATTTCGATAGACTCACGTCTCACGATGAAATGAAAAGTTGCTAGAAAAAGTAGCTAAAAAATTTAGCTACAAGTTTTATTAAATTGTAACTATCTGTCACTAAATAATAGCTAGATCTAGCTATAAAGTTGCTAAGTTGTCATCACTGGGCGACTGTGGGAAATGCCAGAAAATAACTTATAATAGATGGCTCTGCGATCGTTAGTGTGTCTGTCAAGCGTGCCGATCAAGTTAACTCCTTCCTACTACGATAGAGGTGGTGAAGATGAAGAAAATCCCTATGTTCATGGCTTACTCGATGATATCACAAGTATTGCACTGGTTTACAACTAACAACTAGCTTTTGGATGACGATAAAACGAAATGCATTTTAAGAAATTTATTTTTTTGCCAAATGTAAGTTGGGTTACTACACTTACTAGGTTGGACGATTTTTTTTTATAGAATAGGGGTTACAAACGAGCACACGGTCTACCTGATGGTAAGTGGATGCTGTTGTCGTATAGACATCTACATTTATCAAAACGCAAATGCGTTGTCACCTCCGAGGACTAAGATGGAATGCCTCGTTTCCAAAAAAGGGTCTCCGGATGTCTACACTCACCATACGAAACACAGCAGCATTAAGCTGATATTTTGCGCTGGTATTCTGTGAGAGCGTGGTCCTTCCCCGGTCGAGCCGACTCATTCGTGCTGCAACCATAATATAGCTGCAGCGTGACTCTACCATGTATAAAATACTTCAGTTAGTAACTTTCACAGTCTTTCTCAGACCTTTTCAGAAGTGAGAGAAGACTTGTGCCCATTAGTGGACTTCCACTCCTGGGCACAGGCCTCCTCTATCTGATTATGTTACAGTCTATACACTCATATAAGCTGTGACTTTACAGTCATTCTTGGTTTTAGATTCGACTTTCGCCTAAAATGGGGACCTCATATTGAGACCATGTCAAGAAGATTTAGTTTCGTTGTATTGCTAGGCACAGCAAAATTTATTTCAGTTATTTTCTTTTAGTGTTATATCTTACGGATTATTATTGTGAGAATCAGCAACTGCTATTGAAAATATATTTATCCTACGGTTATAAACCAACTCAATTTTTTTAAAAAGATATAAGCATATTTTACTATGTGACTGTTGCATCATAATTCATTTTGGACAATATTATTCATGTAAGGAATTATTTGAATACCGTTGACAAAATGAGTGATGCCCATAATATTAACACGCTCAATATATCTAAACTTGCTGTGCAAAAGTCAGACGCACTTAAAACTAGTCCCTCATTTTTGGGTAAATGTATAACTAATAAATTCAGTGTATTTCATACCACCACAGCTTTTTCGCACAAGGTCTACTTCTTTCTTACTGCGAGAGTAAGGACTCGTTAAAGCGATTCCTTAGCATTTAACTTTAAAAAAAAATTAACTTTGACTTGGATGGTATCGTTATCTGACCTGCCTCTTTCGCGCGTGAGGTGAAAGATTATCCTCCTATTGTTGTAATTTAGCGTATATTATATAAGAACGATATAAATATATTTTATAATCTAGAACACATTAACCGTTTAAAGCGTTTTTGAATCCATATTACTAACATCTATAGTTTCTGAACCGGGACAACTGTTTTATTGAGCTTAACACGAGGACACAACCCTTTCAATATAGAGTGTAGAAGTAAAGTAAAAAGTAAAGTAGTAAGGAGTACAGACTGTGTATTAAAAAGTGTCCATAAAAACCATTAAATAAGGGTGGCGCCACTATAACTACGGGGTAAATTTTAAAGAACGGAACGGAAAATATTAGTGGGATAGACGAGTTTTTCGAGGTTATATTTACTAAATAAAATTATTTTAGATTTTAGAGCTACTGAGCAGTTTCGCAGCACACTTCAAACCGTCGAAACTGCTAAGTTCATTTCATCCCAGTAGCTACTCCAGCGCTGTTGTGGAGAGTTTTTGAGCTGTTATTTACTGCTTACAGATGACCACTTTTTCAACTATTCTACTACGGGAGTTGGTACTCCTTACTTTTACACTCCATAACTTTCAAACTGATGTTTTGATGTACCGGGACGGATGCGGAATGAGTATGCCCTATAAGCTAGCTTATGTTTTGCAAAGGACGACGTATTGGTATTATTACAATAAAATTGTATCCTTAGACGACACCCCGAAAAATAAGACGTCAAAATTTTTCGGATTTAAAGGATCAGACATACATATTACACACGAAAATGTATACATACTTATTTAAACACACCTGGAAAAACTAGCTTTTCTTCCTCTTTTTAACCTAAGTCCTCCTTTGGACTGTCAGACAAAAATATTCTACTTTAGATATACTATAAATTATAGCAATAAATATCATTTCATTGTTAAATATCTGGAATTAAGAAAGGGCTTGCTCCATCTCCATCGCACTGCTGTATTTATAGCGGTTTTGAAATAGGTACATCTCGGTCAACCTGTTTTATTGTTCTGTTTAGCTTGAACTAGACATTGAGTTGTATGACTTATTTAAGGAAAGTGGGTCGCGTTTTATTCTGGATTATTGAGAAGTGTCGGCGGTGTATGTCTGGATAGAGCTGAGTATGTTGTGGCATTCTTCCAAGGTTACATGTCATAGCATATCTATTTAAAAGTAAAGTTAATAACCTACATATTATCAGTTGGGTACGTTTCTAATTACTAAGAGGGGTTTTGAAGACATATAAGTCCGCCCTATCCCGGTATGGGCATATTTAATATGATGTTTTGCCTCAGCGTAAAGCACGTCGTAAAAATGCGATTAACAATTTCAGTAGTTCCGGCATGGTACGAATTCGGATCGTTCGTATACTTTACAATTTAAATCGAACTTCCAAAAATTCAAACTCTGAGCTCTCTTTTATTCTTAAATGTCAATAGACTAGATAGAGAATTTGAACGTGGTAGAGCCATGCTGCAGTTATATTAGTAGTATAGTTGTAGCACGAATGGATCGGCTCGTCCGGGGAAGGACCATGCTCTCACAGAATACCAGCGTGAAATAGTAGCTTAATGCTGCTGTGTTTCGTATGGTGAGTGTAGAGAACCGAAGACCCTTTTTACTGGAAACGAGGCATTCCATCTTAGTCCTCACGGGTGACAACGCATCTGCATTTTGATTCGTAATCGAGGATAGATGTAGGTGTCTATGGGCCACAGCAACCACTTACCATCAGGTGGACTGTGTGCTCGTTTGTCACCCTATCCTATAATAAAAAAAAAATTATACACGTATAGTGAGAAAAAGCTTTTTAAGGAGGATCAATATTTTTAAGATATAGTTTGATACCTATATAAATTGTCATTACAATAATAATACATACATACATAAACACTCACGCGTGTCATCCAGAGGGGTAGGCAGAGACTACAGACTTCCATTTAGCACGATCCTGACATACCTCTCTCGCCTCCTCCACATCCATATATCTACGCATACATGTTCGTCGGTTAAGGGTACTCTTAATTTGGAACATTTTCAGTATATCGCCAATTTGGTTGATAAACTTTCGCCTAGGACGACTCTTTCCGACTCTTCCATTCACTTCTGCAACATATATTTGCTTTGTCACTCTTTCCTCATTTATTCTTTCTACATGACCACTATGCTATAATAATTACCTACCTTTTTAAATTGTCTCTAGTGTAGAAATTGCTTACTTATTAACATCTGTCATTACCTACCACAAGAAGGGTGTGAGCTAACTTTTTCATTATTGCAAAACTTCTCAGGTTCTCATTATTATGAGCATTTATAGATATTTATCTATTATGATCGACAAACAAATTTCAGTTAAGTTCATTCCGATAGACAAACAAATATTTAAATCATAATCTTTAGTATTTCAGGTGTAGCTTTAACTACATACTGCAGTAGTAAGACTGTTGTGTATTATATATATATATATATATATATATATATATATATATATATATATATATATATATATATATATATACTAGCTTGCCAGGCAGACTTTGTTCTGTCCTTTTCGACTAACCTTTGTCATGACCTATTAAAAATCCTTAAATTCGCAAAAAAAAAATAAGGGTCACTTATGGGCAAAAAAACTATCCTATCTCTCAAGTTTGGCCAAAATGCACACGGTGTGCAAATTAGATTAAAATGGGTTGAGTAGCTTAGGAGTCCATCGCGGACAAACAACGTGACACGTAATTTATATATTAAGATATATATATATATATATATATATATATATATATATATATATATATTATATTGTGGGCGCACGATGGCCACAGCGCGTAATAGTGGCTTGTCGCCAACGATACTTTTGCTTTCTCGCATTATTTCGTTAATTACAACACCAAGGTTTGTCTAATGCCTTACGTCATTTTAGTATTTTTTAGACGAATCATCATCATCATTACAGCCTTTCACAAGTCCACTGCCGAACATAGACCTACCCCAAGGAATGCCTCAAAGCTCGGTCCTGATCCAAATCCATCTATCAACATCCCGCATACATGTCTTACTGGGTCGTCACTTTATTTAGTGTTTGGCCGTCTTACACTTCACTTACATCTCCGAGGCCGCAACTCGAGAACGCACGAATGATTGGAAATAATCTTTCTTTATCTCTTTAAGAACGCTACCTCCAGACTAGGATTTTCTCCTGTACAGCAGTTTTCATACATAATTTAAAGGTCATAAAAATACTTGTTCCGTGTGAACCTACGTCCCTTAGCTCAGTAAATTATTGCTGAGCCACTGCGCCACGGTGCTAAATGTAGTCTGTAAATGTAAGTCAACAATTAAACAAGAATGATTAATAATTACTAATTAGAATTTTACGTGGTAGAGCCATGCTGCAGTTATATTAGTAGTATAGTTGTAGCACGAATGGGTCGGCTCGACCGGGGAAGGACCACGCTCTCACAGAATACCAGCGTGAAATAGTAGCTTAATGCTGCTGTATTTCGTATGGTGAGTGTAGAGAACCGGAGACCCTTTTTACTGGAAATGAGGCATTCCATCTCAGTCCTCACGGGTGACAACGCATCTGCATTTTGATTTGTAATGGAAGATAGATGTAGATGTCTACGGGCCGCAGCAACCACTTACCATCAGGTGGACTGTGTGCTCGTTTGTCAGCCTATTCTATAAAAAAGAAATTAGAAAAAAATGTTTAATTACAGTATACATTAAAAAGGAGTTGATACTTTTGTGTAATAACCTATATGGTTTTTTTTTGAAATATAATATTCTGATTTTCTATCATTAATTTATATCAAATTATGACACCAATTGAAAGAAATAGAACTGTCACTTTTTAATTATTTTACAAAATTAATACAAACAAACACACAAAGTTATTTATTTATTCCATTGTGGTTTTGAAACTGCGTGTTGTAAATTAGATACAATTGAAACGTTCAACAACATAGGAATGCTTTAACGTTATGTCTAGAATACGCACGTAGTCTGGATATTTTCAACATAATAGACGTATACAGGCACATGTGCGTTTGATATAATCAAAACTATTTACAGCTGTTTAAGTACTTGAGTTAATAATTCTGATTACATCATTAGGTTTACTTGCAAATTGTAACAAGATTTCATTGAATATTCAGTATAATACCACAGTATATAACTATGTATGGTCTTTTCTTCTGTGGTTAAATAACAATTTACTATCTCAGTGGTTTTGACGGGAATAGAATTATGTGGACTTATGTTTAACTATTGTATTAATTCTTTTTCTTCATCAGCTCGTTAATACTCCACTGCTGGACACGGACCCTTTATAATGGAGGAATAGGCCTTAATCGTTGCCGACGATCGACGACCCGACGTTGTCAACCTTTGACGTTGCTCCCCGTCGCATTCTTCATATGTTACGCCTGGCGTAAACGGGATAGTTATACCATCCTCTATTAGGAGTCATATCTCACTGGCATATATATCCCTTAGTAGTCTTTTATGATATCCATGGGATGTAATGGGGTTATGGACTGTTTATCACCGCCATTACACGGCTATATAGAATGGCTAATGAAATGAAAAATCGTATCAAAGTAAGGTTCTTGACAATAAAACCCCGTAGGCAGGTATTCACTTTTTGCCATTTTCACTGAATACATAATAGTATAAGGTGTCATTTTCGAAAGTCGAATAGAAAAGAAGTATAAATTATAATGGGTACCTACCTACCTATATTTATAATACTCGTAAGGAAAAAAACTAAAGAAGTAACAAACCATTCATTTCTGAAGCACGTTACTCACTACACTATGGTCTTTACTCTTTACTAAAAATAGCCTTAAAATATTTGAGTTTATCAGTAGAAAAAGAATCCGAGCAGAATAACTTCTACAAGCAACACTTGTTAACAAATATAGATCATTAACATAAATACAAGTGTGATGGCTGCAACGCCGCGGTTAGTTTTATAGATAATATACCATTATATTATAATGCAGTTAGTTTATTCATCTCAACACTACTTACTTCTTTCTATGAAAAGTTGATTCATATAGTCGTAGGTTACGTTATGTTAGACGCACTGTTTTCATCTTCAAAGTACACATTAGCCGAAGTGTTAGTAGGGTTGCGTAAATGAATTCTATCATAATATGGTGTGCACACACTACCAATATAAACTTCAGCGGTTAATAAAATAAATAAATCGTTCAACGTAAGCATTTACCTGGATCTGAATCTCGGACCTTGAGCGCCACCTACATTCCTAATGCTACCATATTCTATAAAAACGTTCTCTTGATCTGTTGGCCACATCAATATGTTCCATGAGTGAAGTTTGGAATGATTTTTTTAGATTTTTTTTGAATTTCAATAATCGTTGGATTTAAGTAAGTTTTCTTGTTATATACTAGTTAGCCTACTTTAGTATTTGAAAATGGTTTTAACATACAAACATAATTTTATTCACACAAATTGGTATTGATCGAGCATTTAAAACCTGGTGCAGTTAATTTCTGTTTTCGGTTGTATTTTTATAACTACATCAGTAAAAATTTGCTAATCGTATCTTTGTTCTTATCCCATTTTCACAGAAAGTGCGTTTACTGCTTCCGTTACGTTTCTTTCGACAAGAGCTGCTTTAACTTCCTTTGAACGGAACGATCTAAAAGTTTCTATAATAAAACGGCTTTAATGCATTGATATATTAAAAGGGGAAGATAGGTCACTAAATAAAAGCGCCCGGTCCTACAAAACTACGGGATTGCCCGTACTTGGCTCGTAGTGACACTCAGTCGCGCGCGAAACGTCGTTGATCATACAGCTCTTTAATTTCAGTTCTTTTGGTATTAAATACGCATTAAAATGACTTCTTGTGCAGCTAAACAGTGTGCTAATAATTCAAGAAAGAAAAATAGGATACACGGGATTACTTACCACTCGTAAGTATAGCTAAAAATTCAATTTTGTTGAAAATTATGGTAATATTTATTGTCAACTTCGCCACGTTTGTAAGAGTGAGATAGATAATAAAAACATGCGTGAGAGACACGATACGCACGCGATGCCTAACTGGCTAACGCGATTTCGCTCGCACAACTACGACGTTTCCTATTTCTGTCCTTGTCTATCGTTAAATGTAATTTTGCGGTTACGATAACAGATGTGTAAGTTTTGGTGCTTGTAGTCGTGCGCCGAGCCCAGGTTTAGTGATTGCGATATTAGCGTGTAACATATCTTCCCCTTTTAATATATCAATGCTTTAATGTACTGTTTCGTTAGCTTTCTTGCACTTGTTAGAACGCATAAATCTTTATTTTCCATTAGCAAAGGCAACAGCGATAAAGATTACATAATCAATGTTGTTTGCAACCTGGTGCTATTTCGTATTTTTAATAAATTACCAAATAATGCTAATATAATGGTAATATATATAAAACAAAACTTAATATGTCTTAAAATTTTAGGCGAAATAATTTTTAATTTACTTAACTCTATCTTTACTTTAGTATTCTATAATTTGGTTCAATTTAAATTATTGAAAGTTGCTTTATAAAAGCTATAATATTAAATAGATTAATGATAATTTTTCTAGTCAAAAAATAATTCATTCGTTCTAGATTAGATAATATCGATTTTTATTTATTATTCATGTTTATAACAGTGAGCATGAGATATTCTCTGGGCCTCAGTTGAGTTCTTCGTTCGGAATTGTCTGCCGGAATCCTGAGGTCCGACCGACTGAAACAAAAATAAATTTTTAAAACTTTTGAGTTAAAAAAATTTAAAATGGAAACAACTAGAATAGATATTTACTGAATAAAATATTCAACAGAATTTTCTTTTATGTAATCAAAATGTAAAAACTGGTAACGGAACTTTTCTCGATGTACGTGGTGGTGAAAGTCCAGTAATAAAACAGATTTAAAGGTGTGATTAACGTTATAAATATGTATTTCCAATTGCCTCGAAGGAAGTGGCAAAATAAAAATTAGTATCTTTTTTATCATTTGGTTGAGTTCACTTTCGTCTTCGTTGACGGCGCCTTGCGAAAATAGAATCTGGCGGCAATACATGCTGAGTCCCGAGTCCCGGTCCGGACTGCCAGTGCACCGTGAGCCGCGCACCTCATTCATTTCTGTTCAAACAAACGTCTGCCGAATTAGTTCTACATCTCGTTCAATCTTTCACCTTCCACGAAGTAGACATGACGGGAGTGTATTTAGCAAGCGTACCGTATATAAGATAGTGAAGTGTTATACAATAGTTGTTAGTGATAACTGTGCAAGATGAACGGCATGGGGACATTACGGACCAAGTTCAGGGGCGTCAAGAAGGAGCTTTTGGAAAGACAGACCAGTATGCTCATTCAATCAATGACTGTAGGTTTTTGTTTATGTTAGCTATATGATATTAATTGTAAACTATCCCTAATTTTATACAAGATAATCTATAATTAAAATTGGTATTGCAATGCGTTCTTAAACTATAGTAAAGAGAAATATTCGAGATTTGTTTGTGCATTGCACTTGTGCACTTGCGTGTAGCCGGTTTATGTAAAAGTTTAGTTCTCTAGGTCAGTATCAGTAGCGACTGCATTAAACAGATATTTAGAGCGTTGACGTTACGTGTTCGATGTTCCAGGTGTACTACTGGACACAATAGTAATCCATAAGCTTTACTGATCATATACACCATTGTTCTTTCTTTATAGCTTCTGGGTGACACTTGAGTGACTTAGCTCAGTGCGATAAAAATAAATCACCAAATTTGCATGAAGCGTTTAAAGCATAGAAATATATTCTTATATCTATGGTTTAAAGTAACAGAATTTTGTATAATATTTTTGTTCTAAACAAAACCAAAGCGGCTTTGTTTAACAAATACATATTTTCGTATGCTGCAGTAACGGATATGTAGGTATTAATGTTTTAATCGTGTTTCTAGTTCTGTGAATCCCTGACTTCCTTCGCATTGAGCGCTTGATTATATTTATACGTCGATCAAAACTATTGATAGTTACGCGTAATATTGCTAATTCTAGTAAGTAAATACAAAGACAACTGTGTACTGCTATTTATTATATGGCTCTCTTTGTGCGCGCTTAATCAAAACCACCAGCCTTATATCAGATCGATATGATTCCCACAGTGCCGCATTTACCCTACTAGTTCGTGTATGTTATTGGGGATAGGCTATCAAAGCTCATAAACTGTCACTTTAAGTTGGTAGAGTTTCTTTTGGTTGTTCCGGTTGTATCGTGGTAACGAATTACAACCCCATGATGCATATTATAGTTGACTTCATTTCGTCCGTGCTCAGTCCTGGTGCAGCTGGAGAGTTAATATAAATTAGGTCTGACGGTCAATGAAATTGTTATATTATTATGAATCATCGGTATGTATAATACGCAGATTTAAGCTTTATAGTCATATATATTTTTATAGCGCCTTTAAAGATACTTTGTAGTGATTTAGTTAGTGTTTATAAAATTAGCTATTTTAAGGTGAAGTTATTCAATTCTAATATAATTTTTTGCGTTTGTTTGTTTACATACTAAACTTTATATTTAGAGCTTTATTTTTTTAATGAAGTCAGTTCGAAATCTTTTTAAAATTTTGTTTATATATGTAATATTAACACAATAATTATTATATAAACTAAATGTATATATTTAGAATAAAATACTATGTATTACACTTTATTACATATTGTATTTAAGACGCATATCAGAATGCACCAGATCCTTGGAAACACTTATTGCCAGCTGTGAACATAAAAAGGCTTTTGTTGATAGACTAACGAGCACACAGTCCACCTGATGGTAAGTGGATGCTGTGGCCCATAGACGTTACATTTATCCTCAATAAAGAATCAAAATGCAAATGTGTTGTCACCCCCGAGGACTAAGATGAATACTGATGAATGCTTCGATTCCAGTAAAACGGGTCTCCGGATTTCTACATTCACCATACAAAACACAGCAGCGTTACGCTGCTATTTTACGCTGGTATTCTGTGAGAGCGTGGTCCTGCCCCGGTCGAGCTGACCTATTCGTGCTACAACTATAATAAAGCTGCGCCTTGGCTCTAATACATATAGAAGGTTATAAGAATTTTACCACGTAACAATGAAATTAAATGAAAGTGAAATGAAAGTTGGAATGAAAGTTTATTGTTTCCAACATTTTCTTAAATTAGTACGAGTTCAAGGACTTCTTTTAAGCATGAAGATACTTGTGGTAAAACAACCACAATACTATTTATATATATGTAATATATTAATTTATATATAAACAATACCATTTATTTATAATATATAATAATTTTATATAGTAAAATATAAGAAATGTTTAATCCTCGTCCACACCAATGAAATTGTTACTTGCAAGTTAACCATATTGCAAATGAACACCCAATAAATCTATACTTATAATAAATCTGTAGAGAGGTCAATTCTGTATATGAAATATATCTATACTTATAATAAATCTGTAGAGAGGTCAATTCTGTGCATGAAATATATTTCCAAAATAACTAGGGGTGATTAGTGATCGATACTGATGCCAAAAATGCAAACAGTAAAATGTTTGTCTGTCTGTCTGTCTGCTGTATGTTCGTTACAGAAACAAAAACTACTCGACGGATTTTAACAAAACTTGGTACAATCATTCTTCAGACTCCTGGGCAGGTTATAGTATACTTTTCATCACGTTACGATCAATAGGAGCAGAGCAGTGAGGGGAAAGGTTGGGGAAACGGGAGAAGTTACTCCATTTTTTAAGCTTCCGTCGCGTGTGCAGCCTTAATGGTTAAAGCTACATAGAAATCATGTGTAACGGAAATGTTCTCCTTAAAATTATATAAAAATATCCCACGACAGCATATATCTATCTTTTATGGTTAACTCACAATAACACGTGAAACTCCCGATAGCTTAGCAGTTCGGAGCTTTCTGATTATATTTGTCCACTCTTACGTTTATAACACTCTCCCTCATCCCTAATTCAATCATAAATAATCATAGAAATCGGTATAGAAACACCAAAGTTATATATGAAATACCCTAATAAGCCATCGCACGTGAATATATTTAATAATTGTATAGGAAATATTTATCTAAATCGAAACTCTGTGTTAAATTTTTACGAAACAAAAACAAAACACAACACAACAAAAACGTTACCAAACAAAAACATGAAATTTGAAGGTTACTTGTGTATACGTACCTTAAACTATTTTAAAATAATATGCTACAATTCTGAAGAGATTTAATTTTTATAAATAAACACCCAACGAGCTAATAATATATACCATACTATAATACCAAAAATTGCGCTACACCTACTAACCAAACCCAACCAAATTACATAGGTAGCGTGCGTTAGAGTAAGCTTTTAAGGGTTTTTATTTTCGGTTCGAACTTACGCAGCACCACCAAAACATATCGGTTCACGATGAAAATAAGAGGTAACTTTGTGATTTTTTCTATGAGAAAGTTTTAATCTATTATATTTTTAACCAATGACGTTCCTCGCAATTAAGATGTTATATTCATATTAATATTTTTGTTACTTTGTACTTTATTTAGTTATGTAAAAATTCAATCTACAATTGGCAATTTTTGTTTGCATGTGCGTTAAAAAGACAAGCTCTTGTACAGAACGTTCTCATCTCATAGCTATTACATATTTGCACGTACTCAAAGACAAGGTATAATTTGGGGGTCAGTATTTTATTTTATTTTGACGTGCCAACGTCTAATAAGTCAATGAAAGCTGACGCACGCACGAAAAAGGATGACTCATTGTAACGTTACGCTCATTGTAACGTTACGATCGGAGCGAGAGCGCGGCACGAGCGAGCGAAAGGCACGATCGGCTTGAGCGTAAAAGTAAATTTATCAATTAAATTGTAGATTTCATTTCACTCCTTTGCATCCATACAAAATAGTGATAATTCAATAAAAATTATTCAATTTTTATTCATAAAAGTATGCAATCATTTCATCAATGTTGTGTTGTGACGTTGTCACGTTAAACTATCGTCCGTATACCGACTTCACAGACAACCAATTTTTTTTTGTATAGGTATATTACCATTAGTAAAGTGTTTATTAAAACTATACATCCATTGTTATATATACGAAAACAAACTATCCAATGATGTTGAATATTTGATAACAGTGGCAAAATAGAAACGAGTTATACGCGAGAAAAGTATGAGGGGGAAGGGGATTGCACATGTACATTGTTCTTATAATATGGAATATTATATTTAATGACGCGTAGGAGATTCAAGCTGGTTGCACCTATACCACCTGGCGATTGCTATCGTAGTTTTTTTTTCATTTTCTAGTTATAATCAGGAAAACGCTCCTGTTATCTCCTGGTTTTTTTCTCTCGGACGCATCTTACGACGCCCACGGGACGATATGGGGTAGTGAATATTCTTACACTGACACTGTACTGTTAACAATATAATATTTTTGGACCAGTTTTTGCGGTAGTCGAACCATTCTATTTGATAATAATTGTTCCCGCCTTAAATACAGACTTGTACACGGGTACGTAAGTCCATTACAGCTAAATACGTTATTTATTTAAAATAAAAGCTAATATTATTGTAAGTAGTAATTCCGGTGAGAAGTTACGTTTTCTTTTGATATCAAAAGTTTTTTAATTGGGTTTCTCGCATCCAACAAAAAATATACAAGCGCAATAGCGTGCATACTACTTTTTTTATCTTTAATATACCAAGTAAAATTTGATATATTACCAAGTAAAATTTAATTTAATGTAGTATGATAATATTGTTTAAAGTACAAAGTAAGGCAGGGTTTAATTCTTAGCGTTTAATTTTAATGATTTTGGAAAATTGTTATAGAAATACACTATATATCACATTAGATGCCTAACGTACCTATATGTTTAGTATAAATTACACATTACACTTATCTAAAAGGTAAGACTAAGCTATATCTAAGAACCATCAAAGGGATCTCATGAGTATAAAAATTTCATCAAAATCGGTAGTTTAGGAGGAGAGTAATTACAAACGTACGCACCAGAAGTTTATTTATAAATGTGAAAGATTTTTGTTTACCTATGTTTTATACATTTTATATTTGAATTATAAATTATCTATTGCAGGTCGATGAACTTTACTTGGAGATTCTCTACGAGATTTTACACAATGTGGGTGGATGCGACATGGGCTGTGAAGTGGGACAGCAGGTGATGCTGTCTTACGTCCAAGAGGCATTTAAAATCGCCAATGAGAAGCATACGCAGTTGTTAACAAAAGCTGAGGCAAAAGAACCGCCCGAGTTAATGTTGAATGTAGAGGTGGTGGAAGCTAAAGACCTGGTGCCCAAAGATCCCAATGGACTGAGTGATCCGTTTGTTACAATATATTTAATGTCAAACTCTTCTCAACGGTACAATACTTCAGTGAAATCGAGCACATTAAATCCATTATGGGAGGAACATTTTTCGTTGTAAGTATGGCGATTGAACTAAATACTAAAAGCATCTTTTACATTTCTTCATGAGCCCGTAAAAATGCTGGAAATGGGTACCTCCTGTATACTACCTGTATAGAGGATTCGCCCTAAAGTCACGCATGGCAGACGGATAGACGATCGCAGTTCTGCATTGTTTACTTCTTCTTCTTTTCTTCTTTTTTTATAAAATAAGAGTAGCAAACGAACATACAGTTCACCTGATGATAAGTCCATCCTGTGGCGCATAGACATCTACATTTATCCTCAATTAAGAATCAAAATGCAGATGCGTTGTCACCCCTGAGGAGTAAGATAAAAAGCCTCGTTTGCAGCATTACGTGGTAGGATCATACTGCAGCTATATTAGTAGTATAGTTGTAGCACGAATGGGTCGGCTCGACCGGGGAAGGACCACGCTTTCACAGAATACCAGCGTAAAATAGTAGCTTAATGCTGCTGTGATTCATATAGTGAGTGTAGAGAACCGGAGACCCTTTTTACTGGAAACGAGGCATTCCATCTTAGTTCTCACGGGTGACAACGCATTTGCATTTTGATTCGTAATCGAGGATAAATGTAGATGTCTGTGGCGCACAGCAACTATATACCATCAGGTGGACTGTGTGCTCGTTAGTTACACTTCGCCTATAAAAAAAATATAAAAAAGGTTCTTTAAAAAACCCCAACGTCATAACTGTGACGCTGCTGCCTGTCGCTTTGATGATTTGTTTAATTAAAAAAACACTAAAGAGATCTAAGAATTCAAATATCCCTTGTGGGGTGTAATGGACGAAGTTACTGTACCAGTGTTATTTGTCGCACTAATCGTTTCTTGGGGAAAACTGGAATAATTCCGCCAGAATGGGTATTTTACGCCGGGTGCAAATGAGATGGTATACCGCCATCTATAGGGAGCCATAACATTTTATCCGGTATTTTGTAAAATTTCGACACCCATATAGTAATTTTTTGCACCATTGAAATTTAATCGCACGTAATGGAATGATGATCACCTCATGCCGTCATTGCGCTGGGAAAATATTATCACCACGCGGCTCACTTGCTTAGAATATAATCAACGATTAAGGCGACACCGCGAAAAAATGCACCTCCTTTCATCGAATAGTATAGGACTACGACACCACTAACCAAAGTGGAAACTTGATACAGGGAAATTCATGTCTTTATCTTGAATTTGATTCTTCAAAAACACGATTGTATAACTTTCACTCGATCATAATTATTTTCGAAAACACCTCTAAAAAATCACTATAGTTGAAATTAAAACGAAATTACTTAATATATATGCTTGGGAATCACTCAAATATATTCATAACATCAATATTCATAATTGACTTGCTCATTATTTTGAATACTTAAATCAATAATTTTATAAAAAATATTTTTAGATTCTGACAATTTCTAAGGGGTTTTATTCGTCGCGGGCGCTACGCAATTTTAGACCTTATGACGGCGTTTTTTCAAGTTTTTATAGAAATTATGTATTCACTAAAATTACTACGGCGATAGCCTTGAGTCACTTTTTCGATGTGTCGTCTTAATTAATTGACGATAGAATATGCCTCTCAATATTTATTTCAATTAGGATAATTGTTAAAATAGGGTATCATAAGTCCACTGTTGAACGTGGTTTACGTTCAGCAGTTCCTTCTTAGATTGCCTCATAGAGGGAATTTTGCCGTAGATGCCACGTTTGGCAGGTGGGCAGGTGTACGTGGTAAAGCCACGCTGCAGCTATATTATGGTTGCAGCATGAATGGGTCGGCTCGACCGGGGGTAGGACCACGCTCTCACAGAATACCAGCGTAAAATAGCAGCTTAATGCTGATGTGTTTCGTACGGTGAGTGTAGGGAACTGGAGACCCCTTTTACTGAAATTGAGGCATTTCATGTTGGTCCTCAGGGGTGGCAACGCGTCTGGATTTGGATTCGTAATCGAGGTTAAATGTGCGGACTGTGTGCTCGTTTGTCACCCTTATCCTATTTAAAAAAAACGCAGTTGTTTTATTATTTTTAGTTATCGTGAAAATTTTAACGGTTTGCATCAAGTCGTTTATAATTTTTTTATGTTTAAGGCTGGAGTGTATATATATATATAATAGGCTTTTGTTAAGGTAAGTTAGTGCGCTCTACCATCTTAGGCTACATCACCACTTACTATCAACTGGGGTAGTAGTCAAGCACTGAGTTATAATAGTTAAAAAAAATTCTGCTGCCCCATCTCCCGTTTCAGTTTCTCTTTGTCGCTTACGACACCCTGATACCCACGGTACCTCATATCCACAGATAATATTACAAAAGAAATGATAATATTTAAAAATGAAAGAATGAATGAGGAAAGAAAGAAAGAAAGAACCATTTATTTGATAATCACACTTTACACACAATTTTTGAAATTTAAATATATATTACAATGGACAAAGAATATGCATGCAGAGGTGTAAGACTGCATACGCATTAAAAATTATTTAATAAGCAGAACATGCATGATGTTAATTAATATTGAAAAAAAAAAAATTAAAAAAAAAAGAATTTTAAGATAAAATGTGACATCAAATAGGTCTCCAACTCAGCATAATGCTGCAGAGGGCAGCGCTGGTTTTCAGTTGGAACCTTGTGACTTCACTGACGAGTGGGTGTGAACCTCGAATTACGCGTAACTACAACTTATAGACTAATAGTAATTAGGCGGTGGGTTAAAGAGTAGTGCTAACGTACACAGTTAACACAGATATACTGTATTAGTATCAATATCAATATAAATGGTGTGTAGTACATACACTATACCTATACTTACATAACATATTTGGTTCTATGGAGAAGAGTGACAAAGCAAATTTTTGCTGTAGAAGTGAATGGCAGATTCGAAAAGGGACGTCATAGGCGAAAGTTGATCGACCAAATTGGCGATGTGTTGAAAATGGGCCTAATTAGGAGTACAGTGGACACCCGGTAATCCGGCAAACAATTTGCAGGGCAGTGTCGGACTATATTTGTCGGATTATAGAGTACTGCCTGAGACCCTTATAGTCCGGATTTTTTTTACAAAAGAGTACCTTGTAATCCGACAAATTACAGATCCAGTGATAAGATTCTATATGTTATACATATATATGTACTCTGAAGTACAAATCATACTTCATTATGTAATGTCATATTTAGTAAATTAAATAACACAATAGAAAGCTTACGTTTTATTATAAAATTAACGTCATTAAAGCTATAGAACTAACAAAAAATATCCAATAACTTTTCATTAGGAAATAATTGTGTACAAACAAATGTATATACTAAAATTAATCAAAAATTATACATCAATCAATTTAAAAAGCATCAATTTAAGAGCGTTATCAAGAAGCAATAACTCTATAAAAATTATGATCTTTCGACCATTTTCAGAAACAAATTTTTCAATAAGAATCAATGCCATGCTGCAGTTATATTAGTAGTATAGTTGTAGCACGAATGGGTCGGCTCGACCGGGGAAGGACCACGCTCTCACAGAATACCAGCGTGAAATAGTAGCTTAATGCTGCTGTATTTCGTATGGTGAGTGTAGAGAACCGGAGACCCTTTTTACTGGAAACGAGGCATTCCATCTTAGTCCTCACGGGTGACAACGCATCTGCATTTTGATTCGTAATCGAGGATAGATGTAGATGTCTATGGGCCACAGCAACCACTTACCATCGGGTGGACTGTGTGCTCGTTTGTCACCCTGTCCTATAAAAAAAACAATTACCTGCGCGTCTATCACAATGATGGTGGTGCGTACAAGTTATAACTTGTTCAATCATGCATTAGCGAAGATTGTCAAAAATATTCAATAATAAATAATAAACAATGTCGGATTACAGGGGTTGCCGGATTAGATAGGGGCCTGATTACTGGGGGTCCATTGTATCCTTAAGCGACGAGCATGTATATGAATGTGGAAGAAGCGAGAGAGATGTGTCAGGATCATGCCTTATGGAAGTCTGTAGTCTCTGCCTACCCCTCTTGGTGACAGGCGTGATTGTTTATGTTACGTTAATATTACAAAATATTTGTATTTAATCTCAAACGTATTGAATCAACTCCACTACAAACGTAAAACCATAAAACATTTATAGCACAATTTAACGATACCAATAAGCGAGGCAAATCGCTCAGCTAGGCCTTGCTCTTGTCAGAGTTTTGTAATGACCGTTTGCTTACCGCGCTCTATTGTGGTATTAATAATATATTATTTTCAGGCCAATGCCGGAGAATCTACATGATGACTCTTTGATACTAGAAGTGTGGTAAGTCTAGTTTTAAATTTAAGGATTTATGAAGTAGAAATAAAAAAGTTAAGTTATAGCTTATACTCGTATTGACCCAGACAGAGGCCATCTTTAATTTCAGTTATATAGTAATTTACCTGCCGCAATGTTCTGTGCGCGTTGGCGGCCTTTGCTTTAAAATATTTTTATTTTACGGATTTCTTTTTTCGTTGAACGAAAACATCGTGGTTTTGGTTCAGAGCCAGGCACGTGGTAAATCACGGAGTGCCGGCGAGGATCGAATTTGACAATAAAATAGAGGCTTCATGTGCCCAACAGTCAGAAATAATTGTAGGCTATTTGTTTCTTTTCTTAGAATAATTTATAATAATTCTATCATTTTTAATATACGCAGGAGTGGAATACCTGGCCGGCATTTGTTTTTCCGAGTGCGTATAATCTGAACCTCTTCAAGGTGCATGTGAGCAGGCTTCTCCTGGGCAAAATTGCTCCAACATTGACCTCATCTTTACCCTCGGCCTTCTAGCCAGATGGAGGTCAAGAGTGAGCCCATTTTTAATAAAAAACAATAGAATAGTTTAACAAATGTGTATACCGCATTATAAGTACCTACCACATTATGGTAACTATTTACTATTTATATCCATCCTTCTTGATGAATATATTTCAAGAGCTATGTTATCACATCGAACAACAAGTGGTAAAATTAAAAGTTATGTAGAACCGAATTCAATATAAATAAAATGAGAACATCATCAATGTATTCGAAGGCAATTAAATACGCGTTATTCAAGAACTACTAGTCAGACCTTGATCAAATTTATATGGGGCCACATAAAAGCACCAGCTTTCAAATAAAAAGTATCATCCAAATGGGTTTACTTAGAAAAAAGTTCTGAGGTAACACACATAAAAAATACAATCAAATTGAGATCCAGCTTCTTTTTTTGGAGTCTGTGGAAAATAGAATGTTGCGTCGCTAGTATTTGCGCAACCGGTTCTTCTATGTCTATCTCTTTTTCCAGGGACTTCGATCCGGCAGAGACAGTCAAAGAGAAAATGACAAAAATATTTGAAGTGAAAGGTGTGAAGGGCCTTCGGAAGTTGATGAAAGAAATTGCCATCACCGCTTCCACAGGGAAACATGACAACGAACTTATAGGAACTTCTAATATCCCACTAAAAGTTAGTGACCAAACATTCAATTTTTTTAACCTCCTTAAAGTCCATAGCTTTTCATATGCGTCTCCCGTTGTAAGAAGATTTAATATAATCACCACGCTTGGGAAATGGACTGGCGATCGCTCTTCCAGACTTCTAGCAATTTAAATGTTGCTTCGACTGTCAGTGTTATTGTAAGTCTGGCTAAACGAGATGGTAAAACTACCTTATATAGCGGTAAAAGAGGCCAACTAGTATTTCCTCAATTTCCATAGTTCTACTCTTACGGCACTACTGGAACTAAATGACGCGAGATAGTTTTTTTTCATATCTTATTCAATATTTATCTCATTTCTTTTCCCCTCCATTGTTACTTTCGTTGAATATTTCGTTTATTATTCAGACGACTCAATATTCATCTTTACTTTGCTAATTTACGTTATTGCCTTGTTGGTCTAGCAGTTGTCGCGCGACTGTTGATCAAAGGGGTCCCGAGTTCGATCTTCGGATCGGGCCAAAATCAGTTATTGGGGTGTTCTTTAAGAAATTCTCAGTAGCATTCTGGAGCACACGTAAAGCTGTTGGTCTTGCACCTGATCTCTCTCCAGTCGTGTAGGATTGCCACTCCATCAGACTAAGAGTGAGGGAATAGAGAGTGCACTTGTGGTTGCGTATGCACTTGGGCCCTATAATTCTGTCCTGAGCAGATGGCAGTCTCTATTTAGACTAGCCGTCGTAAATTTTGGCCTGGAGGGCATTATTTTGATTCATGTAGAATTAGTAGCTTACTTTTTAAAAACTGAATCAAATTGAAGTATGCTACATGCATTGATATAGTGATATTTCAATTCAAATTAAATTCCTTTTTACTGTATTTTTTTAGTCAATCCCAGCTGGTGGCATGACGATGTGGTTCAACCTGAGTAAAAAGAGCAAGCTCCGACGCCAGGGTGTAGTAAAGTTGCGACTAAACTTCTCTTCCGAGAAGAACTCACAAGTCGCCGCGCAGGAACATCGACATCTGCTGAGGATACTGCTTCTGCATGAACTTGAAAGCTCTAAGGTAAGTTGATACATGATAAGTTCAAATCAAAAGGAAAAAAATCATTATATCAGAGATGATAAAAGTAATGACCAAAGTAATGAAAGTAACGGTCCGATCTACTAACTATCGACACACAATTTTTTCTGCCTCCAGGGTGGTGCCTATGAATGAGGTGAAATTACTACTTTCTACTAGCGGATGAAGTTAATATGTTAGAAAAGTTTTTTTTATAGGATAGGGTGACAAACGAACACACAGTCCACCTGATGGTAAGTGGTTGCTGTGGCCCATAGACACCTACATCTATCCTTGATTACGAATCAAAATGCAGATACGTTGTCACCCGTTTGGACTAAGATGGAATGTCTCGTATCCAGTAAAAAGGGTCTCCGGTTCTCTATACCAACCATACGTAACACAGCAGCATTAAGCTACTATTTTACGCTGGTATTCTGTGAGAACGTAATCCTTCTCTGGTTGAGATGACCCATTCATCATCATTACAGCCCTTTGCAAGTCCACTGCTGAACATAGGCCTCCGCTAAGTAATGTCACAAAGCACGGTCCTGAGCCACCTGCATCCATCGACTTCCTGCATGTCTTACCAGGTCGTCACTCCATCTATCGGAGTGTCGCCCTACACTACGCCTACCGGTACGAGGCTGCCACTCGAGAACATTTTTTCCCCAACGGTTTTCGGTTCTTCGAGCCATATGGTCATTAATGCTACAACCATAATATAGCCGCAGCGTGGCTCTACCACGCATAAAAATATTTTCCATATCACCTCACTCCCTTCTACAATTGTGTGCACTATCACGCCCATCACTAAACATAACCCCTCTACACCCAATACCATTTCCATGAGTTTCAAGTCTCACCTCTAAACGAGGCATCATCAGGTGTTATTCTCTCACACAAACTCTCTGCTCTAGTGTTATCACTTTTTTTAAAACAAGTGAGCTTAAAAAGAAGTAACACGTTGCCATACACAATATGTATTGATAGATACATAGCTACGCAGGTAACAACAGTGCGTTTTACACGTAATTTTTAGGGACCTTTAAGAGCCCACATAGTTATTTTTAAAAAGCCGTATGCTCGTTTGCTTCCTCTTTGAACATCGAACGAATAGAACTATTACGAAGTAACTATTACGAAATTTCAACTGAGGATTTGGTGTTTTCAAGATTCGAGATCGATTCGCGTCGAAAATTGCTATTTGCTTTGTTATTATGTCAATGCATCTTGATATACGAAGTCATGTCATGTCATGGTGTAAGCATAGAATAATATAATACACAACAAAATGGCTGTCGACTTTATTTTGTACGAGGCTTGGCGTCGCCAAACCCGATTCGCTGTGTTGACAGACTGAATAAATTTACACATTTTAGACTTTTGATTAATGTTCAAGATCATCATTAAAAAAATCTTTTAAATTTTAATACATATTTATTTGTAAATAGGGTGCAATTTGGCATTTTTTAAATAATTTGCTTTTGCATGCGAAATTTGGAAACGATTGTAACGTCAAAGCACTTTTTTTTGCGCCCGAAGCAAATATGGGAAACCCTCCGGAAAGCGGGGGAGGGAGGCGGTGAATGCTCATAGCATACCACGCAGCCGGCTGCGTGGTTATGTGGAGACTTTTACCCACTAAACCCCACCTTTTAGGGACTGGCTTAACGGTCTAACTAGAGATCTCTAAGCCGTATACGAACGCGACCCTCCTTGGCAGAAAGGAGGGCGCAAATCAAAGCACGTCTCGTGTTGACATTTATACGTGTGAATTGACGTGTTAGTGACATTTTAGTGGCTACACGGGCTCCGCCCACTCCCTCGTTATATTATGTATGTATTATAGTACTCTATGGTCGTAAGGGCTTAAATTCGTAGTTTGATTTTTGTAACACACCAATGGTTAAACTCATTTCAGGTTGCACCATACTGGTGGTGCGGCAACTTCAGTGCGCCGGCAGAGGCAATCCTCACGCAACATGTGGCTCAAAGTGGCTTAAGCCAAACCGACAACTGGCTGGCGCAATGGGTGGTTTTCTGCGCTGTTACCGCCGACCATCCCCTCAGCTTCTCACTCTTTAACCAGCTGCTTGAGAAAATAACAAAGCCGCTGCAATCAGGTAATTAATATCTACAACAAATTACGGAGAGAAGTTAGTTTCTGTATTAGGTCCTATTGTACGTGTTATTTTATACAAGGGCTTGCTTATTGCATTACATATTTTCTTTTCTTTTTGAAAAAGAAAATACGTTACCGCCGCACTACAATTGGGTAATTTGAATGAAAATCATTATCAATTTTTTTGTTGTATTTAAATAATTTATCACTATTCGTATTAATAATCGATGCTAGCATTTTTTTTTTTCAAATTATTTATAATTAATTATGAATTAATTGAAAGTTATAGACTCCAAAATGCGCCATAAGTGGCTGTCATATTTGTGACGTCATGTAAAAGCATTGTCAACAGCTCGGATCTATATAGATAATATTGTTAAATTATTAAAAGTTAGTGCAGAAAAATTATTGCAAATTATTAATCAAATCCAGCTATGTGTGAAACCGGGTTTATCAAAGCTAATTCTGACAATATCCCCCGGCTGTAGACTTTTTTATGGTGACAGATTTTTTGAGAAATGATATTCGGTACAATTAAGCTATTTAAAAAAATAAGCGGAAGTTTAATTCTTTAAATTATATATTGTTGTCACTATGTTATATAGTGATAACAATGTAAGTAAGAATTAAATATTAGTAAAGATCAATGAACAATTTTTAGGGTACTCGTATCACGGGAAAGTTTGTTGATAAAGCCATAGGTTATGTTCAATTACGGAATAATCACGAGGAGATGTTTAATTTAGTTCGCTATAAATGTTTAATAAAAAAAAAAGAAAAATTTTTTACAATTATGCAAAGCTATTATTAAATCATCAAAAATTCATTATTCAAACTTTTGAGTTATATAAAAATTTTGTATTTAGACGCAACTCTTTTCACTTTAATCTGAAATGAGTTAAATATATATATTATAATTCTTACATCAAAATGATATGCACAACAAAACAAATTCGACGTGATTTTAGGTTTTAATCGTGCTGTTTGAAACCATTGATTTAATGAAACATTTTGTTGGGAGTTGTTTTTGTAGTATTACATAACGGAATGAAACAAGCGCGATAACTCTTTAAATTAGATTTTTTTTAAATATATTAACTAAAAAAACACATGATAACAATAACAACTAACTAATTGAAAATGAATACACGCTTCAGCCGCCTGTAAAGTAAAAGCAAAACAAACGTTGTGACGTCACATACGTGTCGGGCTTTCTCAGGAACTGTCGGCGCGTCATCGGTACTGAGTTCAAAAAATTATTTTAATTTTGTTATAACTTTTTAATTCAAACAAAAAAAAAATAAACAGTAATTTTGTTACAATACTTTTATATGACTTTCGATTTGTGTAAAGTTCAAAGTTCAAAAACTCAATTTTATCCTATATCGTGGAGGCTGTTCACAAATATAAATTGCAGAAGGACAAACATCCAGACCCAGAACAATTATTTTTAAGCCATAAGTACAAATAATTGTTCCTTACATGAATCGAATCCTCGATCCTCAGTGCCGCAACACGTGTTAAACCATTGGGTGCGTTTGGCAGAAAAAAGCGCTGGCAAGCGCTTGTTAGCGCTAAAATAGTTTTCGGCCAGGACACGATTGCTACTTCAGTAGCGCTGACACAATCCGCCATTTTGCTTATTTAATTTGTTTGTTTTGAAGTAGAGTTTATAAGATGTTTTTGCAATATTAGTTTTAAGTAATATAATGACATGAATAGACATATACATGTTATTAAAAATTCATGATTGGTAAGTTTTTAATATGAATACTTCACAAACATATATTTAAATTAGGTTAGGTTCCCTGGTTAAAACTAACATCGTGTCCTAGAGGAAAATAGCTACATACTATTTGACAGCGCTTACCGCTTACGATCGCCATTTTGCTTACAAGCGCTTGCTAGCGCTTTTTTCTGCCAAACGCACCCATTGTGTCATTATATCCTTATTGAATTTAAAAGTGAAACAATTGAACTATGTCATTCATATAACTGTAATTTTAAATTGGATCGTGATGTATTCTATGATTATAAATACGCCCTTAGCTCCACAAACGAGCACACAGTTTGGCACGTGAATACCGTGGCCTATACCATCTAAATTTTTTCCCGTTTAGTTTAAAAAATTCAGGTGTGTAGTTACCCGGGAGTGAGATGATCTCGATAACGGAATAGGTGCTCCCCGGTGCTCGTCACTTAACGTACGAAAAGCTTTCTGCTGCTTATTTACGCTGGTATTCTGTGAGAGCACGGTTGTGTGTCGAGAGGTGAATTAAAACGCAAGTATAGTTCAAAGTCAAAACTTTTTACTCCATTTAGGCTCGTATAAAAAACTATTATGAACGTCGTTAATATACACCAGTTCGCAAAAACGAGACCTTCCCAGAGAAAAACCGGCAAGCAACTCTGGGAGCTTAAAACCGTGTTACAATTTATTGCCTTTATAGTGTAAACCTTTAGTACACTATAAAGTTAGAGTCCAGCCCATAGAATACTATAATTACATACATAATAAAACGGGGGAGTGGGCGGAGCACGTGTAACCACTAAAATGTCACTAACACGTCAATTCGCACGTACAAATGTCAACACGAGATGTATTTTGACGTTACAATCGTTTCAAAATTTCGTATGCAAATATTTAGAAAATGCCAAATTGCACGCTATTTACAAATAAATACGTATTAAAATCTATCTGTCAAAACAGCGAATCGGGTTGGTAGTTGTGATAATACTACGTAATTGCTTGTATATGTGCTCCCGGCGATGCCTATCGTCGTACAAAATAATGTTGACAGCCATTCTATTGTGTATTATAGTATTCTATGGTCCAGCCCCTATGCTATCACAGCTCTAGAAATAAAATACTTTTTCTTAAATGTTACAGGATTAGTCAATGAAGAGGAAGTTAAACTATTCTGGGACGGCGCGAAAAAACTGCTCCCAACTTGTTACAGTCATATAAGGAAACTGAGGAAAAAGACCGCCGGTGACAAAACCGTCATGAAAACGCTTAGAGAGGTCCTAAAGATACTGTACCGCCTCTCTGTTCTCGATGTCCCAGAATATGTAGATCTGTTTCCAGTTAATTTGTACGGCTGGTTAAGGGAAAACAGTGACGGCAGTAGGTTAACCGTACAAGAGGTTTTGAATCAGGCCGCAGTGCAAGGAGCTGCGGATTGGTTTGTTCATATACTGGATAATAACGAATGTAAGGACCGAACTGAAGATTCGAGGTTGCAGCATTTGATCAGGGTGATACAACTCGTGCGCTCGGACTTGCAGCGGGCTGTGGAGTATTTTGATAGAGTTTTTGTTGAGTAAGTTGTATTTTTTTTTGTGTAAATGTAGTTTTTTTTAAATGAGAAACTACGTAGGCTACGCTTTTTTCAATTTTACTCTTAGATTAGTATTTTTATAAGGCATAATTCACTTTTTAGTGCTTGAAATGATACAAATATTCCTCCTATCATATTAATTAACATTTATTTATTTTTAAATTTACTTAATATTGTAATGGCAGGATAAAAAATAGTAGTAATAAAATAACACAATAATGTTGATAAATACTAAATACTATTGTAAAAAACTTAACAACTTGAATAATGCTTTCTTTATAATGCTTTCTTATTTAGTCCAAAGAAATAAATTAAATGTAAGTAATATTATAATTTACGATATACCTATCATAAAAATAATAAAAACAAATAACTATTTTTCAGAATAATGAGCTTCCCATATTCCAAAGTGTTATACGGTGTTTATGAAAATAAAATAGCTTCACTGGTCGAACCAGAGGTGATACAAGTGTGTAAAAACCTAAAACGTCTGCAGTACAATGAAGGCTCTACAAACAGTGTTTACTTGGCCGGTGGACTCAATGGGGAAACTGGGCTTGGAACTCCACAGGTGGACCATGAGCCTCTAGCTATGGGGACGACGCTCTTCGAATTGTACTTAGCGTTACAGAGGTTTTTGGCGTAAGTATTGCTTTTTTATAATATGAATGTTGTTCCTAGTAGTTACGTCTAAAGTTAGGCTAATAACTATGAAGGAAGTTTGTTTATCTCCCTCACATGTAGTTTGTACAGGTGCTATACATTTGTAAATCTTTTTAGCTGTCGTATTTTCAAGTGGTTTATTTCTAACGCATTTATCTAGTACCACGCATACATTATTATATTATTCATTAGTAAAACGCATTCAAACGTGTGGATTAATTTGCCAGCATTCGTCTTTAACGTAAAAGCGAATAGGCTTTAGTTATGATAGGTCAGTGCGTTGAAACAACCATCTTCGGTTGCTTCACTGCTGACCGAACGGAAGGGACATATATATTTTTGCGGCGGTCAATCTGCGCACACAAACACAATCGTCTGTCATTACGGAACTCACATATAACAGTTAAAACAATAAACTAACAATTTCACACACACATAGATACATTATAACAGTATCGCTTGGTAACATCGACAACTCGGATCAGTCGCTCGACTGATCCGCATATTGTAGAAGAGCGAGCGACTTGTGTTGGTAAGCAGATCTGAAACAACACGTCCGTTATTTTTGTAATATTTAACTATAAAAATTAGTAAATAGCAATAATTTGATTAAAATTGAGAAATTGTATTTTTTGCCACAGGTTATAATAGATAAATGAAAGAATAATTCAAAAGTATATTTAATTTTTTTTTAATTACAATTCCATTTTTTTTGGTAATTATAAATAAAAAATGGTTACATTTTTGAACGAAAAAAACCCACTTGTGATTGATTGTGACGTCATTATATCCGTTGAAACTGTGAGTCAATTGCAATCATGCAATATTTTTGTATTTTCTATACATATTCGGATCACCATTTGTCAGAACAAAACATATAACTTGTCTTATGCAGTAACAATTTTTTTTTTAAATTTGATAACGTAAACATGAGTATTTCACTATTTCACCATGCGGCGGTGTTACTAAGGCGATATAATAACGTTACTCGCGTTTGAATTTACATTTTAGAAAAACCATTTTTAATTGTAAAATAACATGAAAAATCAATTGTTATTTTTTATTTTTCTTAATATTATTTAGTAAACTCAAAAAAACACACTTCTCTATCATTTATACGGTGACATCATATTTTTGTAAATTTTACATGGCAGTTCTGTTTTTGCTGCAAAAAGCGGACCCATTTGGCATTTTTGCAGGACGTGAATTTAGTCACGCAACTAGATCTGCTGCATCTGTATTATGGCTGTAGCATGAATGGGTCGGCTCAACCGGGGAAGGACCACGCTCTCACAGAATACTAGCGTAAAATAGCAGCTTAGTGCTGCTGTGTTTCATATGGTGAGTGTAGAGAAACGGAGACCCATTTAACTGGAATCGAGGCATTCCATCTTACGACCTGGCCACGGGGAACGGCGGCGCGAACGGCGAAGCGACAGGCGGGGCGAAAATTCGCGCGGCGCGATTTGAGGGCCACGGGAAGTCACGTTTGCCGCCGCGATCAGATAGGCCGAGAGTGAAATGTCAAAGTTATCTCGATATTGCTTAGAAAGTATTTTTTTTATTCAAGACATAATATTTGGAAAAGATTGTGGAGTACATGATTTGAATAGGAATCGGGTTATACATGGATAATTCCACAACAAATAGAATGCATCTAGAAAAAAAATTCGAGTAAATACCAGAATGAGTGTCGAAACCTGCGATTATATTCTTGTTAATATTCAACCAGAATTGGAGATAAAAGTCAATGCGGATAGAATTTTAAGTTCATTTTGTCGGCCCGGCATTTTTCGCGGCGAAAAAAACAAAAATATTTTGTTCCTTTTACTATTCGCCGCGTCTGCCGCCCGACTCCCCGTGGCTTGCACCGTACTGATTCATACATTTGTTTCATTCGCCCGCCGCGCCGCCAGTCGCTTGCGCGATTCGCCTGGTAAATTTCGCCGGTCGCGTCGCCACTCGCCGCTACGCGTGGCTTGCTCCATACATTTCTATACATTTGTTTTAGTCGCTAGACACCTCGCCGTTCGCGCCGCGCGAATTTTCGCTACGGCGAATGTCCCGTGGCTGGGCTGTTAGTCCTCAAGGCTGACAAAGCATCTGCATTTTAATTCTTAATCGAGTTTCAATGTAGATGACTATGGGCCGCAGCATCCACTTATCATCAGGTGGACTGTGTGTTCGTTTGTCAGCCTAATTCTATAAAAAAAGAACCGCTTGTACTTATGCTTTGACAGAGGGAAACTTCAGCATATCGTTGCTCTCTTACGATCCGCCGGTGGTCCTGTTGCTCAATGAGTGGGACAGTAGTCAAACACTGGCTTATAGTAGTTAATAAAGCGATTGTAGTAACAGACGTCTTAAAACTTTGTCCCGTTCCGATCTATGTATTTTTCGTCGGGCGTAAACTAGAGGGTTAAACCACCATCGATTGGAAGCTCTGAGATCGTTCTGCCTGTATAGTCTTCTCTTACGACACTCCATACAATGTTCGCAAATTAATTACCTATTACTACTACAAGGGCAAATGACGTTTGTATACGTGCAAATGTGTGCGTGAGTGCGTAGAGAAGTGCGGCGGCCGACGTTGAAGTGGCGAATTTTAACAGTGTGGAGATTCCCTTATATTATCGTAGGTGTGTAACTAGTAACACAAAACGACGTAGGTGTGTAACACAAAATGATCGCATCATAACGGAAATATTTATTGTAAGTAGTTACGTATTTATGGTGGAACAATGAAGTTCTATACTTAATGATATCGTAGATGAGTAGTAATAATAATAAAACTATGAATAAAAATAAATAATCTACACAAAATGATAGAATGCTAACACTGACTTAACGTGTGTACTTTATAATGTAAGAGTAGGTAAAGAGTTGCTCTTACCTTATTTTTTCTTTTGGGAACCGAATGCAGCATACAGTACATACGTACCTTATAAATTGTAAAATCGTGTGTTCCTCCGATTACGCATGCACCCTCGCTTAAGAGCCCTTTCACATTTCACCGTTACGCAAATTTAGGTATTTTACGCACCGAGCGGGCGGTGAACTACGCGAGCGATACTTTCTTTCGTATCTATTCACTCGCTCGTACTATGGGTACTCTGATTATAGCGACTAAACGGTCTTGATCTTCCATAATGCAATTAGGATGGAGTTCAGTGTATGGAAAAATTTTGTTGTGTCATTTTTATATTATCTAATTAATTGACTATAATACTATACTATAGACTATAAACATAATCCATTTTGTTATATTTTTCATTATTTGTGATTATTTGTGTTGAAATAAGACCACATAAATATTTTAATTGTTACACAGTAAGCGATAGCTAACCGATGTTGGTTAATAATCGATAATAAATAGATAATAAATAGTTGGTTGATTATCGATAAATGTAATATGTAATGTGTAATAGTACGGTTGCAAACCTGTTTTAATAAATAACATAACCAACTGTAACTAATATTTTTAATCGATACTTACAGTCAATTACCATATTTTTATTATAAAAATATTTGCCGCAACAGCATTAACCGAGCTGATCTCGAGTCAATAATTTCAGACAGTACACATTTTTTATAAAACGCTTGTAACTTGGGTAACATATACAAAATTTATAATTTGTCGTCTTTTTAGATTTTTAGTATTTTTACTTCATAATCTGGGCAAGTCCATATGGCAAGCATGCAGACATTTTTATTCTCCATTATTATTTCTGCAGAGACAGTACATTTCTTTTTTACGTTTAGTGACACGTTGATAATTGTATTTATTTTTCCCCATTTCAGCTGGTATAATAATAACATGCGAATTTTATAATAATGATTTCTTATATTTATGCTAACACTAGACATTGATTTAAACTATTTTTTGACGTTTCGGGTGCTTTCCAGCACCCATAGTCATGGAGGACTGAGATAACTCACGTCCCGATGTCAATGTTAGCCCGGAGTACCTTCAGCTTTTTTAATTAGAAATCACACGCGATAAAATTCGTAAAAGTAGTTTTAATCAATGAAAACTTTATACTAATTGAAATATATTGTACGAAAGTAAATACTTCCAACGATCAAAAACAGCGGTCGTAGTTGAGTTCTATTTCGGAACTCGGGCCAAAATAGCAGCACCTATAAAAGCAATCGATGCACACTACGATAATATCGAAACGTGACGGAGCGCGCGAAATCAAATCACACAGGTCCAAACTCGATAACCGCTCGCGCGGTACTGAATTCAGATGGCCCGCGCAGGGAAATATATGGTAGTTTTAATTAATTACTTAAAAAATAACAGTAACTATTAAAAAAGTAAAAATCATAGTATAGTTTAAGCAAATGTTGACGATTATTTTGGTATAAATTTTACTTCAAAACGATGTAGAACTTCGGAGATATTGGAGCTTGTATCGAAGATTTTTCGGCCGTTAATTGAACTATGTCGATTTTTTTTCCTTACGTGAAATGCGTATAACGTAAATGTATTCTATCATTATTGAAGTATAGGATACTAGAGAGATAAAAATAGTTTTTTGATGGTTTGATATTCAATAGAATCTACAAATTAAAGCTCCCAAACCATGTCTCTCAGAGTTTTGGCCTAAACATGTATCGGGAGAATGATTATTACTAAATAAATAAATAAGTTATCTCAAATTTGCTCTGAGCTTATTGTAGCAGAGAACACGAAAAATTTTTACCAAGTAATTGTTATTTCGAGCAACGAACGGAAAACATATAACTTCAACGAGGAAACCTTGTAATTTTGCTTTTTTTGTAACACTCCTCTTAAGACTTTGGTCAATGTTCGGTCTATTCCCTATAAATAATTTAACGTATTTGGTCCTGCTAATCGAGAAAGTGAGTTCACAGTGTTATTGTAGGAAAAGGTATATAGTAATACCATAAAAATGCTAAAATATGTCCCTTCTTATAATATCATCTCGTGTCGCTAAATCCTAATGGATATGCCAGAAACTTCTGACAGATGGCGTAAGTTAAATATTCAGAAAGACGCCTTAAGATTGGACAAGTTACTGCGATTGCCTATTGATCTTATTTTACTGTCATCACTTTGGTAATGACCTTTGTTCAAAGCAGACTTTTTATTATTATTGCGACTGTAATTTGAAGTAAATTTTATCCACTAATCCAATGTTATTTTTCATTCCAGTTTAGGACAAGGCTTAAACGAAACCGAGTGGAGTACTTATGCAATTTCTAAATTTCATTCGTGGTTTTATGGGGGAGTCGCTCAATGGCTGGATATAGCTGCTTACAAGGCGCTCACACGTATTGAAAAGGCGGTGGATCTAGATAACCTAGTACCTGTGGACAATAATGTTAAATACAGCAGTTCGGGAGTAGACACGCTTGCCATATTTTATCAGATCAAGATATTCTGGCAGCAGCTAGCCTGGCCTGATGTAGAGGGATGCTATACGTTTGTTGCTAAGATAGTTGATGTAAGTTATTACCATTATCGTTCAGAATCGTTTACTGAATCGATTCCTATCATTTTTAATATAAGTAATTTTTATCCCAAAAATAATTAAAACTACGTAAATTACAGTCACCATAAATCTGTATAGTCAAAACAAACTGAAATGGACCGTAACTTAAGGCAATAAAACTTTTAAGAGTGCAGTTTTATTTGTATTATTACTAATTCTATCATTCAATAAAAATAAAGAAAAATGAACTTTATTTCAAGCACGTTAAAGTCTTTGCGTTCGTGGATTTGTACTGTGACCACATCATTCTTCCGGAATTAGTATAACTAATTTGATAAATAATCTGTGCATAAAAATGTTTAACTAAAAACTCAGTGTATGTATTATGATTATAACATAATATACTAATTGGGGTGTCAGAGGGTGTGCGTTAATTACGTTACATATTGTTTATGTTTTAAATTATATAATATCAACTTATTAATCTTTTGTAAATCTAATTAAAAGAATCTGATAACGTAAAAATAAATATCCTATTGTTGGGCACCAGCCTCCTCATATACGATATTAGATGTAGAAGAGCGAGGAGTCCGCTATGCTACTGCGTTGTTTAACGAACTTTAAACATCTGAGGCGGCTTCTTCGTGCCGTGGCTTAGCGGTAACTTGCAGCGCTGAGAGCCCCGGGTTCGAACCCTGCAGGGAATAAGTGTAGAGCCATGCTGCAGTTATATTAGTAGTTTTACGTGGTGGAGCCATGCTGAAGTTATATTAGTAGTTTAGTTGCAGCACGAATGGGTCAGCTCGACCGGGGAAGGACCACGCTTTCACAGTATACCAGCGTCAAATAGTAGCTTAATGCTGCTGTATTTCGTATGGTGAGTGTAGAGGAGACCTGGAGACCCTTATTACTGGAAACGAGGCATTCCACCTAAGTCCTCACGCATGACAACGCATCTGCATTTTGATTCGTAATCGAGGATAGATGTAGATGTCTATGGGCCGCAGCAACCACTTATATGACCAACAAATGATTTTTCCTTGTGTGAATGTTTGTGCCTGTGCGATTTACGTGTGTAAACTTACGCTAAATGCTTTAAAAAAATATTAAGCTTCTCAGGCATGGCAGTTTCCTTATAAAGTTTTGTTTTCATCGTTGAGTACATTAAAAAATAGCGCTTGGCAATAAACAATTTCCTACGAAATCATGTGAATAAGTGTTATGTCGAGAACTATACAATTTAAGACGGACACCATATCTACTATTATGTAACACAAACATTAATCAGATCATACGTAAATTAAAAAAATATCTGTGAGTTTTATTATTATAGTTGTATATATATATGTGTGTATATTAATCGCATTTTGTTAAAAAAAATATTTCACGCCAACAGGACATTTGCCGGTGCTGTGTGTTCTATTCGGACAAAATGGCGGGTCGGGTTGACAACGTGGGAACGATTAGCACGGTATATGAGGAACGCTTCGAAGTGACCAACGAGTGGTGCGTCGCCATCAATAATATTGACTACGTACGTCAGAGTCTACAGCCGTTCGTACGAGAGCTGGGCATGGACGAGATTGTACAGAACATGTGTGAGGCAAGGTCACCACTCGAAGCACAGAGGTAAATTAGGTCAAAAACTCCATCATTATTTACTCTTTGGTAACAACAATTTAGTTCCTTGGTTGTCTAGAAGACGCCTTATTATTCTTTCTTTATGTTTTGTTCTTTTTAATGTCAATAACTCTTCATTGTACACCAAGGAAAGAATATAGAGGGCGGTGTAAGAATATCTACAACTCTATGTACCTATACCCTCATGTACATATATCTATACCTCCGTCCCCTGGGTATTGTTAGAGGAGACAGGGTATAACCACAGCTGAAGGACCTTACAGTTGGGAAACGAATGTACTTGCGCAGAGTAACGGTGCCTTGCGAGGTAGTGGGCGGTGAGACCGTGTGCCAGCGAACTCCAAGTCTACGGTACAATACATGTGGTTGACGCAACTCTGTTTTATAGTTCTTATTTAATTAATTTTTAAGAGCCGTTTTAGAAAATATAATATCTATAATGGTGAATTACCGTTATAGTTATACGAGTTACTAAGTAAAGTAGAATTCAAATGACGGCCGTGCATATGATTCTCTCCTTTTTTTTGATAAAATTATTCATCCGAATGCGTGTACACTACATAATTAAATGTAACAATCGAAAACTGAAAACATCTATAAAAAGAAAGTTTCATGAAAATATTTTCCAGTACATTTATACATGTGTTTTTATTGTATTAGTTAAAATGATCTTGTTCAATAAATGTTTTAAACTTATAAGTATGTACATAATGGTAATAAATGATAATGAGTATTATACTACCCAAAATTAATTATTTCCATTTTCTTGACAACACGCTGCCGCGTAATTCCTACGCGCTGCCCCTGATATCAAAGGCGTTTCACAACTGTAGTCTTTAAACTGTGATATAACTGAAACATATGGGCGGCAGTATCTTGCTGATAACCGAATGGAGCAATCTAAGGGGCAGGCCTATGTTCAGCATGTGCAATGGTAACGGTGAGTTATCTAAAAATGTATGATATTATAATATTTTAAAATATAAACATGTTTGTTTCAGATGTAAGGAAACTCTCCAAAACGTTATGGCAAATGCAATAGACACAGTAAAAAACAAAATCCTAGATTTATTAGAAATTATGGTGAAAAAGGTAAATGAATATTTTTTATTTTTATTTTTGTTGCTTCTCAAACATCATCGCGGCTCCACATTCTCGCCGTGAACCTCCGTGAACAGGCGTGAACGTGAATGTGGATGGTTTTCGCGGGATACACGAGCGTCCGCGCATGTTCCCCGATCAGAGTCGGTATTTTGTCCCGCGACAAAGGGTTCACGCAACCTTCGTGCGGCGTTCACGCGTACACATCCACATTCATGGCACCGCGCCAGTTCGTTTTGGACTACAATGGCGTACGGACGATTTAATTTAATCATACACCACCTTCTTTTTTTTTCTCAACGCTTTCTAATAAATTTCTTGTTTTGGACGTCTAAATAGTGATACGAGTATGTTGCCACAGCAATTTTTTTATAGGACAGGGTAACAAACTAGCACACAGTTCACCTGATGGTAGGTTGTTGCTGCGGCCCGTAGTTATCTACATCTATCCTCAATTACAAATCAGTAGTACTAAAATGAAATGCCTCGATTCCAGTAATAAGGGTCTGAGGTTCTCTACACTCACCGTACGAAATAGCAGTAGTAGCATTAAGCTACTATTTTTACGCTGGTATTCTGTGAGAGTGTAGTCCTTCCCCGGTCGAGCCGACCCATTCGTGATACAGCTATACTACTAATATAACTGCTGCGTGGCTCTACCACGTATAAAATATATAATAAATAAATAAAGTTATTGCAGCAGCAGCTTCTACGTCCGTTTCGCGGCGGGTTTCACGAACGATTGTGAGCATCCCGTGAATGTGGGGGGCACGACTTGTGCCGTGAATTCACAGCATGAATTCACGGCGATAATGTGGAGCCGCCATCATGTGTCCTTATGTTGTGCTTGTGCTATGCTCAGGAGGTTGCTTGTTCGTCTTTAATTTTACATTACACGAGCAATTTAATTTCGATTACTATCGGTGCCACAAAAGTGATAATTCAAATTTCAAGCACTAACTTAAAACGTCGGCGGTGCTACAGTCCCTTCAGCGGTACTAAGTCGACTGTCAGTATATCAAAGTACTAAAGATTGTACAGTAAGGCTACCGATGGCTATCCCAGTACGAAACCAGTGTATGAAACCTATTAAACTATAGAGAGGTGTAAGACAGGGTGATTTTCATCCCTTAATTTCTTCAGCGCTGCTTTAGAAGCTGTTTTTAAACCACTACATTGAAAACGATACAATACTGGAATGGTGTCACCATCAATGGTGAGTAAATCACTCTTCTTCGATTTGCCAACGATATAGTCATTATGGCAGACTTACTGGGGGACCTCAGCACTCAGCTCAGTGATCCCAATAGTGACTCGCGATAAATAGGTCTTAGAATTAACACGGACAAAATAAAGATCGCGTATAACGTCCATGTCACACCTATGTCGTTAGTTGTTTGGAGCACTACGTTTGAAGTTGTTGACGAGTATGTATACCTAGGACAAAATGTCCGACTGGGTAGGTCCAGCTTCGATTGAGAAGTCAATCGACGGATCCAACTCGGCTGGGTAGCGTTCGGGAGATTACGAAAAATCTCGTCACGTCTACCCCAAAACTTGAAAAAAAAAGTACAACCAATGCGTGTTACTAATTATATTCTGTGGGTATGAGAGGACTCCCTTGGCTGCTAGCTGTACCAGGAAGCTCATGAGAGATTATTATTATTACATTATATATAAATGTAAAGTAAAGTTACAGCCTACATACGTCCCACTGCTGGGCACAGGCCTCCGCTCATTTCTGAGAGGGTTTTAGGGCAACGAAGTGTCCGCCGCGCTGCCCCAACGCGTGTTGGCGAACTTCACATGTCTTCGAAATATTTTTTTTCTTATTTCTCTGACATGCAAGTTACCCCACGATGTTTTTCTTCACCGCCGAGCATATGTAAATCAGCACTTAAAATTGCAATTAACAATTTCATTGGTGCCGGCGGCAATCGAACCCGGTTTGCTCGCGTACTGTGAAATTTACAACGAGCGCTAACCATCTGAGCTACCACGACATTATATATATTATATTATTATTAGTATTACATTGTGATCTGAGTTTCTATGTGTGACAGACTTCTTAATGAAGATAACCGCAGTAGAACCAGAAATACCGACATAGCCTAATCGATGAATAAGCGGAAGTGGCAACGGATTGGCCATATAGCTTGAAAAACCACTGACAATGGTTTGATAAGAAATGTTTTTGAGTAGCACCCTCGTACCTGTAAGCGAAGAGTAAGGCGGTTTTCAAGTCATCATTGGACTTGTGAAGATGAAAATCAATATAGTTTTGCATAAATTTGGGCTCCAGTTAGCGCTTAAACTCGGGACTTGTGGCACAGTAGCTGCGTTCTCTGACCGCTTACAGACTCCGGTCGGTTGTCACAGTTAATATTAATTATTTTTTAAAAATTGCAGATGATGCCCTCTATCACTCGTTTCTTGATAGAAGGAGCTGAGTTACTACATCAAGATTGTTCCAGCATGGATCGAGTGATGCGTTACTTAGAAGCCAATCTTGATACTCTATACCAGCATTTAAACAACGAGAATTTTTCTAGAACTTTGGATATAGTCTGGGAACAATTAGGAGAAGTGTTATATGAATTGATACAGGCAAATCTTGAGGTATGAGGGCTTGTCATTACGTTTTACTATATACCTTTTAATTTTTTTTAATATTAACAACTATTAAACTTATAACTTGTACCATTATCTTTCAATCACAAACCTTAACACTAACTTGTTAATAACGTCATTAGATCCAGTAAAATAAAAAGGCTATCAAATAAAACGTGATGTAAAGCCGTAGAATTTATTAGGTCACATGATTGTGTGACAAATCGGTCATAAAATACTTCATACAGTATTATTTTGTTGTAAAAATAGGTCAATGTGTATTTTATTTGGTTTCACTACCCTTTTTGTTTTTCTTTAGCTGACATGAAATGGCAGATCATAATAAATTGTTCGATTGTTTTTCATTTTTAGTAATTTATTTGTACAAATGTTAAGTATTATTTATGTATTAGCTTTTACTTTCACTGGATTGAAATTTCGTACTAACATTGGACTAACAAAATGACAATTTTCAATTTTATAGAAACAGAAAGTAGACATTGCCACACGTATCCGCTTAATTAGGCGTAGATATATTGACAGAAACAAAATATGCCCCTACGTTGTATTATTTCGGGTAAATAACGTTGCATTTATAATGCACGCTGACAGAATAGACTAGACACACGCACAACATTACATTAATTTACATTGCTGGTTTTATTTCAATGCTTGTTTTATTGATTGTTGATTTGTTATTGTTTCAATAGCACCGAAGGGCAAAGATAACTCGCTATATCGACCCGAGACGCTTGAACAAGTCGGCCGCCGCCCAATTGGACGCGGTAATCATTCATTATAGACAGCACCTTGTATATGTTTTACATCAATGTTATGTTGCCCATGCGTTGTTATGTTACGGGCCCTGTGGCAGTTTGTTTCTCGAACTTTTTATAGTAATATTTTGCAACAGGATTGGCTGAATGAGATCGAAAATTATTACACTTTTGGCGTTAAGATTTTTGTAGGTAACAATGTAAATAATGGCTTGACTTGAGTATGACATTAACTCATTAATTATTGGCTACAAATTCATAGAATTAAAATTTGCATGAAAATTATTTAAGTTACATAACATGGCTTTGCACAAGATGTTTTATATCATTAAACCAATTACGTTAGGTATTTACCTATCTAAAAAAAACTCATTGCATTATGTAACTACATTCATTCAATAATAAGATATGCCATTACTATTTGGGGTAATGCTCCGGATATTATAAAGGTTTTAAAATGTCAAAAACAGTCAATAAGAATAATCAATGGTCTGTAAAAAAGTAGCCCGGCGAGAAAACATTTTAAGAACGACAAAATAATGACAGTGGTTTCGCTTATATATATATATATATATATATATATATATATATATATATATATATATATATATATATATATATATATATATATATAGTAGTTTATTAGAGGTACATGAGGATAAAGAAACACCGGAAAAAAGACATAAATCAACACAATCTGCGTAATAATGAAAAATGTGTTCTACCCATGAATAGATTAGTGAAAGTAAAAAAACATGGGCGTTACTCAAAAATATTGATGTATAATAAATTACCAAAAAGTTTAACCAGCCTACACTATAGCAAATTTAAACGGAAACTTAAGTATTTTTTTGAGAACAACCCATTTTACAAATTAAGCGAATACATGTCAATGCAACTCATGGAATCATCATTCTTGTGTAACGTACAAACAAAATAAATTACCTAATTCTATGATGTAAAGCGTCAATATAACTAAATTAAGCAAATAGTACAATAATATAATTTTACCTTAAAAATTTATAAAAACTTTTGTAACCTATGACTTGCCTGTAACGATTATTATTATGGGCAATAAATATTTATGATTTCTGGTTTCTAAGCAAGTGGTAAAATCAATTTTCAGACAAAATTTGTCTAGTCGTCCGTTAAGATGTCATTAATTTTATTTCTAGTGTTAATTGTAAATATGTTAACAATTATATCAATCCTCCTTTCTTATATGGAATATGCTCATGTTCAATATATTTAATATTAACAATAATCAACTCTCTCTTCTATAAATGAACTTAGTACATAAATGAATGAATCTAAAATATAACTTATGTCTCACTGTCACAGGGCCAGCTATTAAGTATAGAAATAGAAATGTGTTTGTTATGTTTTGAACCAATTCTGAAATTAGTTGTCTGCGTCGTTGAATATGTCTGTTTATATGTTCGCTTCTTATTTAGTATCTGTGAATTTAGAAAAGTAAGTATTATTTATGTATTTAATTGATTTCAATCAATTCATTTTTGAACATTTTAGATAATTTGCGATTGATAAATACTGAAAGAAATTACATTTTAGACAAGCAATGCGGATTTAATATAGGCAATGAGATTGCAAGCATGCCATTTGCATGATATTTCCGAATATATAATGCCAAAGGCCTAATGCTAATGTATAGTGCTTAAATTTTGCACGAAAACCATTGTAACTTGGTAGTTCGAACCATTGGAACATATCATGCTAATAACTTTAATGATTTGAAATACCAATTATCAATGAAAACATCATGGGACTTGGAATGATCATTACTCTATACCTATCTGGAAACTTACAAATTAAATGTTTAATAATAAATTTTACGTAATACTTCACAGAAACGCCGTCCACCATCATTCTTCTCCAACCTTCACGAATGTCTTAACATAATGGTGCGATCATTCCGTCAAGACAATAAAGAAGTCTACACGTCTGATACGCTTAAACGTGTAGAGTATTTATTGAAGATTCATGGTATGGAGACCAGGGCACTAATCCACCAGTATCATTTAGAGAGGTGGCAGGAGCAACAGTCAGTGACTGAACCAAAGATGGGTGTGCTCACTGTAAGAGCGCAGTTTATAGCCGATAATTTAAAAATAGAAATTATGAACGCGAGAAATTTGATGCCAACGGACTCGAATGGTGAGCTCTTATAATTCACATTTATATTAGAGAATATAATATAATAAGAGTTTTTATCAACATTATTTTTATAACAATCAATCTACTTGATGGTGGTAAGTGGATGTTGTGACACATAGATATCTACATCTACCTATCATGCATTTGGTGCATTGTCACCTTCATTCGGATAAAGATAGACGGTTCATGACCAGTAAAAAGAGTCTCCGACTTTCTCCACTTGCCATAGGAATCGTAGCAGCAGTATGTTGCTATTTTACGCTGGTATTCTATGTGGGCGTGGTTCGAGTATTCTATGCGAGCGTCGTTCGAGTATTCTATGCAAGCGTGGTTTGAGTATTCTATGCGATTGTGGTTCGAGTATTCTATGCGAGCGTCGTTCGAGTATTCTATGCAAGCGTGGTTCGAGTATTCTATGCGATTGTGGTTCGAGTATTCTATGCGAGCGTCGTTCGAGTATTCTATGCGAGCGTGGTTCGAGTCAGTTCATTGTTAATTCAGTATTATATCGTGTAGTACCTCGTTTTTTTTTCTTTGACTACTCTAGTGTAGTTTTCGTTGGTCTGGTGTAGGTAAACGCATCTGCTAATAATGATGTTCTGGGTTCAAATCTCGGGTCGTGCCAAAAATAATCAGTTATTGAGTTTTTATTGGGTTGATGACTGCACTTATTTCACGCACGCACTCGCGCACGATAATTCTGTCCTGCACAAATACCTAGTCTCTGTTATGGCTGGCCGCCGTGACCGAAAGTTGGTCTGGAGAACATTTTTATTACATCGTATCGAATTCTTAACCATTTATATTAAGGGGAAATATAATGTCAAATGGCTTAGCAAGATCCTTCGTTATGCCGAAAATATTGCAGCATTAATTTTGAAATAAATATATGGTAAAGTTGAGGATTAATGTTAAGGATTATGTTAGACGAAAACACGATTTCGTAAAATTTTCTCGATAGAAAAAAAATCCAAAGTTACCTCCAAAATAAACAATAAACCGCTGTTATTCATAAAATACTTTAAATAAGATCATGAAACTTTGCGTACTAACTGAACTAACTATAAAGCAGTGCTTATGTTATTTACTTTTTTTAAAATACCATTATTTTTACTGTAAAAAGAAATTACATAAACTATTGGCCTTTTGAAGCGTGATTCCTGCAGCACGGTCACTTCGCCTCGGCCTTTGGACGGGGAGGTTGTGTCGCTTACGATCAGTACGCAACAGTACGACGTAAAATTAACATGGGAAATAACCGTGATAAAAATAAGAAGCGGCTGGCTTGGCGTTAAGAAACAGGCATAAATATGATAAACCTAATGAAAAAAGTGTCTAACGACCTTTCTACTTACAGTATTAATGATTACAAATATGTCGGTACATAGCATACGACGCGCGGGCAAGTGGGGACGAAATTAGAATTTGAGCTGACTTACTCTATCCTCTTAAACCTCTCGCTCGCTAAACCATATATATAAACTGCAGTATCAAACGTTTGACATGATTCACGCTACTCCATGTTGCCGGCTCGGGCTTTTACTTCAGGTTTATGTTACAGTGTCCGTAATTATTCTATCATTTTTACAGCAATATTTAATTATAGATTTTCGGAACCTGTAATATATTTCGCACAAATTCATAACTTTTGCAAATACCCCTAGTTATTTTCTGTTTCTTCATTATCAGTAAAAGTTCGTTGTTTCACATGGCGATCTCTTGTTTGAAGGATATTGTCACCCGTAGCAGGCGAATTAAGTATCGATCAGTGATTCATTACTTACAAGTTTTAATTTGTTTACGGGTGCGAATATCATAACAAAAAAGTCTTTATTTTTTTCCAGGTCTCTGTGATTCTTACGTACGTGTAGCGATACTACCAGAGGACGTGTTCGCCAGTGTGGCTAAGCCCAAAACTCAAACACACAGCAAAAATCTTTTCCCGCTATACGATGAAATGTTTATTATGTAAGTTTTAAATCATTATATTATATTTACACCTAGGTAAATATACATAACAGATGTAAATGAATATGTTGCCGAACAAAAAAAATGTCTTTTGTATACGTCGATTTCTCAATATGTTTTGATACAGATGAGAGATTTCATAAAAATATCAAAAGTCATTTGATTTAGAACCCTGTAAAATCTACATTTTCTAAAAGGTATGCCATGCTCACCGGTATCTTATATCAGACATTAACTGTACCAGCATTCTGAGAGAAACTCGCAGAATACATCGGATATGACAATTTCGTATGTGGTAGAGCCATGCTGCAGTTATATTAGTAGTATAGTTGTAGCACGATTGGGTCAGCTCGACCAGGGAAGGACCACACTCTCACAGAATACCAGCGTCAAATAGTAGCTTAATGCTGCTTTGTTTCGTATGGTAAGTGTAGAGAACCGGAGACCCTTTTTACTGGAGATGAGGCATTCCATCTTAGTCGTCACAGTAACAACGCATCTGTTTTGATTTGTAATCGAGGTTAGATTTAGATGTCTGTGGACCACAGCAACCACTTACCATCAGGTGGACTGCGTGCTCGTTTGTTACCCCATCGTATTTAAAAAAAATTAACGACTGATTGTTATTAGTTAATTTTTTATGAGGATGCAATTTGGGTACAGATAATAAACCAGGGTCACATTGGGTAGCTTTATATATCGATACGAATGACGTCGGTCAATATTTTGATTCATATGGACGAGCACCTGTACGATATCATCTAGAGTTTTTAAAAAGGAATTGTAAAAGATGGAACTGTACTACTAAATAATACGACATTGTTAACAACTTGCGATAATAATAGAAAGTTGTTACCTAAGTCAATCGCAGTACGCAACTGTAGTATAGTAAAGTCTGTCATAATGAGTTCTACAGTCAAGCGGCGATTTTTGATCATAATTTAAACCTTTGTTCTATATTGCATAAGCATACTAATTTGTGTCATAAGAAAGGAAAACACGTATAAAATATATATATATATATATATATATATATATATATATATATATATATATATATATATATATATATATATGCACGCATTATATATAATGTATATTGTGTGCGCATATCTTTCCCTTATATATTTCAAGATAATAAACATAAAAATGGTTTAGGTTAAGTAATTTCGCATAACATTAAACAATCACAACAATTTCCACAGCCAATTAACGCCTGAGCAACGTCGTATTACTGACGGCCTGTTGCACTTCGTCGTTAAGGATAAAGACATGTTCAGTGTTAGCAATACGTTCGTTGGCGAGGCGTATCTACACTTTAGCGAGGTGCCCGAAACTCCAGCACCTATCAGCAGTCTATCGCAGCAGCATTTGCCTCTAAGCAGACCCGATAGTATCGGTGAGTGAAGCGTTAATACTTTAAATCTGAAATAAGTGTTGACTAATAAGGTCGATGTGGTAGAAAGGTTCTCGAGTGGCAGCCTTGACCCGAAAAGCTAAGTGTAGTGACCTTCACTTGGTGGATTGGCGAACTGGTAAAAGAAGCAGTATGTCGATGGATGCAAGTGGCTCAAGACCATGCTTTGTGGCATTTCTTGGGGGAGGTCTGTATGCAGCAATGAAGTTGTGAAAGGCTGTAATGATGATGATCACGAATAAAGCCTATAGTGAATGCTGAGAGAACTTTATAAGTAAACATTTTTAAATAAGTATATAATGTTTGTATGCGTCTTTTACCTTACGTACGTGCTCGGCGGCGTAGGAAAATATTGTGAGAAAATCTGCATGCCTGAGAAATCAAAAACATATTTCGAAGACATGTGAAAGCCACCAACCAACACGCGTTGGGCCAGCGCTTCTGACATTTCCTTGCATAATCTAAATCGACATGTTCGTTCTACAACCCACTATAAACAAAGAAGGCTACGGCTAACTCGTTGCCACTCCTGCCTACTAAAGCCTCACTCACGACTCACTACGTTTGCAAGTTGACTTAGGTTATGTTTTCGTTTTTGAGTAATGAATTTGGATCACATTAAAATAATATTTTCTCGTTGCTGCAGACGGTGATGCAATCAAGGCTCTGGAATCGAGACAAGGCGACAAGCAAGCAAGAGAGTTCCTAAAAAAGCAAAGACAGAAAATGCCCAGCAAACAATTCTTCTCACTTGGTTGATCACATAGCGCTGAGCGTAGTTGTACTGTTTCAGTCACATTTTCTTTAAGGGTGCTAAAAGCTTTATTTCCTATTTCGATAAAAGAAATGGGATATCGATGTTAGCCATATAGGTAAAAGACGTAATAATTATATAAGTACATCTTTTAGAAAACATAATACATGTTTATATTTATAAACACTTCCATGCTTTTGTACTAATTGTGTAGTACCATAATAATTTATGGACTGAAATTGTTTATACACCAGAATCGAATATACACCAATGAAGTCTCCTAACAACAACTTGAAGTTACTCAAGTTTTGCTTAAATAATAATATACATACATACATATTCATAGAGTCACGCCTGTAAACCCTGAGGGGGAGTCCAAAGAGTAGCAAGCTCTCGGACCAAGTTGAAACAAAAAATATAATATTGATCGGAAGTTTGTGAAATCAGTGATGATAGGAGTCCAGGGGATGCACCCAACAAAATTACAAACCCATTAATCCATTAGTCGCCTTTTACAATATGCTAGACTAATTGCATAATCTGTCCAAATATTAATCCCACATAAACGTGGGACCTGTATATCCAAGACCAAAATGGGAAATATAAAATTACAATATATTGAGATTAAATAAAATGTGTTGAATTTTTTAATGAAAAGCTGGTTGAGACTGACATAATATTTTTGTTAAGCGCAAATTGAAACGGTTCAAACCATTAGACGGGTGAAGTGTTAGTTGGGGGGTATGTTCCGAAATACAACACAGTACACTGTCGAATGCGAATGACGTCATAAATCGACGCTATATTGGTGATTCGTTGTATCGAATATGGTGGAATACGACGTCAATTAATGACGTTATTCGCATTCGACAGTGTACTGTGTTGTATTTCGGAACTTACCCGGGAATTTTGCCATCACTTTGATACTGATTATTTATCACTTGTTAGAAAATTGGGCGGTTTATGTCGTATTCAGCACTTTAGTTGAACGTAGAATATAAAGTAAACATATTTGATTTGCGCTGAAATATATAGAATATAGCGTGTAGTCAAATTTTTCAAAATACCCTGTTTAATGTTTAAAAAAATATTTTCTAATGAAGTTGGAATCAAAAAAAATTAGAGAGGCTTTAGATTGTATTTGAGGGGAGGGGGGAGGGTAGTTAAGGTATTAAGGATGTCACATTATCAGATAAAACGTTAATTTAATGAGAAACCCAAACTGAAACATTTATTTTGTTAACATTACGCATTGAGAAAGAAGAAAGATATTTTTAATTTTTACACGCTGAGTATGATATTTTTATATCGTCCAACGTTTTAGTGCATTATGTTGAAAGAGAGTTTGTAGTGAATGTTTTGTGTGTGTGTACTTGATAAATTATTTTATACTTTAAAACATAAATATTAATGTAAGCAGTAAGGAATGCCTATGTGTGTGTATTAGCTGTTTTGTTTTAAAAAAAGGATATATAATTATCTAGTAGCTATGTTCTGTGATAGAAAGAAGTGCCTTATGAAATAATTTTATTTTGTATTTGTAATCACATACATATATTTATATTAGATAAGTTTGAGAAGGTATGGTTCAAAACTTCCTCGTTTTATTTTGCCAGATTATTTTGTTTTATTCAGTTGTTACGAAAGCTTATTATTCAAGAGTTCAAGAATGTATTGCAATAGATCTTTTGTGTACTTTTTATTTATTAATACTAATAAAACAGTTCTAAATACTATTTTTTTAACTTTATTTAGGACAACATTTATACTAATGGCTAACAACAAATTTAATTTCATATGGTATAACCAGCTCCGTATAGTCCAGTCTTGTATGAAATTCAAATTACCGAGGGTAAACTATAAAAAAATTAAAGCAGACTAAAACAAAAATAAAATAATTTAAGGGGATATAGTAAGTCAGCTTAAATTCAAATTTCGTCCCCACTTGCCCGCGCGTCGTATGCTATGTACCGACATGTTTGTAATCACTAATACTGTAAGTAGAAAGGTCGTTAGACACTTATTTCATTAGGTTTATCATATTTATGCCTGTTTCTTAACGCCAAGCCAGTCGCTTCTTATTTTTATTACGGTTATTTCCCATTTTAATTTTACGTCGTCCTGTTGCGTAATGTATATTTTGAGCGAAACAACCTCCCCCTTCAAAGGCCGAAGCGAAGTGACCGGGCGGCAGGAATCACGCTTCAAGAGGCCGATAGTTTAGGTAATTTCTTTTTACAGTGAAAATAATGGTATCTTAAAAAAAGTAAATAATATAAGCACTGCTTTATAGTTAGTTCAGTTAGAATGCAAAGTTTCATGATCTTATTTAAAGTATTTTATGAATAACAGCGGTTTATTGTTTATTTTGGAGGTAACTTTGGATTTTTTTTCTATCGAGAAAATTTTACGAAATCGTGTTTTCGTCTAACATAATCCTTAACATTAATCCTCAACTTTACCATATATTTATTTCAAAATTAATTCTGCAATATTTTCGGCATAACGAAGAATCTTGCTAAGCCATTTGAGATTATATTTCCCCTTAATATTCTGAAGTCACACCACGTGGCGGCGATGTAAGAATATTTACTAACCCCTAGCCCATATTTTCCATTGGATATCGTAAGAGGCGACGGAGGTAAACTGAAAAAGGCGATAGACGACAGCATCTTCCTAGTAACATCTTAAAATAATAAAAGAAACTGATGCAGCCAACATGCTTGTAAAGCGGGGCTATGTCAAGATCCACGTTACCCTGTAAGGCAATCAATCTATGGGCGAGGCCTATGTTCAGCAGTGGACTTTTATGGGCTGTGGATGGGTGGTAGGATTCCGAAGTTTTATTTATAGAAAAAAGGTGACAAGCGGGCACACAGTCCACCTGATGGTAAGTGGATGCTGTGGCCCATAGACATCTACATCTATCCACGTTTGCGAATCAAAATGCAGATGCGTTGTCAGCCTTGAGGACTAAGATGGGATGCCTCTTTTCCAGTAAAAGGGTCTCCGGTACTCTACACTCACCATACGAAACGCAGCAGCATTAACTGCTATTTGAGGCTGGTATTCTGTGAGAGCGTGGTCCTTCCCCGGTCGAGCCGACCCATTCGTGCTACTACAATACGGCCGACGTATCTTGGCGAGTCTGAATATAGGCTCTGCGAAGTTTAGCGCATGAACACTCGTGAAGAAAACTGTTATTGTCATAAATCAAACACATCAAACACATTTCATCTATTACGTATTTTTTATTCACGTCTTTGTTTTTTTTTATTAGATCGTAAAGTTGTGGTTTACGCATGTCCTTTTCATATGGTATACCCTTTTCTAATAACCACGATTCCATTTTTGCCTTCTTGTCATTAGATGTAGGGGCAGGATCCATTAATTTGTTATGGTACGGAGCATTATCGATAACCACCACCGAGTTAGGGCTCAAATTTGGAATCAGTTGGGTCCGTAACCATTTCTCATAATTTTTGAAATTCATGTCATCATGATAGTCTCCGGTTTTGCTGCCAGATTTGAACATTAGTAGCGCGTTCGGAACAAACCCTGCTTCTGACCCAGCGTGTACCATCACTATCCGCTGACCTTTTGATATCGGGCGCTTTAGTCCTTGAGCGGAACCATCTGACCACGCCTTACCTTTTGTATGTGATGAGTGGGCATACGACTCGTCAGTGAATACAATTGGTCGCCCTTCGTCCCTGTATTTTTTCATTGCCTTCAAGTACAAGATCCTTTTCAGGCGAATGTCGGTCTTCTCTATAAGAACCATTCTATTGGTTTCGGTCTTTCGCCACTTGAAACCCAAGTTTTTGATAATTGTCTTTAAGCTCGTTTTACCACCTTGAAAATTTATATCCCGTTTGAGTTTCGCTAGTAATTTGTTTATCGTCGGCATTTCTTTTTCAGTTTTGTGGAAGTTGTGTATGCATCTTTTTACTACTCCCTGGTCAAAATTATCCATATCAGTAATAGGTTTTGATCTAGACCTTTTTTTACCAGGCGTGCGGAATACTGAAAGTAAGCCCGAAATATTGCCTTCAGTTGCGATCCGCTGTACTGTGCGTTGGGACACTTTATCGACATCTTTTACGCCTTCTTCTTTTTCTTTTTTCATATATTGCGTTAAATCGTAAATAATTTTTCTCGCCTGGCGATTTAACACACTGTTATGTTTTGGTGGCATGTTTGGCGAATAATATAAGTGCTAACTGACACTTGCAAATAAAACAAATAAAACAAACAAAACAAACTTAACACTATTAATAAAAACAAACAACAATAACAACGAAAACTTTTGTAACCGACTGTGCTCAAGACAGAGATAGCGACACGAACACGACACCAATGCTAACGTGTGACTGAGAAATATTACCGTGTACCGAGCATTGCCGAATAAGCACGAAGCTTTACGAAGTAACCAGAAAGGGATGTCCAACACGCGTGCCTGAGGGTGTTGTTTAATCGATTTTTATTCAAATCGATTAAAATTAAGACATAAAAATATATTTATTTGCAATTTATAAGGAGGTTCTAAATTTTCTCAAATAGTCGTTACTCAAGAAGACGTTAATAGATAATTGATATTTAAGTACATTATGTCTTTCAGCTGAGAAAATAATATGTTTTTAGTTTTTTTTTTTATTTAAGTCGAAATCTTGTTTATTATCAACAAAATTCACTATATTTGTAAATCTATTTCGTTTAATATCTTATATAAACAAAAATCAATAACTTCTAAATAAAACTAATCGATTGCGATATTTTATGACTAAAGGGTCGATTGTGTTTGCTTATGGTCAATCTCTAGCCTAGACCACCGCCCCCCGTACGTCGCCTCATGCCACCATTTTGTTCCTTAAAAAAGCTATTGCGCAACCTTCTGCGCGAAGGTCGGACTCGCCAAGATACGTCGGCCGTATTATACTATACAATTAATATAGGTGCAGCATGGCTCTACCACGTAAAAAGAGTAAAAAAATGATTGTTGAACTTGTTATTTTTTAAATCGATTAATTGCTATTTTTACATAAAAATGTGGTTTTAGTGGCGTATGATGTAGATTTATCAAGTCCGCATGGAGGGGTAAACACGATAACTTGTTTACTTGTTTACACGGTAACTAATTGAAAATTAATTTTTTTTAATCTCTTCATCTATCATATGGGAAGCCATGTAATGTAAGTGGCAGTTTAACTCTATTTTGTTTAGTTATAATTTTTTTTCGGCTGAGCAATTCCGAACTTTTCGGGGTTTGAGCAGCCTTGTTATAATATGTTTTACTAAATACACTTTGACTCATTCGTCATTCCGGGCTCGGTCCGGCCGCCGTCGTGAATATTACTGTATCGTTTGTTTACAGCGGCTCGTGACGAAAAATGTCGAACGCTGTAGAAATACAAAATATTCCAAAAAACAAATTTGATACACACTTGACCAAGTAAAATATTATTATTATTTTTGTAATCACAGATTTTTATTACAATATATTGTTTCTCTAAATGTACGTAGGATTAATATATAAATATACTTATACGTCTTGGACTTTATGGAGTGAGTGTATTTCGGTATCTGCTACTGGAAATCCTCGACCAGTAGAACTAGGTGTACCAAGATTGTGCTCGTTATGTTAGTTATATCTAATGAGACCTTACAGGCAAACTCGACACGTGCCGAGGGGCGAAAGGTTAAAAAAGAGTGCCCGCGGAAGTTTTTAAACGAAAAAAAAAAATCTAATCGAACTACGAAGATAAAATTATTAGTGAAAACTTGTGTGTAAGTATTTAAATTACTTCAAAAAATTGACATATAACATGAGTGCTTAAGGCATGCGCATTTGGATTTACCTTTTAAGTAAAATAAGTTATTTTTTTTCCTTTTTTAGTGGACCAAAGATGATCACAATTTCAATGCCGTCTAAATAGTTACATTAAACCTTCATTTTGCTACTCTTAAGGGTTGATTTTTTTTTTTCAAATTTATGTGGGACCGCCCTTGATGACTTGAAAGTACAACTACTTACTATTTAACAAAAAAGAATAATCAATATCGGATGACAATTGACGAATATACTCTTTTTTTAAGTTAACAATAAAAATAGGGAACTGTACATTGTAAACTCATAAAATACAAAAGTTTTCAGAAAATTGATGCAGCATAATGCGGAGTCAGTCGCCTTATCATTGCTGCAATAAATATTTTTTTTTACCGATTTTCCGTATATTTTATGTTAGTTTATCGTTTTGTAGCGGCGAGTATAGTAAAATATTTTTAAATAAAAGATTTGTGGCGGCGCTGTCGTCGCGCCGCAAACGAAACATACCGGAGCCTTAATCACGCTATCAACATGCCGAATCATAAACAGCATATATAGAACATCTCCGAATACCTTGGGGGAGGCCTATATTCAGCAGTGGACTTGTGAAGGGCTGTAATGATGATGATGATGATGATGATAATGGTGAAATTAGCTCAAAGTAAAAAAGAACAATAATTAAAAGTAAACTAGATTGCAATTGCTTCCGCAAATGGTGCGGGCTAGATTGATGTTGCGACCCTGGCGACGAATAGATATTTTCAATTAATCGTATTAGGATTTCCTCTAACCACAGCTGAATATAGGCCTCCCCCAACGACTATTACGGTCTTGAGCCCCCTAGATACAAAAACATTTGCATATTTTACCTGATCGTCCGGCCACCATCCAATGGGGTTACTTCGCTACGCTTACCAGGAGGCTGCCACCCGGAAAACGTTCTTCTCTATGGATTGTCGGTTCTTCGAGCTGTGGCCGGCCCATTGCGCACTCTTTACTAATACATCAGACGATGTTGCTAACTCTGGTTCAGCCTCGGATATCTTCGACACGGATTCTGTTACGCGAAGTAATATCAAACGCACTCCTTTACATGGCGACATTAAGATTTTTCATGCGGCCAAAGTAAAGGACCATGTCTCGGTTCCATATGTCATATCTGGTTACATGTACTGGTTGTACACTTGTTTTGAGATTTTAAGGCTTATTGGACTACCCAGTTTTCGTTTAATTAGTCGGTTGACTGCTTGATCGAAATTAGATATGCCCAGTGAGATTATTCTGTGTCCCTTGTGAAAAAAAACACGGATGTGTAATAATAATAATAATAATAAACATTTATTTCTCCCACTTTTTACATGGTTACAATAGTTTCATAAATAGTTAAAGAGTTTTTGAGTAGTTGTGGGAGACAGGAGCCCAAACTACAGATAGCGCGCGAGTTGAATGCAGAGCTCAGGAATGCGATAGTGCTGTGACCTAATTACAATTAATGATGACAATATGTCGATAAATTTCAACATTGTTTTAAGTTTAACGTTTAGAAAAAACAAGGTAATAATTATCACACATTTTTTATTATTTTACACATCAAAATCAATAAAAAAAATTATAATTTATGCAGCATCAGATCCTGAAGTGGCAGACTTGGTTGAATCGGTGTCACTATCCTCACCATCGCTGACCTGAATTACGAATCGATCTATGGTATCTTCCATTAATCCATCTCTTTGCCAATAATTTTCTTCCAAAATTGTGACGTGATCGTCGAAGCCACGCCAATCTTCCTCTGTGACCTGAGAGAGAGCCAGCTCCGTAACTTCTTTTAACCTTTTTAGGGAGAAATCAGAAGTAACATTGTGATGCCTTACTATTCTTTTTACTTTTGCCCAAGCCAACTCAATAGGGTTGAGGTCGCACATGTACGGTGGTAGTCTTACTACGATATGACCTTGACTTCTGATGAATTCATCAATTTTGAAAGATTTTTCCGTAGGTTTATGTAACTGAACCAAGTGAAAGAGCTGATCTTTTCTCATAGTAAGTGAAGCTTCGATATTGTTCTTGGTTAACCATTCCAACATTACTGATTTGGTGCTGGACTTTGTTGGGACTTTATTTTCTTGTACACTATGATACGGTGCGTTGTCCATCACAACAACGCTGGTTTGTGGTAGATTAGGGATTAACATATCAGTGGCCCACTTCTCAAAATTAACACTGTTCATCTGTCCGTGATAATCACCTGACGTAGTACCAGCCTTAAAAAGTAACTTTGCACCATTTAAAAACCCTCCTCTCGATCCTGCGTGGACAAGAATGAGCCTGTTCGTGGAGCTTGTATCCGTCAACACGGCGTCGATCATTTCATTTCTCCAGCATTTTTTAAATGTGAGGTTGTTGTCTACCCATGTTTCACCGAAAAAAAAAATATTTCGATTTTCTTGCCTATATTGACGAATTTTCCGCAAATAAATTGACCGTGCATATGCGACAGCTGGCCTCTCCACCAAAATTCTACGTTTATTATGACATTTAAGCCATCTATATCCCATGTCTTTTAACAATTTTCTTAAACTCGTCACTCCCCATGGAAACTCGATTTTTTCTCGAATAGCTACGAGGAGTTTAATGCAGGTCGGAACAATTTTTTTAGTTAAATAAAATTCTTCAATAATTCTGTGTATAACATCTCGATCAAAATCATCGACGTTTAAATTTGTCTTCTTGTTACACTGTCTTTTCTTTTTAGAAGGCGAACAAAGAGGCCCTTTTTTGGCTTCATTTTGAATTGCAGACAATGTTCTCTTCGAAAGTCCAGTGTAACGGCTTGCGCGATCGTAAGCATTATTTAATGTGAATGTTAAATTGTTGTTCTGCCTTTCTTTAACACACATGTCTAGAACATTTTTTGCCATTTCCCGTGCTTGGCGATGAATAAAAACTCGTTTTTTTGTAACAGAACTTGACGTACACGGATCAGACATAATTAAAAACAAAAACAACACGCGGCTGCAACTGATGTTGATAGTTGTCAAGGACAGCACAGCACTACATTGCAGGCGCGCGAGACGCGGCGTGCGGACGGCGGGGGGAGATGCTCCCGCTCTTCACCTCAGGCCCCGACGGCATTCAACTCGCGCGCTATCTGTAGGTTACTCTGTGCTATGGGTCTCCTGGCTCCCCCTCTTGGCTTTATTACATACTTTTCGATGATACTGTTCTTAGACATGAAGTGAGCGTTGCATGTGGAGATCGGATATGAGATTTCCAAAGTGTAATTTACAGTTAAAGTCATATAGAATAAATATAATATGCAATATGTTTTAAATGATAATAATAAGAGTATATAATCAAAATTTTATATAAATATATATAAATACATACATATATATACATATACAAACATACAAATATACATGTGTGTGTGTGTGTGTGTGTGTGTGTGTGTGTGTGTGTGTGTGTGTGTGTGTGTGTGTGTGTGTGTGTGTGTGCGTGTGCGTGTGCGTGTGCGTGTGCGTGTGCGTGTGCGTGTGCGTGTGCGTGTGCGTGTGCGTGTGCGTGTGCGTGTGCGTGTGCGTGTGCGCGTGCGCGTGCGCGTGCGCGTGCGCGTGCGCGTGCGCGTGCGCGTGCGCGTGCGTGTGCGTGTGCGTGTGCGTGCGTGTGCGTGCGTGTGCGTGCGTGTGCGTGCGTGTGCGTGCGTGTGCGTGCGTGTGCGTGCGTGTGCGTGCGTGTGCGTGCGTGTGTGTGTGTGTGTGTGTGAGTGTGTGTGTGTGTGTGTGTGTGTTAGCGGAAGCGGAATAGTGTGTATATGTAGAGAAACACACACACACACACACACACACACACGTGTGTTTCTCACTATTCCGCTTTTACAGTAAATTCTCTGTTTCTTCGTAATCTAGTTTCATAAGCCAATCTGTTAATTTTTTCTTACATTTATATTTTGTTACTTGAAAAACTGAGTGTTTTTTATTAACCTTATTATATAACCTGCCTATTCTGTACCCATAAAACTTTTGGGCGAAAGTAGATTTTGCTTGTATCGTTTCACATACCTCATAATTTCTTCTCCTAGTTTGTAGTAAATTGGGTGTATAAAGAGTGCAAGTGTGTTTTTTTTTAAATTGAATACAATATGTATAATTTTCGTACTATAAGCACGTTAGCTTCATTGAATAAACTGGTTGTTGAGAAAAATTTTGGTTTATAAAGTGCAACTTTTAAAATCATTCGTTGAGCTCTTTCCAATTTAAGCATGTGTGTTTTATTGGAACCTCCCCAAACAGTAATACCGTAGGTTATTAATATGCATGCGATATATGTGTGCGATAGAAGTTGTTTACATGATGGTGTTCATATTAAATCAACAGAATCTATTTTATATTTCATCAAATATCTAAAAATCTATGAATAATTTTCTTTTATTGTAATTAGAAGAATTATAGGTTATTTTAAGGTTTTTAATAAAATGATAAAAACATTTCGTAATTTTTTTTAATCACCGTAGAAATTTAGAATAAAAAACTTTGTTTCTTCTTATAAAACTATTAATTTTACTTAAAATTGAAAAAATCTTATAAATTATAATTATCAATAATCAGTGTTGACACATTAATTACACATCGACATCGATTGTTCATACTTCAAATAAAATTGTCAATATCTTGATGCGGCATTAGGTCCCATGTTCTTTGCAAGTGTTCCGAAAGTTGATGTTTCATCGTCAAATGTGGCGGGAAATCTCTCAAAGCTTTTCGTTGTAACATGTCACAGGTATGGTTGATAGGATTTAAGTCAGGTGACTGTGCAGGCCAATCCAGAACTTGAAAATATCTTGGTCTTGGAAAGCAGCCGACACCAGTCGCGCTGTATGGGAATTAGCATTATCGTGCATGAGTAGAAATTCCTGGCCCAATTGGTTTAGATGTAGGACAATAACAGTCTTTAGTACCTCCTGGCGGTATTTTTGTACAATCATACTGTCTTGGATCCAAACGAGCTGGGTTCGTCCGCCAAGACGAATTCCAGCCCACACTTGTCCAGCCTTGGTACGAGTGGACCTCCTGAGGGTACCGTAGACAGCTAACTCTCCCTGGAGTTCTTCAAACGCGTGTTCTTCGTGAATCCGGATGAAACCCAAGCCGGAACTCATCTTTGAACAGCACCAAAGACCATTCTTTATCGATCCATGGTAAATGCTCCCGAGCCCATGGAAGCCGCCGACCGCGATTACCACGTCACAATGCTGGAATACTTAGCGACCTTCGAGCATGAAGACCAACTTCATACAACCTCTCTCGCCCGGTTTGGTTGCTTGCCAGCAGCTGGTGGTCCTCCCGGAGCCTTTGTAGTAGTTGCATCGCTGTGATATTGGATTATCTTCTGGCGGTCATTTAGAGAAGTCAATCCTGTCTCCGCGTAGTAACACGATTTCTACCCGTGTGCCGTTTAGCCACATCTGTAGTACTGCGATAACATGATCAGTATCACGTTTTGGCTGGTGTGTAGGGCTTCGGCAACGACGCGTTGAATAGCACCATTTTCTAACATGTACACGTCTAATTACTCTATGGTGCACAGCTTGTAACATTTCATCGTGAATCAAAAGACGACGTGACATTACTCTTAAAGCTCACACGGCACGTTAAATTAAAAAAGAAAAACAATCTTATCCCTTTTTTACATTACTATCTATCAGTAGAACAATTTTAAATTTTCCTTGATGTAACGAATAACTAAAAATTGTGCCGCCGAAGTTTCAATCTGCATATAAACTTCTTATGGAAACTAAAAAGATTTTAAACTTTAAAGTCGTAAATAATTTAGGATGTGTTTATGTATGCTTTCGTATAGTTTCCCGAGGATGACGACATCAACGATATTTGTATATTTTTCAATAGTGAGTGTAGTTTCCTAACAACCCCCCCCCCCCATATAGGTATGACATGACCATATTTTTTTCTGACGACTTACCCTTCGAAAGCTAACTGTTAGCACATACTACATAGGTTAAACTGAGTATAGGGCTAGGTTTAATATCAGCGTATTTGGGAGGCTAGAAGTCTGCGTGCAAGGCGGTTCGTAATGACTCGAAAAGAGCATGTAGATGCAGTTTCTCCATAAAGGAGTTACCGTCTTTTTTGAAAGTCAATATATTTTGTTTAACTTTTGCTTATGTTCCACGCTTGTGGCGTAGTGCAAAGTGGAAGAGGAAAATTAAATAACGCCTGAAAGGAATTAATAAGTAACGATTCTCCACTTACTTGCAAAACCATTCTGTAATTATATCCTCACCAGGTGCACATTGCCGTTTTTAATATGCTGGGGAGCCATTTTAATCTCATTCAGATTGACGTTAGGGATTTCATCAGTATAATGTCGAATTAAATTTGCACTTGATCTCACTTAAAGTATCTTGTCGCCCGCAATATCGCAACGCTGTTGGTCTTCAACTTAAACAGTCAATAACCACTTCTAATTTATTTATAGTTTTTAAACAATTTTGGATGCACTGACCATGATGACCATGAATAAGCGGAGCTGTTTAATTTTAATAAACACAAAATCCACATGCTATTCTGCATCGCCTACCAAACAAACTTTTTTGATAAAATGCAGCATAGCACCGGAAACAATTTCAACGAATTGTAATTGGGCAAAACAAGGTGACCACTTAATAGTAACTGGCGGTAATCTAATTGACTCAGCAACAGTTGAGACTTGAGACACATGTATATTATGATAACACATCTATATTATGATAACACATGTATATACATTATGATAAGAGTGCATTATAGTTGTCTTCACTTTCATCGTTCTAGATTAACATTTTTCTGGAATAAAAATTCCTTAAATTTTCGGTAGAGCAAAGCCCTTTGTGCAGCGAGGTCATCGTCGCCCACGTCGTCTACGTCTACGCCTTGTGCCGCATCTGGATGAGATTATTCAAACTAAAATATTTAAATTGAACATAATTTGTTTTATTCTATTATTGTGCAAGCATAATTGTTCAAGTTTTTTTTTAACTATCACAGACAGCGGAGAGTTCAATATCGTTAAACATATTATTATAATATTGTGTGTATTTATTTACTAAATAAGGAAAAACGCTCACTAGCATGCTTTTTGTAATTCTTTGGTGCGGTTTACGTGTGACGGATGGAATATAAGCAATGGTCAATCTTCTTGCTAAGCGTGACGATTAGAAAAATCCACCCTGCATTAGGGGGCTATAAAGAAGAAAATTTGTCAAAAAAAATATCGTAAAAAGTAGTAGAGTAGAATAAAGTTCATGGACAAGTTTTTTTTTAAATGTTAAATCATAATCTTTATCAAATCAAAAATTTACACACACATACAATTTATGTTCAGTTTGTAATAATGTTACATAGAATTTCGGTCACGGCGACCAGTCTCAACGGAGAGTAGCCATCTGGCCATCTGCACAATAAACTAAAACCTGCCAAAATCTCAGTCTGCTTTACGTAGCAATAATTTTTTTTGGTTGCTTATAGCTTTAACGAACCGGAAATTTCTTAAAAATAATAAAAATCATAAACCAAAACTGGGTAGGACACAATTTTGTACATAAGTTTACAAGTGATCGTAAAAGTACTCCCTCATTTCCCGTAATTTGATCCTGGCCGGTTACGAATATGGCAACATTTTACGTTGTCTGCTGCGCGGAATAAAATAATACCTAGGTGGGTTAGGGTTAGTATAAACACAAGATGCTTATAAGCACAAGTGCGAGTATTACACATTTTTTCCTAGCCGATAAACTTAATGTTGAAATAAAATATGGACGGTAAAGACGGTACAATAATTATGTCATAAGTCACACTGAGCAATATAATATAAGGTCGGGGAAAAGTTTCTTCGTATTTTTATACAAATTCGAGACTTTTTTGAAAAATTTAATTATATTTAATTATAATATATATACACATATATATATATATATATATATATATATATATATATATATATATATATATATATATATATATATATATATATATATATTGGCGGTCTAGGGTTATCATGATGAAAGTCCATTCCTTTTCTGTTGATCAATTCCGGCGAATTTTCTCAATTTCTTGCTTGAGTCTCCTTAGTTGTTGGCAGTGCTGATCCGAATAGATGATTTTGCCTGGCGGTAATAGCTCATAATAAACGATGCCCTGCCAATCCCACCATACACACAGCATCACCTCATTGCGTGTTAATCCGGGTTCCGCTACAGTCCTTGACTACCCTTTAACCATGATCTTTTTCACACGTTCTTGTCATAGGTGATCCACTTTTTATCACCAGTGATCAAACTTTTCAAGAATAGTTCGGTTTCATTACGTTTCAATAGAGAATTGCAAACGCGTACACGATTCATTAGGTTTCTTTCAGTGAGCTCGTGTGGTACCTACCTAAATATCAAGCTTTTTTTTCTTTGATTATATACTTGAATCTCAAAGAATTTTTTTTTAGCTTGACATTTTCGATTATGTCAAAACTGTTTTGTGGCCAATCCTCAGTTCCACGGCTATGTCGTAACTAAATACTTATATGCCGATCTGCTCCACTTTTTCAAAAATGACATCGACTTTATCCGTATGAGGGCGACCAGAACGAGCTGTATCTTTGACATCAAAATTGCCGGACTAAAAACGCTTGAACCAACTTTGTACTGCTCTTAGTGACACTGCATTAAATCCATAAACGTCACAAAGTGTTTTCGCGGCTTTAGTCGCATTTTTCCCTTTTTTTTTAATAAAACCACAGAATGTATCGAATTCTTCGTTAGATTCACTCATTTTGACGGACAGAAAAACAATTGAAAAGTGGCGGGAAAGTGATTTTTACTTTTTCTTTTTCTTTTTCTTAATGACCTATATCATATCAAATCGATATCAAAACCAGCCAAATATAAATAGTACAACCAAAGAGAATTTTCTTCAATTTTAATACAAACAAAATACAAAAAAAAACTTTTTCCTGATTTATTAATAAAGAGAATCACTAAGTTTAAGAGGCCGCATAATGCTGTTTTGGTGATATTGATCAATCTGGATCTCGGTATCTGTAAGACCTAACAGTTTGCTATTTGGACACATTAAACCTGGACTTATAATCTTCAAATCTGTTGAAGCAAAAACACGATTCGATAAAAAATTCTCGATAAAAAAAATATGAAAAACCCTCGTTTTGCACTTATTTTTAGTTAGATCTCTGAAACCTTATGGAATTGAATGATGATTTTTAGCTAATAGATAGATAATAATGTTATCTCAAATCGTGACGATTTATTTTTTTATTTTTCTACGTGGTCTTCTCGTAATTAGCAATTATGTGATTTGGCGCTTGCGTTATTTAATTCTAAACGAGCACACTCTCTTTCTGTCTCTTGTTTTGTACGTGGTAGCAATAGCGCTATCCTTTTCAATTTGTTCAATCACTTCAATCATTCTGCCACAAATTATAAAGTTGTATGCATTCTGCTGCGGCATCTATTACGGGACGAACCTATGTTTGGCGACATTACGGAGAGACGACTATTTATTTCCGACATTTTTATTTTGTACTGTGGTAGGTGTTACTGTAAAAAGGAGTTTAAAACGTTTTGTGTAAATATATTACCTATATTTAAAGTGTAAATAAAGATGGGCAAAAAGAAAACTCTCGGAAAAAGAAAACAATTGAAACGTCTAAGAGAACAACTCCGTATTTTGAACGAAGGAAAAAAAAGTAAGTACCTATCTAACTACCGATATAAATAACGGTATCATTTTTAATTTTTTTTTCTTAAAAAAACGTTACCCCCACTCTAGGATTTTCTCCTGTATCGTGGAGGCAGTTTACAAACATAAATTGCACGAGGACAAGCACCCTGACCCGGAACAATTATTTGTAGGCCATACAAATACTTGTTCCCTGCGGGATTCGAACCCGCGGCCCCCAGCGCAACAACTCATTGCTAAGCCACTGCGCTACGGAGGCCGTCAAATTATTCTTTTGTTTACGTAGCTTCTTAGGTATTTCGAATATGTATAGAGCCGAACACGAAGGATCGGTTTGCGAATCATTTTTCGAGTTTCAACCTTATTGCAACGAGATAAAGCTCATGTCTAGTGTCACGTCACGTTGCTGCTGGCTGTTGATAAAGTTTAAATTCGTTTGATGTGTTGCAAAAACGTTTTGTAATTTTATTGTTACATAAGTTTGTTTATGTTTATATAAGATCAATCGGGGTGTTATGATAGGTACCACTCGTAGTTTCTGATACCCACGCAGTGTTGCCAACTGCACCGTAATTACGGTAAAAACACCGTAATCAGCATAGATCTACCACCTACCGTAGGATTATAATTACGGTAGCAAAATACACCGTAATACCCAATGAAGATCGTATCTAAATATGATTATCTATAAACTAAAATAATTTTAGCGAGTTTGATTGTTTACTTTCTTTACGTTACAGTATTTTCCTTTTATTCTACCGACAACACTGTTTTATGCGTCGGGAAATCCCCCAATAGCGTGGTACCAGCTTGGAGATATTATGCGAACGAATTCGGGGGTGCTGTATGTATTTGAATTTCAATGAATACTTAGAGCTTTTTAATTTTCCTAGTTTATTTGTATCATAAACGAGATACGACTAACATTTCATTAATACTTAAAATTACGTAAGAGTTTGTTGTGTTGTGTTGTGTTGTGTGTGATCTGAGTGTTTAAAAATATGGAGAGTGATGGCGACAGCGCTACTGATCGAGAAGATAGCTTAACACGAGTACCGGCTAAGAGAAAGCGTTATAAGCAGAAGTTTCGGGAAGAATGGTTGCTGAATAAAGAATATAGTGACTGGCTAAGAAAGGATAATAGGGACTTATCGAAGGCGGTCTGCAATGTTTGCAATACATCTTTCAGTGCCGAAATAAGTGTAATAAAACGCCACAAAGAAGGAACTAAACACGTGAATAATTTAAAGAGGTGTAGTGCTTCAACGTCCAAAAAACAACAGTCTATAGTAAGCGTTTTTAAATCCATGCCAACTAATGAAAAGCAATTGGTAAAGACTTCAGAAATAAAATTAGCTGCTTTTGTTGCTGAGCATAAGGTATCTCATAATGTCATGAATCACTTAGCAGATTTGTTACCAAAGTTGTTCCCAGATTCTCAGATAGCCAAAGATATTAGATTAAAAAGAACTAAAGTTCAAGCTGTGATAAATAACTGTATTGGGGAAACTGAAAAAGAAAACTTGATCAGTGACTTGAAATCACAAATGTTTTCAATTTTGATAGACGAAAGCACAGATATTGCTGTAGTAAAAACAGTAGCTGTAGTGGTCAGGTATTTTGATCCAATGATTGGTAAAGTTATCACTCGGTTTTGGAATTTGATTCAATTATTTGATGAGAAAACCACCGATCATGTTGCAAATGCCGAAAAACTTTTTAATACTGTTATAGGTTCATTTCAAAAGTATGAGATTCCTACGGAAAACATCATAGGTTTCGGCTCTGATGGATGCAACACAATGATGGGATGTAACAATTCAGTTTCAAGTCGATTTCGTCAACGTTGTCCAGGCATAATTGTGATCAAATGCATTTGCCATTCTCTGCATCTTTGCGCTAGTGACGCATGTAAAGAGCTTCCACTAAATTGTGAAAAAATGACGCGAAATATTTATAATTATTTTAAATCCAGTAGTAAAAGGCAGAGTGAGTTGAAAGAGTTCCAGTATTTTGCTGAGGCGGATGTGCACAAAATTCTAAGACCAGCCCAGACTAGATGGTTGTCTTTAAATGCAGTAGTGCAAAGGATTCTGGAACAATGGGATGTATTACGTCTTTATTTCAATAGCAAATGGCTGGAAGAATCGGAGTGCCACGATATTCATGCATGCCTGAATGATCCCATAATCAAGGCTTATTACTATTTTTTGGCTTGGATGTTGCCAAAATTTACAACATTAAATAGCTGTTTTCAGAGCGAATCTATTTTAATTACGAAACTACATGGGAAAATGACAGCTTTTTATAAAGAACTGTTACTATTGGTTTTACACAGAAATTATGTAAATTCCGCTCCTATTGAAACTATAGATCCAATGACAGAAATAAATCACAAGGACCTAAAAGACATATATCTAGGTTTAGGTGTCCAGAAAGAACTAGATTCTGTTGAAAATGAAGAAAGAAAGTTAACTCTCAGAAAGATGTGTAAAAATTTTATTATTAGAGCTTGTGTGGGCCTTCGTAAACGATACTGTTTTAATGACAAAATTATGACAGAAATAGCAAAATTTGATCTAGAGAAAGTAATTTCTGATGACAGGGAAGAGTCAGTTTCGTCGTTATTTCCATTACTGCCCAGAATTGCCCCAACTTCAATCCAACATCAACAAGAACTAGATGATGAGTGGCGGAAGTTGCCGTTATACTACAAAGATTTGGATTTAAGTCAACCCCCTGACGTATTTTGGCACCAGGTAAGTTTCCATGTAAACTCGAAGCAACGTGAATTCATATTGGTTTCTATTGTTATAGCAGCCTAATCATTTTTTTTTCAGGTCGCAGAACTGCGTGACCAACATCGAGAAGGGAATACCTATTTCCAATACTTGCCAAAATTTATGTTGGCCATTTTGTCTCTGCCACACTCGAATGCTGAGTGCGAAAGAGTCTTCAGCAGAGTTAACGATATAAAAACAAAAAAACGGAATAAACTCCTAACGAAATCCATCAAGGGAAATCTCTTATCGCAGCAAGCCATACAGCGTCACGGAAAAAACTGTGTTGATTTTAATCCCACTCACGCTATGATCGCAAAACATAACAATGATATGTATAAAAATATTGAAACAATTATACTGTCCGATTCTGATTAAAAATATGTTTTTTTTTTTTACTCTGACCCATAACATGCTACTAAATAAACAAGGTAATTCTACCGTATTTCAAATATATATTACAACATAATTTCGAAAATTCTACCGTATTTTTAGAAGAATTCTACCGTCCGCTAGATTTCAGACTTGGCAACACTGTACCCACGATACAGGGAATAGGTATCACTGTGGGGTTAGGGATAGGTTTTGAATGTTGTGGGTTATGTTATGTTACTTTGACTGCCTCATTGGTCTAGTGGTTGTAGTAGTGCGACTGCTGATCATGAGGTCCTGGGTTCGAATCCCGGGTCGGGCCAAAATTTTTTTTGTAAATAAGTTGAAATTTATAAAAGATCAACCGGTGTATTATGAGAGGTACTACCCGTAGTTTCTGATACCGTCAAGAAATTTTCAGTAGCTGCCCGGAGTCAGGAAGTTGGCGGTGGCCCACCTCCTTGTCTCGGAATGCACGTAAAGCCGTTGGTCCTGCACCTGATCTCTCTCCGGTTGTGTCGGTTTACCGTCTCATCGGATTATGAGGGTGAGGGAATAGAGAGTGCACCTATGCTTGCGCATACATTTGCGCACTATAATGCTATCCTGCGTCGATGGCTAGTCTCCGTTGAGGCAGGCCGCCGTGACCGAAATTTGGTCCGGAGAATAGTATGTTACTTTATTTTATTATGACTATACATTTGCAGAAAACCAAACATTTCATTCATTGAGCTTGAGAATGTGACGAATAAAACGGCGCCCACGGTATTAGAGAATGGACTGCACGAAGACGGATCGGCACGCGGCGCGAGCGACTCGAGTGGCGCGCCGGCGGTGCCCACGTCGTTGTCGGCGGCGGCGGCTGGCCATTTGGAACAGGGAAAAGGGGACTCGTCGCTATCTATTGACAGTAAGGACAAGTAAGTATTTACATAAATAAATACATATAAAATAAATAAGTAAGTAAATTTTGAATCCCTGTTAGTATTTCTTTCTCTAATTGCCTCGTTGGTCTAGCTACTGCTGAGCGAGAAGTCCTGGGTCGGACAAAATGGTATTGGGTTTTTCCATTAGTAATTTCTCAGTACCAGTCCGGAGTCTGGATTTGTGCTCGATTAGTGGCAATAGGCTCGCACTTTATTACATGAGACTTATAACATAAATGGCGAAATGTGGGTGCACTATGCACCTCTACCTACCCTTTCGGGGAATAATGGCGTAATGCTATGTATGTATATATGTATGTAAATTTTAATGAAACATGGTTCAATCTTTTCAACCATGTTTCATTATTGGAATGAAAATTTTACAATGCTATAAGTACTCGTATCCTACCTAAATGCGAAGACTTGGTTTATGAGAATCAAAGGTAGACCTAATACAAATGAATGCATCGATAATATTGTACTCTTATTTTTACTGACTTCAAAAATGAGTAGGATATTCTCGATCCGACGTTTTTAGGGTTCTGTACCAAAATGGTAAAAAAGAAACCCCTATGGTGTGACTTTGTCTGTCTGTCACAGCCGTATATTTCAGAAACTACTAATGTTATCGACTTGAAATTTGGAGCAGTTATATACAAAATGCTTGGCTACTGTTATTGCTTTACTAGCTGTTACTAGGTATAGTATATAGCGTATATATGTGTAGTGTGAGTGACATTAGACGAACTGTACCTTTTCACTAATATATCCATAAATATCGGTTGTGCTTTGAATATGTTTTTTTAAATGTTTTATATGAAATACATATTTTAAAATAAATTTAATAATATTATGATAATAATATCACACATATATTTTAATTATATATTTTAATTTTTAATTATAATAAAGAAAACAAGATTTTTGATGTAGATTTGTATTTGTATAGATGATGTAAATTTAATTGTGTAATGTCTCTGTCTAGTCTGTCCTGATACTACAATCTGACATCTGTCCCCGCACCATGCTACAGCGCTAGCAATGTAGGTAAAGTGACATATTATATGAAAGGTATTTGAACATCGGAACGTATCGGAGCTATTCAAAGATATACTATTGTTTCAAAACATTCATGCATTATTATTATTGTCTGCTTTATAGTTTACGTAATAATATGTATTACTGTTGTAGGTTTCCAGACGAAGAGCACACGTCAGATAGAAATCATGCAGAAATCAATGAAGAATCAGACGAAAGAAGAATCATAGACCTTAAATATTTTCTAAAAGAATTAAAAACAATTTCGAACCACTCAACAGCCTTCGGTTGCGGTATAAATAATTTGGAGTTGATAGGGGAGAAAAGGTTAGGTTTGATTTCAAAATTAAAATTCAAATGCAATATGTGTAATGTTGAATTTACTACACATACGTCCAAACCTAGTCCAAGCGACAATTTGAATGTAAATACTGCCGTAGTAACGAGTGCTGCTATTACAGGTGTAGGATATACACAATTGCAAGAAATATTTACATCAATAAATGTTCCGTTTATGACAGAAGTTTTTTATAAGAAAATTGATAATCGAGTTAGTGAAGAATGGGAAAAGTTAGCCACAATTGAAATGGAAGCTGCGGCTGCGGCTGCGGCGGCTCGTGAGAAGCAAAGTGCATTGGACGAAGGCAGAGTCAATTCAGATGGAATCCCCGTCATAGACGTGATCGTTGATGGTTGCTGGGCTAAGAGGACCTACAAGAAAAACTATTCCTCGTTATCAGGCGCTGCTGCAATCATAGGTAAAAAGTTTGGGGAAGTGCTATATCTTGCCGTAAAAAATAAATATTGTTGCATATGTGTACGCGCCAAGAATAAACAAACTACACCATCAGAGCACATGTGTTTTAAAAATTACACTGGTTCATCTACAAACATGGAATCGGAAATATTAGTGGAAGGATTCAAACAATCTTTGCACATGTATGGTCTTATATACGGCAAAATGGTTGCTGATGGAGACGCTTCCACTTATTCTAAAATTTTAGCAGCCCGGCCATATCCTAACTACACTGTTGAAAAGATAGAGTGTAGAAACCATTTATTACGAAACCTGTGTAATAAATTACAAGCGCTTACCAAAGATACCAAATATAAACTGCAGCATAGAAGGTATCTGAATACACAAAGAATCCTGGCTATCAGAAAAGTTATTTGTTCTTCAATAAAACACCTGAAGAAAACAAGTGATACCCGCTCAAAACAAATAAACGATCTTTATGTAGCAATTTCCAATTCATATAATCATACTTTCGGTTGTCATACCAATTGTCAGAATTTTTATTGCGAAAGCAAAAAAACAAGTGAAGATGTCACTGTCAAACTGAAAGATACGGCGTTAGAAAATCAAATAAAGTTTATAGTCTGCTTTATTGCAGCTAATGCACGAAGTCTTATTGAAGACGTGGACAGCAATCGTTGTGAACAGTTTAACGCCATAATTGCAAAGTGTATCGGTGGTAAACGCATAAACTTTTGTCTTCGGCGTTCATATCAGACCAGATGCGCTACGGCAGTCGTATCATTTAATACAAAAAGACCTTTGTATAAGCTCCAAAGATCTATTCTTGGTGTGAGCCCAATGTCAAAATCAAAATACCTGGAATTGCGAAAACTAAAAAGAAACGGTTCCAAGCCTAAAATGCAACCCAGAAAGCTTGTTTATCAACAGAAAGAGAAAAGGGCTGAAGATGAAAATTACGGTCAAAATTGTATGAAGCCTGATTTGCATACAGAAGATTTAGAAAGAATGAAAAAACATTTTTAACAAATTTGGAGAAATCTGACGAAGAAAGAATTAATATTGAAAGGGAAACAGTCCTCCAGAGTGATTGTAGTAAATGGATGGAAATACGAAGGAATTTGTTAACGGCTTCCAATTTCGGCAAAATTATAAACAAGAGGAGCATGACGTCAGGTAGTATAGTTAAAAGTTTACTGTATCAAAAAGATCTCTCTGGTGTTACCTCCATCAAACATGGTAAAATTAATGAAAAAATTGCTTTGAATCAACTAGAGCAGCAAGAAAACATTAAAATTATGCCCTGTGGGCTATTCATCGATAAAAACCATCCATTTTTAGGAGCAACTCCTGACGGTGTGATAGATGACAATAGGATTGTAGAAATAAAATGTCCAGTATCAGGCTACAGAACTAGCTTGGAAGATGCTGTGAAAAACAGGAAAATTACTTTCTGGAAGTATGATAATGGCCAAATGTTGATCAATAAGAAACATCACTGGTATTTCCAAGTGCAAGGACAGTTAAATATTACAGGAAGGAGAGAGTGTCTTTTTGCCGTGTGGGTTAGTTCAAATCAACAGATAAAAACAGAAATAATACAATGCGACCAAAGACTGTGGAATGATCATATGGTTCCCAAACTAAAAACATTTTACTTGGAATCTTTACTGCCGGAATTGTTGGATCCGCGAAAAACACGTAATATGCCCTTGAGAAAAATAAGTCCTCCGACCACAATCAAAGAAAAACCCAAGAAAAGAAAACATAATTCAATAAATTCTCATTTTGCCAAGGTCCCAAAAACGCAGGAAAGAACCGACAATTACGACATGACAGATATACAACAATGTAAGCAATCCATTGTACATTTCAATAATATGTAAAATAAATTGGTAAATCCAGTTGGGCATGCCTTAAGCGCATTAAAAGATTTACGTATAACATGATTATATATGATTAACATATATATGATTATACGGAATTTTTTAAAGTAGTTTAAATACATTTCGACAGCACTATCGGCTTCAACACCCTCGAAAACCAGCCCCGGATCTAGGGGGGGGCAAGCCGGGGCCTATGCCCCGGGCGGCAAGTTCAGAGGGCGGCCAAATTCACACTTTACAGACGAATGGACAACTCGTCCTTTACTTAACTTTGAGCACAGAATAAATAATAGTACGAGTACAGAAATTTCACTCTTGTTTTACTGCGGCAATATCAACTCGACCGATACCCAGGGACACAGCACACGGACCATGTGATCGGGCGCGACGAGAGCGCGGAGTGAGACGCGCTCCACGAACATTATTAGTAGGCATAGTTCAAAATTCGGGCCCGCTCGCCCGGAGGAATCGCAGATCGCGGCAGCACGCGTCTGGTTACCGTGCGTGCGAAAGGGATGAAGCTATATTCGAAAACTCCCTCGTCGATCTCTCTCAGTGTTTTGTATTAAACATTTGTTTATGTTTATTATTTACTAAAATTTAGTACTTGTCGATCAACCGAAGGGAAAATACTGATTGTATTAGTGTCGCATCAATAAATCTATCACAGCTCATCGATCGCCTTTCTAGGTAAGTATTTTATCATAACTATCTTATGCTTTTTAACTTCCTATATTTATTTTTTAAATTCAATGTAATACGTGCAATCACTTACGTCGTCAATTCATTGTTATTTAAACTATTTCTTAAAATTTTTACGTCGTGTTTTGTTTATTACACGATGGCAGCCATCGGATGACTGAGAAGTAAAACAGCCTTTTTATTCCAGCTATTAATTCAATACAATGCAATGCAGCAGTTTAAAACGAATAAGCAGCCGTTATTATATATTATATCGACGGCGCGTAGGTACCTATTAGTGATGGATTAATTAGCATTAGCATTCATTATTAGCATGCGAATGCTCATTTAGCATTTAACAAATGAAATGTAGTTGCGAAATTCTGTGAAGTGCGAAGTGAATTAATCGTTTCGTACTTCGTTCATAGTTCATACTACACGCGGCACTCAGCGAGACAGCGGCAGCATGCGCTCTCCGTCGCACCCACAGGAATACTAAATCTATCTGTTTCACGTGACCCTGACTTTTAGCAGGTGCATTTGATGCGAAGAATAAGGTTAGGCAATTATTATCTTATTATCTTTGATTTGCTCGTACTTAGAGTCGTATATTGTATGAATGCGTGTGATCGTTTAATTCGTTAAAGTTATTAGCAGGGTGATGCGAAGTATGGGATTGAGTAAATTATTACCTTATTATCTTTGGTTTGCTAGTATTTAAAGTCGTATATTGAATAAATGCGTGTGATTATTTAATAATAATTTGTGTGACACGTGGGTGGCGCGCGTCGTATTGTATAAAATGTTGAATAAATTTGTAAATAATGTACATTATATGTAAAAACTAAATCATGTAAATACGATCAAGTGAACTTATAAATACGCCAGTTTATAACATTTTACTGCTAGTTCTAAGCCTGGATAAAGTATGAATGAAGGTTCACAAAAACTTAAACATCAAAAGGTTTTAAATTAGTTAAATATCTTTAATTATAATAATATGATCATTCATTATCTTAATCACAACACAATGCAAGTGTACTAGTAGAAATAAAACGTTATCGGCGAGGAAACTAAACGCACGGTAGGACTCGACGTCCTCCTTCCTTCATAAGCCGAACGCGCTCTTAATTCGTATAATAACAAAATTCATATAATTATTTAGGTAATATCAATTATAGTTATATTAGCAAATAGCATAGCAATAGCAATTAGCACGCTAAGGCTCAAGAATTCGCATGCTAATGAAATTTATGCAAAATCGCATTAATTACCATTACTAGTACCTATAACTCGGGTGGTTGCCACGCGATCGCGCGCGCTCCGCGATATCATTACGCCGCTCGTAAATTGTAGTGTAACGCTCCAACAAACCAAAAAACCGACAAAAATCGGGGAACGACTCGCGAAACAGGCGCGAAGCCGCGAAGAATACGCGAAATGGTTCTACACTCACGGTTTGCGGGTGGTTCGCGGCTGTCGCGCGGAATGGCTACAAAACAAGTATTTTTCCGTCCGTCTGTCCGTTACAGCCTGTTATAGTTCACTGCTGAACATAAGTGCCTCCCCCATAGATTACCTCATAGAGGGGATATTTGCCATAGTTGCCACCCTTGGAAATTGATTATTTTTGTTTACAGGTTGTAATTATGAGCGCGCCAAGAAAAAAGCTATCGGGAGCGGAATATAGGAAAAGGGCTAAATATAAGGAGTTGCAGGGAAAACAATGTGCAGATAATATGAAAAATTGGTTCCTCAGAGGGGGTGACCCGTCAGTATCTGCTGCAACGTCCGAAGTTGATATTCAGTTAGAGGATGTTTCTCGCACTTTGCCCGATCAAACGGATCAAGATTTTTCACAGTCCGATTTCACAGTGCAAACTTCACCATCTTTATCGATGTGCCGAGAACAACTTGAAAAAACAAAGCCAGAATACGAAGGATCTAAATCCCCGCACTCGGATTCGGATGAACTGCAAAAAACTGGATTTGATTTGACTGACCCAGGCAATTGGCCAGGGGTGGAAAAAATGACCGACCAACAACGGTCTTTCTTTAGCAATCAGGCTGTATTATTAGCAGAAAATCACCCCGAAAACATTGAATTTAGATCTACTGAACGCAATGGCAGACATTTAACAGCTTCTATGTGGTACAGGACGTTGGCTAATTGCGAAAGAGTTAAAAGATCTTGGCTTATATATTCTAAGACAAAAAATGCAATATTTTGTGCGTGCTGCAAGATTTACCAGAAACCGTCTTTTACCGCCACATCTGCATTGTGTTCTACAGGATTTATTAATTGGAAAAAAGTTTCAGAGAGATTAACCGAACACGAAGCAAGTCAAATGCATAAAGAGTGTATGATCAAGTGGAAAACACGGGTACAACAAATGAAATCATGCCAGGGTATTGATCAAGACATTGAGAGAGTAATTCACTCAGAGAAAGAAAAATGGAGACAGATCCTGCGTATTGTTATGGATGCTGTATTGTATCTATCCATAAACTGCCTTTCTTTTCGCGGGTCCCACGAAACTCCTAGCGATCTCATCACACAGTGTCCTCGGCCTAGTCAAGGTAACTTCTTGAACTTAATTTCTCTGCTCGCCAAACATAATTCAACTCTTAAGTTTCAATTAGAACACTTAAAAAAGGGACAAATATCATATTTATCAAAGACAATACAGAATGAAATAATTGACATAATGGCAAAAACAGTTAAAAATAGCATTTTAAATGACATCAAAGAAGCCAAATACTACACGATAATGTTCGACTGCACTCCAGATGTATCCCATACAGAACAAATGAGCCAGGTAATTCGATATGTAAAAAGAACTGGCGATGTGTGTGAAATAAAAGAAAGTTTCATTGATTTCATAGAAGTTGCTGGAAAGACAGGAGAGGGCATTTGTCAACAGATTTTAGAAAAATTGGTAGCTGATGATTTAGATATTGGACAATGTCGTGGCCAATCTTATGATAATGGGTCCAATATGGCCGGCATCCATAAAGGAGTACAAGCCAGGATTGCAGAAAGGAATGAGCTGGCCGAATTCGTACCGTGCTTGGCTCACTCCCTAAATCTTGTAGGTGTTCATTCTGCCTCATCATGCCAGGAAGCTATTAACCTATTTGGACTGATTCAAAAAGTATATTGCTTTTTTGTTGGCTCCACTACTAGGTGGGACATTATGAAAAAATACGTTAAAACAAATTTAAAAGGAAGTAGTCAGACGAGATGGTCGGCGAAACATGTTGCTGTGAATGGCCTATTAAATAATTTGCCAGAAATAGCGGAAGCCTTAGAAGAAGTTAAGCAAGCTTCTCATGCTCCAGAAGCTAAGTACGAAGCAGGTCATCTCTTAACTGCTATAAAGAATTTTAAATTTATTCTTAATTTAACTATTTGGGCGAATATTCTCCGCGAAATCAATCGAGTGAATATAGAAATTCAGAAAGAAGATATTATCCTTGCCCGTTCCGTCGCACTAATGGATGGTTTGCTCAAAACTTTGCAAAAAATGAGACAAAATCCAATGGAATATTGGATAAAAGAGGCTGGAGAAGTTGCTGAAAAAAGTGGTGTTGACCCTATATTGCAAAACAAACGAATTCCGAAACGTAAAAAACATTTTGATGAGATGTGTGAAGACGAATTACAAACACTGCAACCTGTTCAACTACTTTCTAATGAAATAATGATGGTATTTGATCGAATCATATCAGAAATTAAAAAGAGGTTTGATTGTGCTACCATGCTGAATTTGAATTTTGCTTTTCTTAATGGTACTAATATTTTGAGAATGTCAATTGAAGAATTGCAAAAGTATGGAGCAGATTTGGCTCGAAAATACGAGCGAGATTTAAGCTCCGTTGAATTCTGCCAGGAACTCTACGTTTTAAAAGAGCAAGCTCCGCTTTTATTTGGTGATATAGAAAAGGCTAACAGTTTCTATCTCTTGCAACAGATCTATGCGCATGATTTGCAGGATGCTTTTCCTAATATTTGTATTGCCCTGCGAATTTACTCTACGCTTCCTACTACATCCGCAAGCTGTGAGCGAAGTTTTAGCAAACTAAAACTAATTAAAAATTATTTGCGATCTTCTATGAGCCAGGAACGCTTATCAAGTCTTGCAATCTTAGCCATAGAAAGTCAAATTGCCCACGAGTTAAATTATGACAAGGCCATAGATTTATTTGCTGAACAAAAAGCTCGAAGAGTAAAATTGTAATTTTAATTAACAAATGCAATAATATATTTGATTTTTATTTTTATTATACATATTTTTATTTTAAATCCTATCATGTGCTGTGTATAAAATACATATCCTACATGTTCATGTCTATATATCTGTAAATAAATAGACTTAACACAGAAAGAACAGCGATGGATGAATTATTTCCGGAAGGCCTATGTCCAAACGTCAATCAATTAGTGGACATCTGATAGCTGAAATTATAGACGATAAAGGTAAAAATAAAAATAAGTGTGCGAGGGCGGCATTTTTCAGTTTTTGCCCCGCCTAAAAAAAATTGAAGATCCGGGGCTGTCGAAAACCAATGAAAATGACACCCATGATGAAAAAATTTATACCTAATTCAGCCGCCATCTTGGATTTACATTTCGACAGCACTATCGGCTTCAACACCCTCGAAACCCATGAAAATGACACCCATGATGAAAAAATTTATACCTATTGCAGCCGCCACCTTGGATTTACATTTCGACAGCACTATCGGCTTCAGCACCCTCGAAAACCATGAAAATGACACCCATGATGAACAAATCAATACCCATTGCAGCCGCCGTCTTGGATTTAAATTTCGACAGCACTATCGGCTTCAACACCCTCGAAAACCATGAAAATGTCACCCATGACAAAAAATATTGATACTACTTACTTTTAGTCTGTACTACTATTATTTATTCCGTGCTTTTAAAATATTGTAATAAAAAAAAATCTCTTATTATTACCAGTACCCGGTTGACCGAGCTTTGCTCGGTATTTTTCGCTCGATTTTTTTAATTCGTGTGTTTTGGAAATTATATTTAGATACAAATTACATACTGATGAATTATAAATAATATTTTTTGATCTTAGCGACATAACAGAAAAAACTGAACTGGTTATTTGAATAAAAAATCATGAGTGCAATTATTTTTATTTAAATTTTTGTGTTTTTAAAAAATACTAAAAAGAGGGCTCGAAAAAAATATATTTTCTCAAAAAAGAAAGAAACTTGAAAAAAAAAAATAAAAAAGTCGGTCGGTCGGTCTGGGCTCGAACCGGGGTTTTACGATTTTGTGACCGTCCATTATACCAATAAGCTATTTATAATCATTACCAAACTGTCAAAATTTACCTTCTTATTCTAACTATATTGTAGCAGTTTTTAATTGCCTAAAAACACGGACAAAAAGACATTTTCTAAAAATAAATCTTAGCTAGATCGATTTATTATCCCCGAAACTCCCTGGACACTAAATTTTATGAAAATCGTTGGAGCCGTTTCCGAGATCCCGATTATATATATATATACATATATACAAGAATTGCTCGTTTAATAGTATAGGATAGTAATGACGCGCTCTCGTGTAGTGTTTTACATATCTACCTAGTTATTTATGATGAGAGTTTATTTTTGTTTAGGAAGCATTACTTTTTGTTATAACGGTAATATGATATTTGTAGTGGGTACTTACGTATGAATATTGCGTGTCGCGTAATTTGTTGAAGCCTCTTTTTTGTCCTTTTTTTTTACGGATTTTTTTTATTATTGTAATTGTATTGTATATTCTGAATATAAGTACATATTAAACTGTTTAATAAATGCATATTTACATATAACATTTTATTTCATGCTAATCTTTTAGGTTTATAAATTGAGTAGGTATCTACGCGAGGACTGAATGATGGATCAGTCTAGATAGTCTCGAGTCCACGAAAAAAAAACACGAGCCTCTAAATTTTGAAACTCGAGTCTCGGAATGGACCCTAGTACCTATTTACGTACTATATTGGCGGTATGTCAGCTTGTAGGCCTATGAAAGAAGCTTCTAAATGTTACTCTTTACACATCGATCCGTCGTACCGTAGAAATACTTCCGTGAATTTGAAATTTATTTGAATAACATATTTTTACTTATACATTTTTATTGCCACACGAATCAAGTTCAAATTCACGAAACGGGGTGTTATTATTCAAAGCTAAACGGTATGTTTACGGTCCGTCTCCGGCACAGATCGCTGTTCATCAGCTGGGCGGCCGGGATCGGCGCCGTTCAAAGTCGAACTCGACTCACGCACTAGATCAGTAAAGTGCTTATCTGAACACATTTCTAAAGACGCAAACTTCGACACGAAATAAATAGCCTATTCACAGATATCATGAATTCTTACAATCATGCATTCGGAAACGTAGGTACTTGCATAGACCTACTACCTACATAACTACATACCCAACGGCTGTCACATTACATACATACACGGCGAAAACTACAAAACGCAAACTTACTACCTGCTAAACCAATGGGCGTATCCTTCCAGTATTTGGAATTTCCAGTATAAGCTGATCTTGCATTGTATAGGCTTTCAGTACAATGAAGAGTCAGCTTATACTAGAATATTAGTTTGAGTAGCCCTTAGTATGTGCAATGAAATTAAATTTGCGATATATAATTTTATGTTCATATAATGACAAGTTAATAGTAAATTATGATTGATAATTTTATTACTTACTACGCGTCCGATTATAGTTTATTTTCCTCTAACAAAATCGCTTTGACCTCGTGTTCCCGCGTGACCGCGAGCAGTGTGCGAACGAATGGCGCGGGGAAGTGGGGGCGAAATTAGAATTTGAGCTGAGGTAGTATAGGCTCTTAGGGCACAGTTTTGATCTACAGACAAAACATTAAAAATAGTTGTTGAGTTTTGATTTGATAACGAGTATGTCAATATCCGTGAAGTCAAGAGCCGTGGTAGCTCAGATGGTTAACGCTCGCTGTAAATATAACAGAACGCGAGTAATCCGGGTTCGATCCCCGCCGGCACCAATAAAACTGTTAATTGCAATTTTAAGTGCTGAATCACCACGTGCTCGACGGTGAAGGAAAACATCGTGAGGAAATCTGCATGTCTGAGGAATAAGAAAAAAAAATATTTTGAAGACATTTGAAGTTCGCCAACACGCATTGGGGCAGCGCGGCGGACACTTGGCCTAAACTCTCTCAGAAATGAGGGGAGGCCTGTGCCCAGCAGTGGGACGTATATAGGCTGTAACTTTACTTTTATGTCAATATCCGCACTGCTGCACTGCAATAAAAAGGCTTCCCCCGCAGATTACCTAAAAGGTTTGGTGGATGGGTCGGTAACTGCAGTTTTTTAGAAAGACGCTGCTACGATGCACCTCGTTTATTTCGCTCTGTCGCCTTTTCAGACACCTATGGGACGATATAAGCTAGTTCATAACTTTACATCCACTACATTGCCACTACACTGTGACGAGTATGGTTTACCTAGGACAAATTATCTGAATCCAACTTCGACTAATGAAGGATCTAACTCGGGTCGGCAGCGATTGAGATATTACGACAAATATTCTCGTCACGTATTTTTTAAGTTATTCACGGAGTTTCACTGTTGGGCAGAAATTGTAAAGTTAATTTTCGCAGTAAAATCTGACTAATCCAATAGATAAGTAATTTAAGTGACTGTGAGGCGGCTCTATTACAGCTCGAAGAACCGACAACCGACGGGGATGAATGATGAAAGGTTTTAAAGTGACAGTCTCATTTTACCGGTTTTTTTCCGCCCAGAAGCAAATAAGGGCCACCTTCCGGTAAACGGGGGAGGCAGGTGGTGCATGATCATGTATACCACGCAGCCGGCTGCGTGGTTATGTGGGACTCACTGGAGTGCCTTACCCATTAAACACCACCTGTGGGAATGGCTATAACCTGTCAAGATCATTCAGCCGTATCAAACGCGACCCCCCCCCCCCCCTTGAGAGAAGTGTGCCTAACTAAGGCAGATTACCAGATGAGAAGTGGAGCCTCAGTCTGAGCCGCCAGGAGGCAGTTCAGGTCGGCCGGAAGCTTGTTGGGCGGGTCCGAAAGTGAGTTTCTCAGCCTGCAAACACTATAGCGAGGAAGTGGGGCTGCATAGGCAGCTGCCTTGCGAATGGGGTGATTTGGGTGGGATGGGATTTTACCGGAAAGCGGAGTGGAGTTGGGTCTCATTAGACGAAGTGAAGACATAGCTGTACGTACAGCATAGTTAAACATGCAAGAAGTCGATAAATGCAGGTAGCTTACCACTATGTGTTCTGACATTCTAGCATGATCGGCGGTCTATGTTCAGTAGCAGACTTGTGATGGGTTGTCATGATGATGATCTTTATGAGTTTGTAGGTGGTGGTGACAGGACATAATTTTGATGCTAGAACTTTGAAATTGTAAAATAGGCTAAGAAAAAATCTGTTTCTTGTAAATAAAAAACGTTTGTTTGGATGGAAGTAACATTTTGTCCACCTAATGTCGTACTTACTTTGGTAATTAACAACCTAAAACTGATGGGCGCAAGTGGTGCATCTGTTTACGGTTACTAATTAATGTTATACTGATTTTACTAAAGAATAAACAGCCAATTAAAAAAGTTCACACATATGTAGAATTGTTTGCTATTCCGGAAGAAGATTAATCACCACATTAAATCATTATTGTCATGGATTTTCAAAGATCCTCGATTTTTTTGTATTATTAAAGCTACTTCAAAAGACTACAGACGAAACAAATTTGTTTTCATCACTATTATCTAATCCGTTTGATCTAGAGAGAGCGTAACGACAATGTTAACTGTACAAAAGGCAAACTAGATGAAAAGATAAAACAACATCAAGTGCTAACACTCGATAGTGTCTGTCTGTAGGGAATGGATTGGACTTGACAGTATGTTTGCTCTTGTTCCTTTCCAAAGTTGCGGTAACATGATTTTCAGTTTTATAACCTTTTATGTTTAATAACCGTATGTACGAGCGACTATTGCTTTGAAGTGAAGAGTAAGCGTATTCAAACCGAAATCGCCGTCCGAATTTGAACGCGAATCGCTTTGGGAATGTACTACCTATTTCATTTTGTTCATGTCGAAATAATTTTTTAATAAAATAGCTCATATTTATGAGTAAGTACACTTGTAAATAGTGCGCGTATGAAATCTTTATAAGTATTTGCAGTTACCACACATATTGTTAGATATTTTAGGATAAAATAAATTATTCCTACTGTGGTTTCTTTCAAATTAAGGTTGCTAATCGATATGAACATAAGGTAAAGATTTATACTTGGAAGAGCCATGCTGTAGCTATATAAGTAGTATAGTTGTAGCACGAGTGGGTCGGCTCGAACGTGGAGAGACCATGCACGCTCTCACAGAATACCAGCGTGAAATAGCAGCTCAACGCTGCTGTGTTTTGTATGGTGAGTGAAGAGAACCGGATACCCTTTTTACTGGAAAAGAAACATTCCATCTCAGTCCTCACGGATGACAACGTATCTGCATTTAATATTAAATTAACGTAATCAAGGATAGATGTAGATGTCTATGGGCCACAGTAACCATTTACCATCAGGTGGACTGTGCACTCGTTTGTCACACTTATCCTATTATAAAAATATGTATAAGTAAAATTATAAGAAACTATGCTTTTGTAGTGTCATGTGGTGGAGACGTAAGGGAATACATCACTCCTCTGTGTACCGCGAAGGTTGTAAAAGGCGACTGTAGAAATTTCAGGCAAATCTTACAGTCTACAAAAGAGCCGTTATGGCAAACCCTCTTCTTTCTAAGACAATGTTTTTTTTTTCTAAGCAAAAATTAAATTCACGTACTAGGTTTAAAAAATATCATTTAAATATTTGTTTTTATTTGATCAGGTAGTGGCGATGTAAGAATATCCACTACCCCATATCTTCCCGTGGGTGTCGTAAGAGGGAAACTACAGCCGGAAGTGGGCAGCAGCATCTTCCCGATAACAACCTAAAATAGTAAAAACTGCCGTTGACAACCCGCTCGCCAAGCCTGTCAACTATAGCAAAATGAACAAATCCTGGGGGAGGCCCATGCTCAGCACTTAAAGGCTGTAATGGATAGATGGCAGAACAATTTGTTCTTCAAAATTGTCTTTAAGGTCTAGAGCTCTGAAGTGTCCAGCCCTAATAGAAAGAAAGGTTAGAGTAAAACAAAAATAAAAAATAAACGCTAAGAAATTAAAAAAAATCAATTCAATTTTTTTTTTTATATAGAAGAGGGGGCAAACGAGCATGCGGCTCACCTGATGTTAAGTGACTACCGCCGCCCATGATCAACCGCAACACCAGGAGAATTGCGGGTGCGTTGCCGGCCCTTTAGAAAGGAGTAAGCTCTTTTCTTGAAGGTCCCCAGGTCGTATCGGTCCGGAAAAATCGCCGATGATAAACTATTCCACAGAGAGGTTGTACGTGGGAGAAAACTCCTTGTGAAACGTACAGTGGTGGACCGCCAAGCATCCAGATGGTGTGGATGGTATCGGGACGTTTGCCGTGTCGTGCGTTCACGAAATTTGGCGGCTGGGATTAATCCGAACAATTCCTCAGAGCACTCCCCGTGATAGATGCGATAAAATACGCAAAGAGATGCAACATCTCTTCGCAACGCCAGTGAATCGAGCCGATCGGAAAGCACTCGGTCGTCGACGATTCGAGCCGCTCTGCGCTGGATGCGGTCAAGTGGAAGGAGGTCAATATCTCTTACACTTCGTAATAAATAAGTAACTACACATTATTGAAAACAAATAAAACACGATAAAAGTTTTATTACATCATCATCATCGTTACAGCCCTTCACAAGTCCACTGCTGAACATAGGCCTCCCCCAAGTAATGCCACAAAGCACGGTCCTGAGCCACCTGCGTCCGTCGACTTCCTGCATGTCTTACCAGGTCGTCACTTCATCATTTCACCTGCCGATACAAGGCTGCCACTCGAGGACCTTTTTTCCCATTGGTTATCTGTTCTTCGAGCTACATGGCCGGCCCGTTGCCACTTCAGCTTAGTAATGTGTTGGGACCAAAGACTATATAACCACTCTCTATGGTTGGGACTGTTGGGCTATGTCGATCACTCTGGTTCTATTACGGATATCTTTATTCCTAAGTTTATCACGCAGAGAAACTCCAAGCGTAGCCCTCTCCACAGCCCGTCTAGTGGGGGAGTATTTATATTCTATAGGTAGTAATATATTTTTACACATACCAAGGTTTATTTGGTATTTACAAAAATCTAGCCAGTGTTTCATATTCTTAAAAGAAGGACGTCCAAAAAAATAAGTTATGTAAACCCTTTCCGAGTGTATCTAGAATGCTTTAGAGCGTAGTAGTGAGTTATGTATGTAATGCACGATTCACGTCAACGGTCCTCATAGTTGTTTACGGCAAATTAATTACACAAGTCGCCAGTGGCAGACGCGAGTATTCAAAGGTACGATATTATTACTCCATGCATGTAAAGTTTTAATAAGTACCTGAGTGTACGTAGTTATTACGGGTGAGTACCGTATAGCAAGTGTCCATTGCGAGGCACGTCGCGGCTTTACGTAGACACGACATCTAAAACAAATGTCTAAGTAAAATTAAAAACATTCTAATTTACCTAATTTATTACAGTAATGGAGTACACCTTAATATATAATGACAATAATTTTTTTCTAATATTTAATTCGATTTTATATAATAAGCATAAACAGTAGTAATAATGCCTTTAATTCTATTATATATATACAGATGTAATGAAAAATTTTACTGTGTTTTTTACATAAAATGGCTATTGTAGTCTATCCTTGACACATCCAACCAAGAACGAGGGCAGGAAGTGCTTTGTTACTTTGGTACTGAATAAAAATGCAAAAGTAAGTGATATTTATTCTGTAAATACTAGGAACAGACAAAAGCTAGTAGTACCAGTTACTCGACTTCACCGAGTCAGTAATTCATTCTCGGCGCTTTTACAACAAAATGCCAGAAACTATATACAAAATTTGACATACACAAAGTTCAAATACTTTATTAAACTAAGTTTGTATAAAAAGGGTTATTATGATATTAAGGAATTTACGGATGATAATAACCCCTGGGGTTATCTGCAGTGGAACCAGAGTGACCGACATAGCCCAACAGATTAGTAAGCTGAAGTGGCAATGGGCCGGCCATATAGCTCGAAGAACCGATAACCGATGCGGAAAAAAGGTTCTCGAGTGGCAGCCTCGTACCGTTAGGCGTAGTGTAGCCAGCCCCCCCCCCCAGATGGAGTGACGACCTGGTAAGACATTCAGGAAGTCGATGGATGCAGGTGGTTCAGGATCGTGCTTTGTGGCATTCCTTGGGGAAGGCCTATGTTCAGCAGTGGACTTGTGAAGGGCTGTAATGAATGATAAATAACCTCGGGGAAGGGCGATCGCTACCAAGCTATTTCTAATTTGTTTGTGTTGTTAATTGTAACATACATGATTGTAAACTATTATTTAAAAAAATAGTTCCGCTGTGTTTCTTGCTGGTTCTTCCCAAGACAGAGGTGATTTTTGTATGTCTAATGTAATTGTAACTCTAGGAAAGATAATACGACATATGTTTCGGCTCTAAACGAGGCATCCTCAGGTGAAGCACCTGTATATATATATATATATATATATATATATATATATATATATATATATATATATATATATATATATACTCTGCGGTGGCTGACCGCTGATTAAGATAACTGATTTCCGTAAATAATTGCCTCATTCTATTAAAATCTCTCCTGATGATTTGACTACATTTTCACATATCTATTATTTCGAATAAAACTAAAATTTAATGTTTAGTTAGATACGTCTAGTTATCTCTTATCTCCATAATCTAAATACATATACATATTAGATTAAAATTTAATTTATTTAATGGAATAAATACTACAAATAACTTGAAAATATTATTTCATCCACAGAAATCGTAATATAAATATATAAATTACTATGTCTGTGATTTCAATCAATTTTAACTTCAAAATATCAATTCAATAAAATTCATGTCATCATGTTATAATATTAAGACTAAAAACAAATCTTTAGAAAACAAAGTTTCTGGGTATAGAAATAGCTAATAGCTACTATGAAAGCAAGATCACTTTTTTGATGAGAATTTTTAATTCGTCCATTTATTTAGCTCTTTCTAAATTCTTTTACAACGGATTATGTTAGAGGGATTACCAACTCTTTCTTGTTATCTCTCATGTCCTCACTATAATGATTATATTATAACTAAAGGCCGTAATTTCTAGTCACTAAAAGTTGCTAAATTAGAACACATAAAAATATTCATGCTGCATATACTCTACATTCTTGTTTTTCTGTTTGATAATTAGGTATATTTAGACAAAGACATTCATATAATCATATATGAAATATAAAGCTCAATTGTTATAATTGATTTGTAAAATTTATTAATATTAGTAATTATAACTCACACATTTTTGGGATTTCGAATGGTTGGCAACTTTTTGATTAGTACTTTTTGTAGTCGAAATCTAATACGGATAAATTGTAGCAAGGTTACAAAAAATATAGCTAACAATGACTACACCTTCGTCACAGCCCTATCGTACTCTTACATTATGTCATTCAAAATTAAAAACCAATTAATTAAAACGTCACCGCACAAAGTAAAAGCCGATCACACGTGACGGCCAGTGGTGGAAACATAGAATTGGATAAAACGACGGCGGCGTCTTTCATGTGCCTGCCTTGGCTTTGATCGTACCGCTCCGACAATCCGCCCGACTACTTATCGGTTCAGATTTATTATGATTCGGAGGCTGTGGGCCCGAGGGAATTGCGGACTGTTCTTACTTCTTACTATACGTTAGCTCACCATTCATTCATCTTTTTATGTTTTTGATATTAAGTATATAATATAGAGAAATATATAAGTATCTTATAAGTAATTAATGTTTTGGATACTATGCTTCATACACATAAAAATACAAATCAAAATTTAATAAAAATAGTGTTTAGAGGAAAGTCTTAAAATAAATTACCTTGAAGTAGATTCTTCAAATCGGGTTTTCTTTTAAAAATATTTCCCAATAATATTTTTTTTCTCTGGCAGACTGACAGAAAATGACCATAAGGCATTAAGTCCGCCCATTTTTACGGTGAACACAATAAAACATACATACACATACATACACCTATAAATTTCACTCTTGAATTGTCAAGAACAAAAGTGTTTAAAAATTGTAAAAGTTATTGTTTATTTTTATATTTAAAACAAATGTAATGTTTTAAACAAACAATTTTTAAGTATACTTCATTTTATGTCGTCTCGTGTAAATTGCTAAGGGAACCACACGGAAAATTTGTAGCACCGGTAACATTGAGTATTCAAATTTAAAGACCGGTAATAATGAAATAATTATTCTGTTTAATATGTACATACATCAGTAATTATCGAGCACGTAGCTAATCAGATTACCTGCTAACGTATTTGGTCCTTGAATTTTCAGATCTAGTCATGTTGTGTTGTACTTCATTCCATAGTATTTTATAATAATTTTATCGCATAAACGTTAGGCGTAAGTTGTGCGCGTAAGTTGGCTTAAACGACCTATAGTATAGCCTATGTGTACACACTTGAAGCACTATAATAACTCCGGCGCAGTTGACCTTTTCCGATTACATGTAAGTTCTTTTTGTAGTCGTAAAATCGGTTGTTGGCGTCAGCGATGAAAATCTGTGAATCCTCTTAATTTGGTTAAGAGGCCTAAGTCCAACAGTGTACTCTACATACCTATATTCTGTTATTGATATCAAATAATGGATAAGGAACAAACAGTCTTAAACTAAATTATAATTGAGCCATGGTAGTCCAGAATCTAAGCACTCGCCTTAAATTTAATAGCACACGAGCAACGTGGTTCGATCCCCCAAGCACCATTGAAATTGTTGATTACAATTTTATGTACTGATTTACATAATTAAGCCAACACGATACATAACAAAATTTCTATTTCTACTAACCTATAAATAACAATTTATGTTTCCAACACTAGAATCACGTAGTTAATTCAGCCTGTTTGGAATTTGGATAGCAAAATAACGTTCAAACTTAACATTATTAAAAAAATATTGTCTTTGAGTGTACATTTACATCGTCATTGACGGTGTTATATTTTTTGCCTCTATCAGCGCGAACCCCGGTAGCTGTTTGAGAGCTTTTGTAAAAAAAAAGGGCGACCCTAATTTCTTGCCCTGATGCGACGTGACTACTGATTTATTATTTCTGTAAATTGTTGACTTTGTTTAAAATTTATCTTTTTGTCTTATAACGTTCCATCGTTATTTAAGATGCGAGTAGTCATTTTAGAAAATAAAAGTACGGGAAAAGTATTTATACGTTTTAATAATTTATGAATATTTATGTCGACAATGCGGTAAGAACGCATTCAAATTTAGCCGTTTTAACTAAACACAAGACACTTTTATTGATAACTACATTAAATAATTGAAAAGACAGTCGTTATAGTTGCCGTAAAAAATTAAATATTTCTACAACACTTAATAATTTTATGAGAAACGATTAAGCCGACGCATATAATGGATTTTTGTAATGTTTATTGTTACGGAAAATAAGCTGTAACTAGTCTCCTGTTCTAAATCGCTTTTAAAACGCCGTCTAACTAAAATCATAATAGGATTGAATAATAAGCCGTGAAGATTTTGAATGATCTTAATGGTTTATTCTTCCGCCATATTTGTGAGCGGTACTGCCTCTTCTTTAGACGCCCTGATTTATCGTACGGATAGCTAGATGTTGTGCTGGGAGTCGATAAAATAAATTTAATGAGCCCCGGTCCTATCATATATCAGAGTCGGCATCATAAAGGTGGGTACCAACTGTCAAAGGGCTCATTGTGGCGGCCTGGCTTTTAGATGGCATTTTTACAGGCAGGTACAGGCTTTGAAGGTTGGCCGTGCCGCCCGTCAATTATATTCTACTTAACGCAGTGTCCATTGCACACCTGGGTTGGATAAATTCTCTACTCGAGATCGAATGAAATTTGGTTATTGCAAAAAAAAAACCTTTAGAGTATTTGGAGAAAATATTGAATTCTGGCATTGCTTATTTTAATTTTATCTAATTATTTAAATTCAACAAAAGTAAAGATATTTAACGGTTAATATATATGCTTTTTAAACATATAAATAAACATTGTACTTTTGAAACGCGAAACAATTTACTGTTACTTATTATTGTTTACTACTTATTCTTCAACTTTTTTATCAATACGAAAGTAAAGAACAATATTTATATGTTTATTTTTGTGTTTTAGAGTGCCTTTCTGTCAAACTTTTATTTCACGAATGAAAAAAAGAGAATTTTGTGAATAATTTTCTATTTAAAAATTCTTTTATAATATCTGTAAGGGCCATAAATCATTTTAAATAATTTGAGGCTTGGTTCTCTAAAGTTTCAAAGTAGGCTGTCATGAACTAAAAGTAAAATGTGGGAATGATGTGCCGGTAGATGATTTGCTAGCGCTACTAAGGTGTTATATAACTCAATGCTACTAAGTATTAATTAAATATTTAAACAAAATAGTTACTTATTAGACATAATTTATTAGGCACTACGCAACGGGACCCTATACACTACGTGTCTTAATATAGTATAATAACATACTCTCCATTTTTTCATTCCTTTATAGTTGATGGCATTGTAAGAATTTTTTTTTATAAAATGATGTTGATAAACGAGCACACAGTCCACCTGATGGTAAGAGGATGTTGTGACCCAGACATCTACATTTATTCTCGATTATGAATTTATGAATCAAAACACAGATGCGTTGTCACTTGAGGAGTAAGATAGAAGCCTAGTTTCCAGTAAAAAAGGGTCTCCCGATTTCTACAATCACCATATGAAACACAGCAGTATTAAGCTGCTAATTTACCGGTATTTTCTAAGAGCGTGCTCCTTCCCCGGTCGAGTCGATTCATTTGTGCTAAACCATAATATAGCTGCAGCGTGTATCTATCATGTATGAAAATCTCATTCATCCACAATGAAACACAAATTCACAATGAAAGTTTCATTACTCTTATGAATTTTATATTATTGTACGGACGAGCGCATCACATCACATATTGATGTCAGTACGCCGCGGGTGCTGGTAGTTCTGGACTTGAATCCCAGATGCCGTCAAAGTTTCTGTAAAAATAACAATAAATGTTGGTTTGCGATTATATTTGTATTATAACTTTCTGTGTCTGACAGTGTATCATACAATATATAATAGTACTATAACATCTATTGCGGCGTAAGAAAATAAATAAAACATACTATATTGTACAATGTACACAAAAAAAAATTAAATATATTGGCGGTCTTATCGCTTGGAATTGATCTCTATCTATCACCATAGTTAAGTGATACAGTAGGCTTGGGTAGGTAAGAGCGTAGCGAGTTAGTGTGTACTGTGTACACTTCTTAAACCATGGGTTGAATGGTCTAAGGTACACTCTAATTACTCAGTAGTTGTCTGACGCAGCGATTGTACTCTTTGTTTGTCGCTGTATGCTGAGGAAAATCGGCCATTTGTAACCTTATGTCCACAGTTCGATGATCATTTCAATATTTTTGTAACCTCCGATTACGTATAGGGACACTAACAATGTCTAGAATTGTGACATTTTACGTATGTTATGTTACCTATGATGCGGCTACGTGTTACAATCGATCCGCTTCTGCCACCAAATAGCAATGCCCGTATTCAGTGTTCCTGTTTGAAATTTAGAGTGAGTATAATTGCAGTCTGCGAGGCCTTCCATCTTTCTTCTCATAGTTGACAACTAGGGTTACCAACTCTCAAAAAGATCAACCCGGGAGAATTTTATGAAATCGAATGGGGAGCGGGGTGTGGAGCGGGGGGCGGGACGATTGAATGAAAATCTCAATTAAATATAAATTTTACTTTCGAGCAACATCTAATATTTTTCGATTTTCACCACAAAGTCATAGGTTTTTGCATGAAAAATTGAAGTTTGTTAGTAATTGTAAGTCTGCTTGTACTAAAGAAATACTCATTCGGTTTTTTTCCTTGCTCCATACTTGTTCCCTCACGCAGGAATGGAAACAATAAACGTGACCATTTTAAAAAAAAATTCAGGACGGGCTTTCTTTCTTTCGATTTCGTAAAGAAGTCGTCGACGGCGAAATGAACAGATTTACACCGGCAGCGCGGTGTTGTGTGTGACCGCAAAGCGAGTGCGAGCGACGGATGCTTGTAATTTTTTAGAAAAACCGGAGAAATTATTGCACCCTGGTAGGTCGGGAGTAGTGTTGCCGGGTCTAGCAAGTAAAATTTCGAGACGGAAGGTAAAAATAATCTGGAATTTGGTTTTCACATCGGGACAGCTGCAATAGCTACAAAATACAGGTTTTTTGTAGCCTTTTTGCACTTTATAATTATTATTCAGGTAAAATCTCATGAACGATGAACGTAAAAACTGCATTTTCTTCGTCTTTGTTTTGTTTGAGGCAATTCAAAACATTTTTGAACTATTTGTTTTTTTTTGTAGTCTCAAATCGTAAATCGTAATATAATTCTGTTTAAAACTTTTCTGTTTTTTTCTCGTCTGGTGAGAAAATGTCGTAGTAAAAATATTTTATTGTAGTAGTTGCTAACAGATGTAATTATTTTTGCTGTCAAAATTATGGATTAAAGTATTGACTAAGAAGGTTAGGGAAAATCGGGACAATTGGACAATGGACAAAGGGAAATTTGGCGTCCCGATCAAGGATGAATCGGGACGTGTCACCAGCCCCTTGAAAAGCGGGACGTCCCGGGCAAATCGGGACACCGCAATCGGGGCACTGGCAACACTAGTCGGGAGATTAACCATTATTACCGAAATCCGGGAGGGTTGGGAGCCTAAGTGACAACACAAGTGTATCCTTCTTTGTCTAAAGGAGGTTGAAGTTGCAGGTGCCCATAGGCTGCAGTGGCCACTTACCATCAGAATGACGTAAGTTCGTTTGATTTATTTTAAAAAAAAACTTGAGTTTGTGATTTGATGCTCATAGTGAAGATATGTCTCTGGTGGTGTTCTTCAAAAATACTTTTGCAATTTATCAGAAATTACAAATGTGATTTCATATATGTACTTAATACAATTTGTAACGTAATTAACGCACACCCTCAGATACCCCAATTAGTATATTACGTTATAATCATAATACATACACTGAATTTTTAGTTAAACATTTTTATGCACTGATTATTTATCAAATTCTTTGAGTATTCAACCAATTGGTTTAATACTCAAAGATCAAATTAGTACTACTAATTCCGGAATTCCGGAAGAATGTTGAAAGAGAAGACTAAAAATATATAAATATCTTATGTAATAAAATACAAAAGAAATTGAAGACATACAAGACAAGAATAAATACAGAACAAATAATTACAAAATTATTCTTCGCGTTAATTTTTTAAGGACGTTGTAAATTTATGGTCCAAAGAGTACAAAATTAAGACAGCTGCGTCTGCAGACGTAAACCTTTTAAAATATTTAAAATATCTTGTTTCGTTATTCTATGTTGTTTTATAATTAAGTTTCAAGGAAATTATTATTTGATACTTACTTATATCTGGTATTAATGACCACATCATTCGCATTGGCTGTTATTTATACAAAAAAAATGTTTTTGTGAGAACTATTATTTATTTTATTACGATCTTTATAATAATTAGGTACCTAAGTAAATTCTGACGGCGACAAAAAAACTTAAGATTAAGCCTTTCAATTTTTTTAAATTAATAATATATATATATATATATATATATATATATATATATATATATATATATATATATATATATATATATATATATGTATATATATATATATATATATATATATATATATATATATATGTATAATGAAATATTTGTTACATAAACAATAATTTAGCTTATAATAAAAAGTAAAGCGAACTTTAAAAACTAAAGAAAAATTCCACAAGTATCGATCATCGTCGAAAAATACCATTAAAGCCGCGACTTCACGAGATAAGTGGAAATTATTTTGTTTTGGTTTTTGAAGTCAATTTTGCTTTTTATTAAAGTTTAAGTTAAGTGCCTACTTTGTTCTCAATTCTTATGAATGGTCTACGGAATATCATAAGTTCCAAGTATTAATTAGAATTTCGTTTAAATAGGTATATATATATATATATATATATATATATATATATATATATATATATATATATATATATATAAACATTATATTATACCTATTTCTTTTATAGAAGACAGTGTTTAGGGAAGGATTTACTTTCTTAAAATTTATATGCTCGTTTTAAGTAAAATCTATTTAATGAATAATAAATATTCAAGTCGGTTAGTCGTATTCGAGAAATCGGTACCACATATTATATATAAAATACGTGTCGAATATAGAACCAAGTTTACCAATTGTAACCAACTTAGGCTGTTGCTGTAATGCGTGTAACTCATTAGAACCTGAATATAAATTTGAAATGTAAACAATTTTGTAATGCAGGCGCCGCGCCAGTCTTAAAGTGTAGGCCAAAAGGAGAAATAAATTTAATTGAGGTGCAAAATGTTTAAAAGAAACATGTGGACTCGCGTCGTTAATCCTAGGGGCTCCCGGGGGCGTTGTTGACAAGTGGGGGGGGGGGCGGCCGGCGCCCGCGCTGCTCGCGTGGCCCTCTCGCCTGAGTCACGCGCTTCGTAATGCTTGCATAATAATAATGACGGATGCCGATCGCGCGGCGGCGCCTTTGATCCGAGGCGCTTTTGATCTCGCCGCCGGAGCCGGTCCCGCCGCCCCTGCCGCACAAACGAGCCGTCTCTTACCTTTATTCGGTCTGACGCCGCGCATCAAGTTGTTGGGCCCTTCGCCCTCGCTCTAAATAGAGGCTTTATTTTGTAAACAGGGCGTAGCGCTACTGTGCGCGGCATTGTAGAGAGTCGAGAGTCGCTGGTAGAGTCGTCATCGTCAGTATTCAGTATGGGGTGTGCAAGCTCGCAGGGCGCCACGGCGCATCGGCCGCGATGATTGCGCGTCTGCGCACCGACTGGCTCACATGGACCATATGTGTACGCATCTAATTCTTACTATGTGTGAAACTCGGTAGTGATTAGTCCCTTATCATTTGTGTTTGTTTTGATTGTGCGTGTATTTTTTTTTGAGTGCAAAGCGGCCTTTTTTATTTGTATATAATTTTCTATATTCATTGAAAATGAAATTGTGGTACCAAGAATTGAGCAACACTTTAAGTATGTATAGAAAATAGTTTATCATTTGGATATAGTTAAAAAATATATCGATATGGTCAAAGTAATTTCACATAAGAAATTTTACAATTATACGTTTATAATCTAATACTTACTTAAATTCAATAATCGGAAAATGTGATTGACCACTTCTTCATAGCTTCATATTCATATTTATTGAGCGGAACTTTTTTTCAGAAGTTCTTATACACTTATTCAACGACAAAACCGAATAGGTTTCTTATATATATATATCCTATACCTTTAAACGAGCAATTCTTGTATATATGTATATATATATATATAATCGGGATCTCGGAAACGGCTCCAACGATTTTCATAAAATTTAGTGTCCAGGGAGTTTCGGGGATAATAAATCGATCTAGCTAAGATTTATTTTTAGAAAATGTCTTTTTGTCCGTGTTTTTAGGCAATTAAAAACTGCTACAATATAGTTAGAATAAGAAGGTAAATTTTGACAGTTTGGTAATGATTATAAATAGCTTATTGGTATAATGGGCGGTCACAAAATCGTAAAACCCCGGTTCGAGCCCAGACCGACCGACCGACTTTTTTATTTTTTTTTCAAGTTTCTTTCTTTTTTGAGAAAATATATTTTTTTCGAGCCCTTTTTTAGTATTTTTTAAAAACACGAAAATTTAAATAAAAATAATTGCACTCATGATTTTTTATTCAAATAACCAGTTCCGTTTTTTCTGTTATGTCGCTAAGATCAAAAAATATTATTTATAATTCATCAGTATGTAATTTGTATCTAAATATAATTTCCAAAACACACGAATTAAAAAAATCGAGCGAAAAATACCGAGCAAAGCTCGGTCAACCGGGTACTATATATATATATATATATATATATATATATATATATATATATATATATATATATATATATATATATATATTATATCTTTTATATGTATATAATTTTTATAGGTTTATCAAATCATACGCATGTAAAGTATAGTGCTATTGTGATATTCGTTACCATTCATTAGAACATCAAAGTCCACCGCTGACAATAGGCCTCGTAGAATACTTCACAAGAGAGATGTTTGCCATAGTTGCCACGATTGGCAGTCTGGTTGGCAACCGCAGCTGTTTTGGTTGTTATTAGAACAGAAATATCATTAGTTATTGTATGTAAAAAATATATCTGAGCGTCTTAAGTTGGATTAAGTATTGAGACCCAAAATAATCGTATTAGTTATAATTTTGTATTAATATTTAATAATCTATTTTCTTGATGTTTTATATATATTTTCTAGTGCAATCTGTGTAGAGCTGAAAATGATATGATGTGCGGTTTCTTTCGAGTTTAAATACATTAATGTTATTCAAATAGTATCATGTATTTCAGACTCGTCTCTCATATCAATCATTTGTTTCTTCTTCGAAATAATAGTTTGCGATCCGTGTAAGGAATTTTATATCGAATAATATTCATGATATTAAACTCAAAGCGAACGTTCAACAGAATTTTAATAGATACCTTTGAAACATTACATCGCCTTGGATAATAATCGTTAGTAAATGTTATTATATTAAACCTATAATATGTATCATGTATAAACCTTTTTTGATCATAAGCCCGTGCTGGTAGACGGCTCTATGGCACAGTGGCATGTAGTCGTGGCGCTGAAGGCCGCGGGTTGAATCCCGCGCGGAAATAATATTTGTATAGCCTACTTATAGTAATTAATTGTTTCGGGTATTCTTGTTTGTCTTTGTGCAATTTATATATGTAAACTGCGTCCACGATACAGGGAAAAATCATGGTCCCCATACCATAAAGTTTTTAAAAAAATGAAAATTTTCCACCTGATGGTAATTTTTTATAGTATAGGGTTTTTATATAGGTAGAGGGTGAGTAAGCTGAAATGCCTCGTTTCCAATAAAAAGGATCTCCGTTTCTCTACACTCACCACACGAAACACAGCAGCATTAAGCTGCTATTTTACGCTGGTATTCTGTGAGAGCATTGTCCTACCCTGTTGGAGTCGACCATTTGTGCCACAACCGTAATATAGCTGCAGCGTGCCTCTACCACGTATATAAGATGGTGATACGATGGTGAAGCACATTGACGTAGGTTAAGAATGTCCTGTTCACACTTATCTTAAATACATTCGAGCGCAGAGCGGCTCGAATCGTCGACGACCGAGTGCTTTCCGATCGGCTCGATTCACTGGCGCTGCGAAGAGATGTTGCATCTCTTTGCGTATTTTATCGCATCTATCACGGGGAGTGCTCTGAGGAATTGTTCGGATTAATCCCAGCCGCCAAATTTCGTGAACGCACTACACGGCAAACGTCCCGATACCATCCACACCATCTGGATGCTTGGCGGTCCACGACTGTACGTTTCACAAGGAGTTTTCTTCCACGTACAACCTCTCTGTGGAATAGTTTACCACCGGCGATTTTTCCGGACCGATACGACCTGGGGACCTTCAAGAAACGAGCTAAAGGGCCGGCAACGCACCCGCAATTCTCCTGGTGTTGCGGTTGATCATGGGCGGCGGTAGTCACTTAACATCAGGTGAGCCGCATGCTCGTTTGCCCCCTCTTCTATAAAAAAAAAAAAACATCCATATTGCAATCAGATGGAAAGACAGACAGTGGAAAATTACTCTACAACTTGCAACATGCAGCATTACGAACGACTAAGCAAACCGTTTGATCCGAACAGGATATTCACCGAGCGTCCAGTGGTAATTTAACATCATCATCACCAAACATACTGATAAGTTTTAAATATCAAATGGATTTCATTATTGTTCAATTCATCATTAAGTAATATAATTAATAAAGTGTAACAAAACGGAATAGTTAATATTTAGACATCGTAATATGAAATAATTAAAATTCATAGTCATAGGCAGGTCATGATGACGTAGATCTATTTTAATATTTTTTTACAAACTGAATTATTCTTAGAAACTGGTCACACTGCGTATGTATTGTAAAATATTAATTAGCTTCTCTGTTAGTTTTTCTCATCAATTGACAGTTTTATCTTGTGTGAAATTGCAGCTGACAGAGGCCGCGTTAAAATAACGACGTTAATTGCTGTAATAACGATCTAAGTTCCATATCTATTGATTGATTTAAATTATGACGATGACCTAGTCGATTTTTTACCAGAACACCACATTAATTACATAATCCCGGATACACACAGACATAAGATCGGAGGTTATGTTAGATTTAAATAAAACGCGGATTCAGATAAAATTCAATGAGAGTAAAAATCAAATGCATTTCAAGAGACACGGGGTCAGTGAGATTTGAAAACGAACAACTTGTGTACACCAAAAAATGTTGGCTTTTATACAATAACTGGGATTCGAACTCAAGACCTGCAGCGTACAAGCCATCACTTTGACCCCTGTGTCACGCCACGCAGTCGTTACGTATTGTTGGACCGGTAATAAATACTTGTAATAACTATTAAGCAATGACTCTAATATAAAGGAAATAAATTTCAGTAACTATAATTCAATTCAGTACAACATAATGCTGTTTGTTCTGATTGTCAATATAATACCGAAACACTATTGCCTTACTATTTGTCCGTATACAATTTCTAATACTAAGGTATCTTATTGTTATCAAATGATTCTGAAATATTTATATAGATTGAAGTAGTATTTGTCGATATCAGATTTAATAAACGTTATAATTACCGTAATTGTAATTTAAGGTCTAAATTAATCAAAAATGTTATTATTATTTATTCTTGTTTGCTATTTATTTATAAGAATAAATAAATAGTAAACAAGAAAATAGAATAAAAGACCATTATTTCGATTCACATCGATATTATGATTATGGCTGCTTTGTTTTAGTTAATAACAGACGTTGATAACTACGCAGGAAATATCAAGTCCTAAGGGTAAACACAGACGCTTTTATTATCTTCGCTTTCTTCGTATTTGATGTATCCCGTTTGCATCGGATACAATGATAGATCTAGAAGCAAAATACGCTAATTGAAATATTTATTTTGGGAGGATTTTTTATGTAAGTTACCAAGGTTTTTTTTTATAGAAGGGTGACAAACGAGCACACAGCCCACCTGATGGTAAGTGGTTGCTGCGGCCCATAGACATCTACATCTATCCTCGATTAAGAATCAAAATGCGGATGTGTTGTCAACCGTGAGGACTAAGATGGAATGCCTCTTTTCCAGTAAAAAAGGGTCACCGGATCTCCTTTTTACTTTTTTACTGGTGTAGACACCCCCCCCCCCCCATACGAAACACAGCAGTACGAGTACAAAGCTGGTACTATAAATATTGTGAGAGCGTCGTTCTGCTCCGGTCGAGCCGACCCATTCGTTCTACAACCATAATATACCTGCAGCGTGGCTCTACCGCGTCATAAGGTTTACTAAGTGGTGAGGCTCCTATCTTACCTACTTGCCTCTCATCTGCTTCTGCCTCCAAATTGTATATATATATATTTTTTTTTATATATAGAATAGGCTGACAAACGAGCACACAGTCCACCTGATGGTAAGTGGTTGCTGCGGCCCATAGACATCTACATCTATCTTCCATTACAAATCAAAATGCAGATGCGTTGTCACCCATGAGGACTGAGATGGAATGCCTCATTTTCAGTAAAAAAGGTCTCCGGTTCTCTACACTCACCATACGAAATACAGCAGCATTAAGCTACTATTTCACGCTGGTATTCTGTGAGAGCGTGGTCCTTCCCCGGTCGAGCCGACCCATTCGTGCTACAACTATACTACTAATATAACTGCAGCATGGCTCTACCACGTAAAAAACACAGTTGTAGTGCTAACACAGCTGTCCTCCGGTGTAACGGGTATAGAGAGCTAATATTTTTACAGGGCCGTGAGGCATTTTATCTTAGTTCTCATAGATGACATCGCCTCTATAACCTTCTTTGTTAAGATTGGTTGCAGGCATAGCAATGTAATCCCCAAGAAGAGCGATAACTCGGAAGTGGTCTCGAGGCATCGATATAATAGTATATCCTTCCTATATCATCGTGGCTAACAGTCCAGACGATATAGGAAGGAAGTACTGCCCCCGGGTACGGACTAATACACTGATACCAGACCCCTACACAACACACATCCTACCGGCGTGGTAGATGAACGAGGTTTTTCTTTTTATGGCATTCCATAGTGCACAGGGTTTCACCTGTGCACTATGGAATGCCGGAGCCAATTACCATCAGGTGATTTGTTTGTCACTTAAGTATTATACATTACCTTCCTACCTATGTCACCTTTACAAATAGTATTATATATATTATTTGTAAAGTAGACAGTTGTAAAGGTGACAGGTGACAAGCAAGCACTCATCCCATCTGATGGTAAGTAATTTCTATGGCTCATGACAACTTTTACGTGGTAGAGTCATGCTGCAGCTATATTAGCAGTATAGTCGTAGCACGAATGGGTCGGTGGAGAACCACGCTCTCACAGAATACCAGTGTAAAATAGCAGATTAACGGTGCTATGTTTCGTATGGTGAGTGTAGAGAACCGGAGACCCTCTTTACTGGAAAAGAGGCATTCCATCTTAGTCCTCAAGCGAGACAACGCATCTGCATTTTTGATCTTAATCGAGGATAGATTTAGGTGTCTATGTACCGTAGAATCTCATTAGCCACCCTTATACCATAAAAAGAAAAACCTCGCTGTAAGAGTAAATGAGTATATCATTAGTAAGTAATTTAAAAAAAATTAAATTGATAGGATTAGTGTGAATATTGCAGAATTCGAAACAAAGATGTACGCGGTAGAACGAGAGCAGCTGATGTAGCTTAACGGATCAGTAAATTGAATTGGTAATGGGCCGGCAAAATAGTGCGAAGAATCGCACATGGGGTATAAAGGTTCTGAAGTAGAAGCTTCGTATCATTGAGCGGATTGTAAGACGACGACCACCAGATAGAGTGAAGATCTGGTACTACATCTAGGCAGTCGATGGATGCCAATGGCTTAGGTTTAGGGCCACGGTCTGTAGCGTTCCTTTTCACATACACCTCTTACGTACTACTTGTAATGAGTTGTATAATATTAAAATAGAAATGAACATAGTGAGTTAGATATTTTCAGATTAGAGTTACGGTTTGATTGTGGATCCAAATTGATTAAAACTATTTTTACCAATTTTATCGCGTTCAATTAAAAAATAGGTTTGTTCAATGTGTAGTGTTCGCGTAAATATAATTAAAGAAATCGTAATGGTTCCAAAGTAAATGTTTGAATGAAGTATTATTCTATGCGCTTTTGAGTTAATTCATTTAGAGACGTGTTTGTTTCTAGGTTGTGGCAATAGTAATCAGTGATATTGATTCTGAACAACGGCTAATTTAATTATATAAAAATGCACATGTAAGGATTCTCAAACAAGATTTAAAAATTAAACCAAAGTTTCGGGGACAAAACAGAATGAGAGTTGGATTATAAATACGAGTACCATCACATGTAATTAAAAACGGAGTTGCCTTTTAATCAAGCCACGTTGCAGCGTCATACTCGCATCCTGTGTTGTAAGCGTCAAATTTCAACGTAATGCTTCCTATGTTTCAAATTCAGACGTTCCATTTTAGGCTGCAGGGTGGACAATGCATTTTGATGCATTAATGAGGATGGATGTTGTTTATAGACCTATGTGGTCTTGTTTTAAAACGGGACATTTCTTTTATATTCTTTGACGAAATACGAATAAAAAATGTTCTTTAAATTTTTACGATAAAGTTAATATTTTCGGAGTTATGGACTTTTAAATGATAAAAAACCCAAATTCAAATACTTTTCGACTCATTAAAATACACAAAGGAAAAGCATATAAAATATATATCTTATATTCTTTGAGTAAATACGTATAAAAAAGGTCCCATTACATTTTACGATAAAGTTAATATTATCGGAGTTATGAATTTTTAAAGGTTTGAAATATCCCAAATTCGTATACCTTTGAATCATTAAAATATAAAGGGTAGGCCACCTGCTGCTTTATTTTTAAATTACCTGTTATTTTTATGTTTGAACAACGTTGGGAAATATTGAAAATTTTATTCCGAAGGGAGTGTTGCGTCGCCGAAACGGTGCGAATTTTGAAAAGAAATGTCGGTCGAAATAATGCACCAACCGGGCCTGCCGTATGCAAGTTTGTGCAGAAAGTTCGTGAGGTTGGCATGTTAGTTGATAAATACGACGAGCTCTGGTTCCAGCAGCATGGCGCTACGTGCAACAAAAGTTGTCCAACAATCGATTTTTAGCATACGAAGTTCAATAATCGTCTAATCAGCCGTTTTGGTTTTTTTATTATAGGATAGGGTGCCAAACGAGCTCACTGTCCACCTGATGCTAAGTGGATGCTGTGGCCCATAGACATCTATATCTGTCCTCGATTACGAATAAAACTGCAGTTGCGTTGTCACCCGTGAGGAATAAGATGGAATGCCTCGTTACCAGTAAAAAGGTTCTCCGGTTCTCTACACTCACCATACGAAATACAGTAGCGTTAAGACGTTTCCCCTAGCGAAAGACCTTGAGCGTTCGGTACAATCCACGCGCTCTCGCTACAATATATCGCGTAAAAATACGCCCGAATATTTGGAATTATTTCAATTAAAAAAGATAAGCGAACTTAAGAAATTAAATAAAACGTGGAGAATATAGATTTTTAAATTATCTATCTATTAGATTAATCCTCAAATGATTGGAGCGTTTCCTTTAGCAACAGATGCATGTAATCAATAATTTTAGACATTTTTTAAAAGTAGATTTTAAGTGTATTCATAACACATAAAAACAAATTAAAACGTGGAATGTGATGATAGGATATCGAACATTAATAATGTGCCTTTAGATGTAGCTTATTTCTCATAACTATATAATAGTCTCTGAAAAACGCATTTTTGCAAGGTTTGGTCAGGGTACTGCCTTAAGCTGCTTTTTTACGCTTGTATTTTGTGAGAGCATAATCCTGCCCCGGTCGAGCCGACCCATTCGTGCTACAACCATGATATAGCTGCAGCGTGGCCACCACGTATAAAACTGTTGGTGATGTAACTTGGCCTCCCCGGGGCTGCGATTTGACGCCGTTGGATTTTTTTTATGTGGGGTCATGTTAAAAATAAATGTTATTCTAACCACCCAGAAACAATTCAGGCATTCAAACAGCATATTAATCAAGCTATTCGTGGAGTACAGCCTCAAATCATTAAAAATGTACTGCTAAATTGGGTTGAGAGGATGCGCTACTGACAAGCCAGCGAATGCAGCCATTTAAATGAAATTATATTCCACAACTAATTGAAGGGTTTACTCACAGAAATCTAAATAATATTGCCTTATTATTTAGATTTCTGTGGGTTTACTCTTTTCAATAAAACAACAATCTTTGAAAAGTATTAAGCAGTGTTCATTTTATAGCATTTTTAAAAAGAAACTAGCCGATGATCCACTCCTTATAAGGAAAAAGAATGAATTATATAAGTTATTTTTTTTTAAATATTCTTTAGATAAAAGTTAATAATGTGCTTAAGCGAGACAAAAATTAAAGTAACATTTTTATACATTTCTTTATATAATTAAATATAATGAGTGTAAATGATCCTAATTTGGAATTTTTCAAACCTTCAAAAATGTATAATTTCCAAACTTTTTTTTTTATAGAAGAGGGGGCAAACGAGCATGCGGCTCACCTGATGTTAATTGACTACCGCCGCCCATGATCAACCGCAACACCAGGAGAATTGCGGGTGCGTTGCCGGCCCTTTAGCTCGTTTCTTGAAGGTCCCCAGGTCGTATCGGTCCGGAAAAATCGCCGGTGGTAAACTATTCCACAGAGAGGTTGTACGTGGAAGAAAACTCCTTGTGAAACGTACAGTGGTGGACCGCCAAGCATCCAGATGGTGTGGATGGTTTGCCGTGTAGTGCGTTACGAAATTTGGCGGCTGGGATTAATCCGAACAATTCCTGAGAGCACTCCCCGTGATAGATGCGATAAAATACGCAAAGAGATGTAACATCTCAAACTATTAACTTTATCGTAAAAAATCATAAGACCTTCTTGTGTTTGTACTTTAATAAAGAATATAAAAATATCTTTTATATTCTTTTTCTTTGTGTACCTTTAATTAGTCAAAAGTATTCGAATTTAGGATTTTTCAAACTCTTAAAAACTCAAACTTTGTCGTCGTATCACCCAGATATTACGGAAAGTTTTTTTGTTTCAGAATTAACTGATTTTTTAATATGTTGTACCAAAACGATGTAGTATTCATTAATAAATATTCGTGGTCCGGAAAAGCCGGAAAACGAGTGGCGTTATAACGCCCGGTAATAAGATCGGCTACTAAAAGTAAAACATTTTTTGAATTAAATAAAACACAAAACATATGCTTACAATGGTTTATTTGCCAAGAATCTAAACTTTGGTATGATAGGAAATAAAACATATTTTTGGGTGTAAATACAGCTGACATTTACGACAAATGAAATTGGTTTTTTTTTACAAATAGTGCAGCATCTTTGAGATTCTTCATATTCAATTAGATGATCAATGCGATCGTATCGCGAGGTTTCTCTATAGTTGCTGGGAATACGGCAAGGTCCCCGTTTTTCGGTTTTTTATACGTTTGCAATAATCCTCTGGCAACTACTCTATGAAAAGTTAAGTGGTCGTATTCGCCACCATCACTTTTGTACAACTGCCAGGCATTGTGGGTAGCCATATCAAAGCTATGACAAAATAACGAAAAATACCATTTTTTTCCCGGATCGAAGTTCTGTATAAGCCAATATTTTGGTCAGTTATATCGACTCGATATCGAATATTATGATAGCAGGTTGATCAATAACACATATCTTTTTAATTGTTGAGCAAATCGCTTGGCTTTGTGAAGCGGCTCAATGGAGAAGATTACAACAAGGTAACAATATTAGACTTTTAAGTACGTAGGTAAAAAGTCTAGACCAAACACATAATTCTAGTTTTTATTTCACATCGATCGGTGCACTATTACCGAAGTTATAAGCGTGGAAAGTTTACGTACATTTTTAAAATTTCGCCCGTGCCCTCGAGTAGCGCGTGACGTCATCGATTCCTTGCGGCCGGCCGGCACGAGCGGCAAGTTTGCAAGTTTCTCTAGAAAGATTTTTCTTCATAGTTTGAAAAACTTACTACATCAAATTGAAGAATTTTCTTATTCTCTTGTACTGGCCGAACATTTATCTGTGGTTTCTGTACTTTTATGTGAAACATTGTATTTTGGTTTACTTGAACTTTTTTTATGTAGCGGGGGTATCAGCGTTGTTAGTTATATATTCTTCTGACAAGGGATCAATGTCAATATTATCATCTAGAGTAGTAACAGGATCGACAATATATATATGCTCAATTTCTTGTGAAGTAGTGGCAATCGCATGTGCAACTGTTTCTGACCTAGATTTGGAATTTAGTTTTGATAGTAAAGATCTTTGTGGTTTTTCTGTACACCGATTTTGACAAGCAAACTTGTGAGGCAAAACATCTTTTTTAAGTTTGAGTGGAGCACCAACTAGTTTGTACTTCACGTAGTTTTCCATATCGTTTTCGACCTAGAACAAAATACAAACTTATTTAAAGTTTATAAAAAAATAAATAACCTCGTAATTCGTATTCCATCAAAATTTAAAATATGTACCAACTATGTAATACATAAAAATAGGACAACACGAAAAAAATTTAAGTGCTCCACTTCATAATCAAACTTCTATTATTTGCGGCCCGCAAAGTGTGAAGGATGGATAGCTCTGCGATGTGTTTAGTTTTTAAAATATAAAAACGTTTGTTAACATATTCCATATTTTAACCTTTATATGCATTACAAACATTTTAAAATTACACCTATAGCAATAACCACGAGCTATCATGTGAAGGTTAATATTATTTGATTACTTACATCGAAATGATCCTCACAACAATATGCTACCGTTTTCGGTCCTAAAGGACGTGTTCTTCTCATAGCATTTGTCCATTTTTTTCTGATGGTAGGGTTTCTAGGCACATAAAAAACAACTTTTCAGGTGTTTTTGTGGCCGTATTTTTACATTGAGGCACAGCACAATATTTAATAGATGGTGTGATGTTCTATAATGTTTCTTGTTAAAAATAGAGAGCAAGTAGATCCGCGCGCGACGGGCACTTTCGAGTAAATGTTTCGATTTTCTAAGTGCGCGTCGGGCAGGGTTGCCGTTCTACAAATTTTAAAGTCCCAAGACTGACAGAAAAAATCCGCTAGAAACAGGATTTTTCTTTTTCTTAAAATCCCCTAGATGTCCCTAGGTACATTTTCGTGGTACCATTGGGCTAACTGAAAAATCTTGCCAAATGGTATACAATGAATACCGGAAATCTAAATTTATAAATTCAGAAAAACCTTAAAAAGGCGGACTCTACTTCATATAAATCAGTTATTTATAGTGTAGGTTAATGACCATGGCAACCAAAAGAAAAATTATTCATGTACAGAATAAAAAAATATTGTAAAAAAATAAATCTTTAATCTTTAAACCACTTTTAAACATTAGTCATCATATTAAAAATAAATCAATTAGCTCAGTACGTTCTTTTACCTAAATTTCAAAATTAATAGCGAAGTATGGATCCAGATCTTCAAAAAGAACTTCAGCGGAAGTTGAAGCTTCGCTAATGTCTCCAGTTCCTATCTTTGGCTTGCCTTTACCGAACGGAATAACATTGCGCAATTCTTTTTTTAATCCTTAACTGATTTCTAATCAGAATAATGGAATTTAAAGTTTTTTCTTATAGCTTTTAACTACATTCATAGCACCAAATACGCGTTCAAATTCTGCATTTGAGTGCGGTAGTGATAATATTACTATTGCAAAATTACATAAATCTTCAAATATGTTTACTCCTGCTGCATGTCGAAACGTAAGACCATGGTCTATGGTCGAAACATATGAAAGTGAATGAACGACATTGAATTGTTAGTTTATGTTCGGGAATTCTCGTAAAATTATATTATATATAGGTACAGTGTTATCAACGGTAGATTACAAAATTGGACATATGATAAATGAATTATTTGAAATGAATTACTTTATAAAAAAAGTCAAAAGTCCAAAGGTCGCTAGAAGTCGCTAAATAATTATTTCTCGCTAAAACGATTTTTTTATCCGCTAAACATTGTTAAAATCCGCTAGATCTAGCGAGAAAGTCGCTAAAACGGCAACACTGCCGTCAGGTCACTCGCACGAAGTTGGAAATCGTGACGTCATCGACGATGTCGCGCTCGGCTCGCGGCCACAGAATAAATAATAGTACTACGTATCGCGGCTTAGACCGAAAATGTTAAGTTTGCGCCATTATATCTCGGTCAGTTTTGAAGATAGAACAAATTTAAAAACACAGTTATTCTCGTAATATTTTGTAGAATTTTTTGACATATAAAACAAAAAAGGGTTATTTTCTCCATTGTTTCCGCGACACTTACGACACTATTGTCATTCCATTTGCAGACTAAGATCTGTTTGGGTTGACTAGACTTATAGACAAATGTGCCCCTTTCTGTTTTTTTGAAAACCTTGTTTTCAGGTAGTGGGCATCTAGAGGTACGATTAAATATATGTAGAAGAATAGTTCCTGTAGCTTTCAATCCTCTATTACTCAATTCGTGAAAAAGGGGATAAAAGAAAAAAGTTATCAAAAAATAAACGAAATTGAGTGTTTGGGTGGCACGATTGTAAAACATCAGCAAAGCTCAAAATTACACTTGCCCCTAATCCAAATTGTTTATAGCATGCTGGGATATTTGAAGAATGTCCCTGGTATGGGTCAAACCAAAAAACATACCCCAACCTAGTTGCACCTACCCACAGTTTATAACCCCATCGGATTGGTTTCCCGCGCATAAATTGTTTGCACCTATGGTCTCCATAGTATGGTACCATAGCTTCGTCAATAATATAGTTTTGTTCAAACGGTGTCATGTCTGAGAAAATTTTATTTAGTAAATCAAAAAAGGCCTAAGTTTCGCAAATTTATCACTATCTGTACGAATGACATTGTTGTCACAGCAATGAAGTGTTTCATTATCATTGTAAAACGATCCCTAGACATGGCATTATAAACAACATCAAAGTGAGTATCAGAAGATTTCTCCCAATACATATACCTGCGTGGTACCACGACATAACCGCTGTATAAAGGTATACTCAAAAAACACTTCATTTCTGAAGTAGTTATATTAGCGATGAAATTCCTTTGGCTTGCGTAAAGATTAGAGTAATGTACCAAAATTTCGATTATTTCATCATTCACCATACACTCATAGTAGTACAAAGGTGACTGTAGATTTTTTGGGCCCTCACGATCCTTCCACTGTGTAAATTCACTTGGATTGTGCCTGTTGCACCACGTATACTGTTGGGTTTTGCTTACACTACGAGTGACGTTCCTTGATGAACAGCTTATAGATGGAGTGGAGCAAGAAGTAGAAGATATCTGTTGATCCAAACCTTCTGGCAAGCATTCATTGGCATTGCGTATTCTTTTTGCTAACACAGACAAAGATAAATCATTTTCAGAATCGTCACTGCCTGAAAACGTATCATCATAAGTAATCTCTGCTGGAGCTCTTAGCTGGAAACCTGAAATGTAATAAATACATTATACAATTGATTGTGAGTTCAGTGACCGAAATGAATTTCGTAATATGCTCAAAAGAAATAACCAAACCTGGGAGATTATGTAATGTCACAAATTCTTCATCACCAGAATCTTCGTCTGTTATTTCGTTATTTGGGTCTTCCGGTGGAAAAATCGTAATTTCACTTGGTAGATTGTATCAGAATCTATATTGTATAATGCATCAACTATGTCGTTGAGATTCAAAGGTCGTTTCGTCAGTGATCTAAAACATAATAGTAATAATAAATAGACGTCAATTTTACTACCGGGCGTTTTAACGCCACAAGTTTTTACTTAAGACAATTTTCATGAAAAACCGTGCAATTCAAGTTTATTTTACGTTACATTTGTATTAAAATACGGTTCTTTACGGGATTCTACGTTGTAGTGTTTAAAACTTTATAAGTATATTTAAAAAAAATACCTTTTTGAAGCCATGTCGCAAAGCAATCACACTGTTAATTTAAAACACGTCTTAACTTCAAAATAATGGACGCACTGTGACAAATAGAAGGTGCACATTAAAGACGGACCGTTTCTGATGACGGTAATGTAAGACGATCTTTGTTTATACAACATTGAACATATAAATTTGGCGGGTACATTTATCATTCAATTAGTGGCGTTATAAAGGACGGTAGTAACAAGTGGGTTAATATTCGTATTTTATCAAAGAATATAAAAAGAAGTCCCGTATGAAAACAGCAATTCCATGCAATTGAAAAAATCGGTTTAAACAATATGGCACCGAGTTGCCCCATGGCAACATGTATCTATATCAACAGTAGGAGAGTTTGTGTGTGTTTTCGGTACTCATGCCCATTCTTCCTGGACTAAATGTTTGTATAATGTAATTATTTTACTCGTAAAAGTGGTATATCATTATTAAATTTAATTGTCAAATGGGTAATTGTACGTTTTTGTATGTGATTTATTATATACCTAATGCATAAATAAATATAATTATACAGAGAACCTAATGAATGAAAAATGGCATTTCTTTAAACGTTAATGAGAGATACGTTAGAAATAAAGAGGAAACAAGAAGAACAGAAGAGACGAGATGTTAGACAATCAGAGCTAATTTAATTTGATCAAAAAATATCTTTAACCACTGTTTACAGCCATTGTTATTCAAACATGTTATTTTGTATGATAAATCCGTGTTTACTAGTCTATATCGGGTCGTGATTCCAAGGTTCAAACCTTACGCATACAGTGGAGCCCCGGTAATCCGACTCCTGGCTAATCCGTCCCCGCTGTAATCCGATATGTGTTTAATTTGTAGGTAGATTCGAGTCGCGCTAAGAATCCGCCACGGGGGAGGTGTCCTTCGCGAATACCTGTACAAACAGGTTGCAGTAGGTTGACGCGTATTGTCTCATTTCAAATCTGACTATGCTAGCGGCCTAGCGGGCATTCATTTTTTACTGTTCAGGTATTATTCATTGTGCATTACATGGAATTTTTATTTTTTTATTTTTTATTTGATATCTAATCTGTCGGATCACAAGATAATCTTTATCAAAAAGTTCCGGACTACCAGGAGGCTGGCCGGAGGCTGTGGCAGTACACTATACCGACAAATTCGATAATCCGACACCGCCTTGCAAAAACTTGTCGGATTACCGCGGGTGAACTGTAGTTAGTGTTAGAGTAGAAGACTAGAATCAAGTTAAATCTTTACTAGGCTTATGTGGTATGTTTTGCAACAAATGTTTCTTGAATCCAAGACCTTCAACGTATCTATACTGTCTATTATGATATAAACATCTGGTCAGGGGAGGTGAAAATAAAAATGTGCTTTGATATCTCCGTTTACACTTCCAGCACTTATTTTTTCTCTTAAGTTATCGACCGTGAAGTGGCAGTGTAAGATTATCCACTACAAGATGTCATCACGTGGGTTTCGGAACAAACGACGAAGGGAAATAAACCAGGAGGTCGACAGCAGCGTCTTTCTAATAACAACTAAAAATAAAAAAGCTGCGGTCGCCAACCCGTCTGTCGAGCGTGGCAAGTATGGCAAATCAGAAGTAAGGCTTAGATACACAGCTACCACATCCACTTGTGCTGCCCTCATTTGGTACATAATATCCTTCAGCGCTTATACCACGTAATATACACATGCCATACACACACATATATTCATTTTTTATAGGATAACGGTGACAAACGAGCACGCAATCCACCTGATGGTACGTGGTTGCAGTGATCCATAGACATGTACATCTATCCTCGGTTACGAATGAAAAGCAGATGTGTTATCACTCGTGAGGACTAAGATAGAATGCCTCGTTTTCGGTAGAAAGGTTCTCCGGTTCTCTACCCTCACCATACGAATCACAGAAGCGTTAGCTGCTATTTGATGCTGGTATTCTGTGTGAGCGTGGTCCTTCCCCGGTCGAGCCGGCCCATTCGTACTACAACTATACTACTCATATAGCTGCAGCATGGCTCTACCACATAAAACGCTATACATGCCATTCATGTTATAATGTATAAAATTGGCCTTATTTATTTTTATATAACTAAAAGACGAAGGAACTTACCTGACCTAACCTGAGGGTTAGTGGCTATTCCAGTCCGCGGTCACTTGCAGATAATTACCAGCAAAGATGGTTACAGATGCGATGTTTTCTATGAGGACTAAGACGAAATGCCTCGTAGCATATGGTTATCCACATATCATTCAAACCGAAACAGCAGTTCAGACACTTTTGCTTGACGGCAGAAACATTTTTTTTTATATAGAAGAGGGGGCAAACGAGCATGTGGCTCACCTGATGTTAAGTGACTACCGCCGCCCATGATCAACCGCAACACCAGGGGAATTGCAGGTGCGTTGCCGGCCCTTTAGAAAGGAGTAAGCTCTTTTCTTGAAGGTCCCCAGGTCGTATCGGTCCGGAAAAATCGCCGGTGGTAAATTATTTCACAAAGAGGTTGTACGCGGAAGAAAACTCCTTTTGAAACGTACAGTGGTGGATCGCCAAGCATCCAGATGGTGTGGATGGTATCGGGACGTTTTGCCGCGTAGTGCGTTCACGAAATTTGGCGGCTGGGATTAATCCGAACAATTCCTCAGAGCACTCTCCATGGTATATGCGAAAGAAAATGCAAAGGGATGCAACATCTCTTCGCAGTGCCAGTGAATCGAGCCGATCGGAAAGCACTTGGTCGTCGACAATTCGAGCCGCTCTGCGCTGGATGCGGTTAAGTGGAAGGAGCTGGTACTGGGGAGCCCCAGCCCAGAGATGGGAACAGTATTCCATGTGCGGCCGAACCTGCGCCTTGTAAAGTTGCAGGCAGTGTGCCGGCATGAAATACTGTCCCGCTCTGCTGAGCACGCCAAGCTTTTTAGAGGCCAATTTTGCCTTCCCTTCCAAGTGACCACGAAACTGCACGTCACTCGATATGTCGACGCCGAGGATTCCGATACTGGCTGAGGCAACAAGGGGAGTGCTTTGAAACTGAGGGGATACAACAAAGGGGTTCTTTTTAGCGGTTAACGTGAAAACTTGTGTCTTCTGGGGGTTAAACTGGACTAGATTTAGTCGCCCCCAATCCGAGACTCTGTCCAGCAGAGACTCGACTTCAGACACAAGTTTGTCGCGGCACTCTGAGACGTTTTCCCGAGAAATATTGGCTGGGCCGGTGTAAAGAGCATCACCAGTGCTGTCATCTGCATAGCAATGAATGTTACGGGTTTGCAACATATCATTGATATGCAGAAGAAACAGCGTTGGTGATAGCACGCAGCCCTGTGGAACACCAGCATTAATAGGCTTGCAATCGGAGCTTGCACCGTCTACAACGACCTTGATGCTCCGATCTGCAAGCAAACTGGTGATCCAATCACACAATTTCTCGGGAAGCCCATAGGAAGGGAGCTTCGAAAGAAGCGCTTTGTGCCAAACCCGATCGAAGGCCTTTGCAATGTCCAAAATAACGGCCAATGCCTCCCCCTTGGACTCTATTGCCTCCGCCCATCTGTGAGTTAGGTAGACCAGAAGATCACCAGCTGACCGACCACGGCGAAAACCGTATTGGCGGTCACTAATCAGCTAGTGATCCTCAAGGTACCTCATGAGCTGGCAGTTTACAATGGACTCCATTGTTTTGGAGAATAAGGAGGTGATGGCGATAGGCCGGTAGTTGGACGGGTCTGAGCGGTCGCCTTTTTTAGGGATCGGTTGGACGAAAGCCGTCTTCCATGATTTTTGGACTACGCCTAGGGAGTAGGAGTACCGGAAAAGACGCGTTAAAGCCTGTGCCAACTCTGGAGCACACGTCCTCAGCACAATTGGGGGGATTCCGTCAGGCCCACTCGACTTGTGGATGTCCAGGGAGAGAAAACGAATAAAACGCTTTGAATATTTTTTATTATGAAGAAATGGTACTATCTATAAGCGATGTATATAATTGTAATAATTATATTATATTTAATTGTTTAGTTCAATATAGCCTTTCGAGTGATGTCGGGACTGCCGTGATTTTGCAATACTACGCCGACGTATCGTATCTCTTATGTGCAGAGTGCGAGGGAGCTCCAATACTATTCTGAAGGTTATTAGTGGTAGAATAGAATAATTTTTTATTCAATATAGATTACAAGTAATTCTTATTGAAAGTCAATATTTTACGTTACCATTGGTTCGAAAAAAAACCTCTGTCCTAGAAAGAACCAGCAAACCAGACTGTCCAGTCAAGGACACTGGATATACCATACATGGAGACATTGGATATACACATATGCGTGTATACCAAGTGCCACAAACTAGCCCGAAAAATATTTAAATTAATGTTTTAGTGTTGTTTTTATTATGTTTTACTAACATAATTTGTAAATTCATATTTTGTACTAACGCTTTTATGGACCAAAAGTCTGAAATAAATTCATTTTATTTTACCTTATTTTTTTAAGAATTGATCGCTATAGATAAAAACTGTGTGCCACCGATGAACATGTCCCAGAATTACTCCAAATATGCCAAAGAATATCGTTACATTGAATTAGCCGATAAAGAATTTAACTCCGGTGAAGTTTTGAATTCAGTAAACATGCCGCCGAATAGCTCCAAATTCAATGAAGTCTATGTCTATCCGTAAGTAAAAGTCTGTAAAATTACTCACTCCTTGCCATCTACAGTACATCTTCCAGTACCAGCAGAAGAGCGCTATTATTAAGAATAAAGCGGGGAAGATTTTGAGTCCGATGATTCGGTAAAAGAATCAATGACGTATTATATATAGACACGTCATGAACGAACATCCATACATAATAAATACTAGAACTAGTCCCCCGTGACCATGGGTGCTGGAAAGCGCCCGAAACGTCGGGAATTAAAAATAAAAGTAATTAAAAGCAAAAATAAACGCGATAAAATCCGTAAAAGTAGTTTTAATCATACTAGAACTACTTAGACGCGTGAAGAAAGAGAAAGAAAATATGACACCCTACGTACGGCGGGATGCCTGTTGCTTGACTACTACAACACGTATGAATTAACTTAAGACTCCGCTGGAATGCGACCTCCTTCCCGACTCCCCGCACCGCGTCCCGCGCTGGCCGTGCGCGCTCAGTACCGATAGCATTTTTGTTACGAATACGCGTCTCGACTCTAGTTCGATATTTTTGATAATTGTTTGTTTGGTTTGGACTTTTGTTTGTTTTTGTTATACCTGAACGTTATTTTATCTGTTTGTTGTTAATTGCGTTGTTTTATTGTTAAGTTTGGACGTTGGGTTGTGCGGTTTTCTTGTGACGCTTAGGAGTTACGGGACGGGACTTAGTTATGGGAGAAAGACAATACATAGCCAAGCACGGACACTTGCTCTAAAAGTTTTAAAATTTTTCTAAGATGAAAAATCAAATAAAAAGTTTCTTATTCCTGTGGACCAAGCTTTAAAGAGGGCTTGTGCAACAACAGGCATATCAAAGGCAACACTACTAAGAATGAAAAACGAGGCGAAAAAAGTTCAGTCAATTTCTCAAGACCAAAATGATGATGTCACAGTAGTATCGGAACCATGTACTTCTCAAGCAAGACCAGAACTTAAACTATCAACTCCAGGAGAAAAAAAGGAAACAGAGCTCAAAAAAAATTGAACTCGACAATTTTGATATGTGTGCTCTAAGAAACCTTGTCAACAGTTTCTATACAGTACGGAAAGAAATTCCAACATTGAAAAAGATTTTAAAATTTTTCCAGGTACGTACCCATATTTATTGACATTTTTTATATGTATTATATGTTATATCATACTTTAGGTCATATCATATACAAGGTGACATTTAATTCAAGCATAAACTTGTTAGGGGTGCTAGAACTGGTAATTTGCAACAATTTTATGTATGGACACCCATATGCAAAAGTGAACCATTTCTGAGATATTTAATTTTAAATTATTTTTTGAAAAAATACCACGAGATAACTAAAAATTAAAAATAAAATCTTTATTTTACAGGTGAAAAAACCACGTTACAATGAATACTCGTTGACTACTTAGGGTACAAATTAAAAAAATGTAAGAACGCAAGACAAGTCTTAATACAAAAGCTAGACATTGCTGCCTGGAGAGCCCATTATTTACCAAGGAAGAAAGAAAACAATGAACTTGGGGTGGACAAAAAACCCGTAACTTATTTAGACGAAACATGGATTCACTCCCACTATACCGTGCGCTATGCTGGCAAAATAACAATGACGAAAGCATTAGAAAAAATGATAATCCAGGACAGCGGTGGATATTGGTGCACGCTGGCGGTGAAAACGGCTTTATCCCTGGTGCCGAATTGCTTTACAAATGCAAAAGTAATGCCGGGGACTACCATCACGAAATGGATAGTAAAAACTTTAAAAAGTGGTTGACAGAAAAACTAATCCCAAACTTACCTCAAAACAGTCTCGTCGTTATAGACAATGCTCCCTACCACTCAACGCAGTCTGAAAAACCACCCGTGAGCTCGTCCCTGAAAGGTGAGATGCAGAGTTGGCTTCTGAAAAACAACATTCCTTTTGATGAAAAAATGACGAAACCGGAACTGTACCATATAATACTGCTCAATAAACCACCGAAAAAATATATAGTGGACGAACTCATGAGGGAGCATGGACACGAGGTATTACGGCTGCCACCTAAACCCTATCGAATATATATGGAACTTAATAAAACAAAGGGTGGCAGCTAAAAATGTTAACCAGTTTGAAAGGGAAATAGAGGGTTTGACAAGAGACGCAATACAGTCTATAACGGCTTCCGATTGGAAGAAAGAAATTAACCATATCGAAAGATTAGAAAATGAATACTGGGAGAGTGATAGACTTGGAGAAATCCAACAGAGAGAATTAATTATATCCCTCGGAGGGGAAGAATCCAGCTCAGAGAGTGAAAGTGAGGACGATCTAATGGACGAAATAGAACCGATCGTATACAGTGACAATGAATAATAAATATTATAATAAATCCTTATTAATATTCCTTACTTCTTTTCCTTGATTTTACATAGTTTGTGCTGTTCCGCTTATCCAAGATTGATTCACTTTCACCCTAAGGTTGCCTGGGAGAGATTGCTTTTTAGCAATAAGGTCGCCTGTTATGCTTTGTATTTTTATTGTGTACGAATCTGTTACACTTTTTATAGTGCAATAAAGTGTATAATAAATAAATTAATAATATTATAAACGAGAAAGTGTGTATGTTTATTTCTTTGTCCTTCCTTGACGCGTTAACTATAAATAATATTATATATATTATAAAAAATAAATATTTAAAATATATAAAAATGGCAACAGTATATCACTTATTACTTCACCCCTTGCCAGAACATTTTATTTTGTTTTTATTAATAATCTCATGCAAATCTCAAAAATTTCAAATAAAAAAATATTACGACGCATTATTTTGCACACCGTACATTGACAATTACGTCATCGGCCCAGGTCTGAAGTTAATTCGTATGAGTTATAGCTGCATGCGCCGGCCGCCATTAGACAACGTCGTCGAATAAAATGAAATGAAAATAGGTAGTCTTGTGAACTTACGCATGAAATGACACATTTTTGTCTTTAACTATAACATATAATTTATACATAATATAGTAGTATAATTTGTACATCGTCTGAAAACACACGACGGCATGTTTTCTTTATGTTTTGCACAGGTTTACACACACGAATCACGATATAATAAATTAAAAACAAACGTAGCGTCGCGCGACAGGTTGGTGCGTGACTAAGCGCGATGTGGCCAATTGGCTTCATTTCATCTTGCCATTTTAGAGTGCGGACAACGTATCTATAAGTTTATACATCATTGAAAAGAATGGACTATGTACCGTCAGTGGAGATGCCGCAAAACAGTTCTGATTCCGAAGATCACGACAATCAGTCGATATCATACTTTATGCCACCTACCAATTTCCATGATAAAAAGATAAGTAAATAAATCAGATTCGTCAGATCGGATTTAGCAGAAGATGAAGAATTATAATTGAAAACGGTTTAGTAGAGCAGAAAATCACATTTCATAATAAAAAAGAGGTTCTTTAAGAATAAAAAAACAATCCCTTGTTTTTCTTTACAATTGTTTGTGCTAAGCATGAATAAAGTTTTGATATTCTTTAAACTAAAGCACATTTTATTTTACACTTAGCAACTTTTCAAACTTACATAACAAAAATATACCTATGCTAATGCTAACCAAAAAAGCGGTTCCGTGAGATTGATGTACATTTAACTAGGTACCTATTAGTTTAGTTGCACTGCTATTTAATTTTATTATTTGCTGATAAACTATACTATAAGGCAGTCATACCACTTAACAGTAATAAAGTGTAGTCCAAGTATATAATTTAAACAAAGCGTCAAAAATCAAAAGAAAGTTAATGTAGGTTAGCCGTGTTTTTACGTATGATTATTGTCAATGCTATACTAAAAAGCAGTTAAGGTATACTTAACGGCCTTTTATATTGTAATTAATATTGAAATATAATGTTTCAATACTTTGCGAACCGAGCGCTGAGTGAACTGCTCTTCCGGCATGGAGCACTCACACCGCGGGATGGTCGGCGGCGTACTCCCCCCGTCATCGAGAGTCGAATTTAGGGGTCTAATAACAAAGGCGGCAAAGTCCCATATAATGAAGTGGGACTTTGACGCAAAGAAAGAGCCTAGAAGATCGGCTTTCTCCTTTGCGGTATGGGCCAGTGAGTCGTCCTCCCTGTGTAGAGATGGAAGAGATGGCTGACAGAAATTCCCCTTGACAGCCTTGGCGAGAGACCAGAATGCACGGGTTCCAGAAGGAAGGTGAACTAGTTTCTCGCCAATTCTGCCTATGTGCTCTGACTTTGCCTTGGCAATGACTCTTTTGAAGGACCTAGAGGCAGAATTATACTTCTTTTTTAAAGCACTGGTGTTTACATCCCGGGAAGCTGATGCGTCAGCCCAGGCTTGGTAGCACTCCTGCTTATAGCATGATGCTATTTTACAGGAGCGACCAAACCATGGCTGAGATTTGCCTCCAATGGGCACCACAGAGGAAGGAATAAAAAGTTCCATACCCTGAAGTACCACATCAGCGACAGAATCCGCAACAACGTTGGGATCGTCCGGCGAGAAGCAAACCCAAGGGTAGGATGCAAAGAAAGACCGCATCCCATCCCAATCGGCTGACCTATAGTGCCAAACACGGCGCCAGCCTGCAGAATGCAACCGCGATTTCAGCGTAAGTGGCACCACATTCCGGACAAGACAATGGTCCGAGGAGCCTAAAGGGGCGTCGACGGAAATCTGATATCCGTACGGGTGAGAGGTCAGCAGAAGGTCCAACAGGGAAGGTGCATGATCCTCCACATCTGGACATATAGAGAGCGGTACCTACTCAGCTTCTAGAAGATTTCTACCACAATATTAATACGCGTAATACAGTTATTGTACGTTGAGTTTTTAACTAATACAAGTCACTGCTTGACTCCACTTTGTACAACGTACGTATATGTTGTAATTTGAACTAAAATTTCTTGAACGTGGTAGAGCCACGCTGCAGCTATTATGGTTGTAGCATGGGTCGGCTCGACCGGGGAAGGACCACGCTCTCACAGCATACCAGCGTAAAATAGCAGCTTTATGCTGCTGTTTCGTATGGTGAGTGTAGAGAACCGGAGACCCGTTTTAGGCTACGGTCTCCTATTAAATGCTATACGCTACGTCCGACTTCAGCGTAAACGTTCCGATCGGCGTCTGAACGCCAGGCACAGCGTCAGCGGTCAATACATATTAGCAACGGACGACGTCAAGACTTTCGATCAAACAACAGTAAGTAGCCGACAGTACTCACGTGTGGTTGTGTGTGATATTTGTTCATAAAATGGATATAAATTCAACACTTTTGGCGGCGCTTGTGTTACTTGAAGAAGAGGCACAAGACGACCGTATACGAAGAAAAATAAAGGCAACAAGGCACTGATTATTTGTGAAGAGAAATGAGGAAGGATGTTTCCAGCTATTGATAATGAAACACTTTACACTTTTTACTTGACAGCGATTATATGAATATAAATATTTTCGTATTAATCAAGAACAATTTAAACATATTGTAGAGCTTGTGCAGGAGTATGTAATAAAAGTGCCATCAAAAAGGCATCCTAAGCCCATATCGGTTGAAGAAAAAGTTTTCCTTTATTAAATTGGGCCATTTTGTACTGACGCTAGACACGACGTTCACGCTGCAATGGTTCAAAATAACTAGAGACGCAGCGCAAAGCGTCTTACGCCGCCTACGACGTCCATACGCCGACGTCAGCGTGTAAAAGAGACCACAACAGTACATTTCTATAGTAAGCGTCGTAATGCGGCGCACGGCGTGACGCTGTAAGCGGCCGACGGCGTTTATAGGAGACCACCGCCTTACTGGAATCGAGGCATTCCATCTTAGTCCTCAAGGGTGACAAAGCATCTGCATTTTGATTCTTAATCTAGGTTAAATGTAACCGAGGGTAGATGTACATGTCTATGAGCCACAGCATCTACTTACCATCAGGTGGACTGTGTGCTCGCTTGTCACCCTCATGCTATATAAATAAATTATTTAAAAAAAAGGCCTAAAATTATACCAATCTTATTTTGCCCGATTTGGCAACCATTACAACCTAACCTTGGAAATGAATTATTGTAGTTTGGGGGCGTGGCTTATCCCTTTGTCGGTGAAGCTCGCGGATGACTGAGGGAGTGTCAAAAAAAAAGCGATGCAATGACTTCATAATACGCAAATTATGAGATAGCTATGCCGAGTGCGCGCTCGGAAAATAACTAAGTAAGCGCCAAACTACATTTTTTTTTAACAAAACTTTGTGGATTAAAAAATGGTTTATGAGAACTTAGATAATATGATTATTTACTATGCCTTAAAAATTATTCCACGAAATTATTCGTAAAAACATTGTGGAATCATGGACAAATATACTCGTAACTAATTAGAGCCTACTTTGCAATTTTTTTCTATTGAGAAATTACATGTTATCGTGTTTTTCTTTTATGAAATCTAAGAACATATACTCAAAAATCATATACCAAAAACTTGTTTCGTAATCTATAAAACTTAAAAAGATATATGAAATAGAAAAACCACTAAAGTTTCGAGGTATCACCCTATATAGCCAACCCGATAGATTATAGGGGGTAGATATTATGTTTTATGTAATCATATCTTTATCCATATAAATGGAAATGCTAGTTATTACCATTAATAACTAGCATTTCCATTCAAAACGATTAAAAATTCCTTCTTCGACTATAAAATCTAGATCTAGATTATTTGATATTAGAATTTTATGTATGTTTCAGATCCTATTTAGTGTTGCCAGCGAAAGTGTAACGACGCGCGACAGCTTGAGGCTCACTTGGTTGACAAACAGTTCACTTACATGCAACGATGGGACTTCTGCTGGGTAAGAAACAACAGCTGTTATTATAATAGTGTGTTATATGTATATATATATCATAATGACTGCCTCGTTGGTCTAGTGGTTGTAGTAGTGCGACTGCTGATCATGAGGTCCTGGGTTCGAATCCCGGGTCGAGCCAAAAAATCAATTATTGAGTTTTTCCATCAAGAAATTCTCAGTAGCTGCCCGGAGTCAGGAAGTTGGCGGTGTCTCACCCTCGTGCCTCGGAAAGCACGTAAAGCCGTAGGTCCTGCGCCCGATCTCACTCCGGTCGTGTCGGTTTACCGTCCCATCGGATTATGAGGGTGAGGGAATAGAGAGTGCACCTGCGCTTGTTTCACCTGTGTTTGCGGCATATACTTGGGCACTATAATCCTGTCCTGCGCCGATGGCTAATCTCCGTTGAGACTGGCCGCCGTGACTGAAATTCGGTCTGGAGGACATTATATAATTAATTTTCTCAGATTTGTTTTATTAACATTTCAGCTATTATTTTCGGCGTGGAACCAACAATCAACATTGGGTTCTATATTTGGAGGGAGGTGGTTACTGCTGGGACACGGCTTCTTGCAATGCTCGTTGGCGACGGCGTCCTGGTTTGATGTCATCTACGAGATGGCCTCGTGCACGTCGTGCTCCCGCCGTGCTATCCGCTGATCCAGTCATCAACCCATTATGGCATACATCAAATCACGTCCTACTGCCTTACTGCTCCAGCGATATGTGGGCCGGAACTCGTATTAAACCAAGAGTGAACAGTAGTTTTAGCTTCGCCGGTCGCCTCATTGTCCGTTCGGTTCTTACCGATCTTCTTCAGATTGGGCTAGTTGGCCGACTATTATTAATTGGATCGAGCGCTGGTGGAACCGGTGTTATGTTAAACGCAGATGCAGCAAGAAGAGCACTTCGGCCATATGGAGTTCGAGTAGCCGCAATTGCTGATTCTGGATGGTTTTTAGATCGACCAGCGAAAGCGAAACACTCATCCTCAACTGACGCTGTTGCCAGATTGGGACACTCTTTCTGGCGCGGGTCACCACCAACATCTTGCATGCGGGAGTATCCTGACAAACCGTGGTTGTGTTACTTCGGATATCGCTTGTATCCCCATATACGGACTCCCCTATTCGTGTTTCAATATCTCTTTGATTCTGCGCAACTCACAGCGGAAGGTGTGCGCGCACCAAGAACGCGGGCACAATGGGATGCTGTACATCAAACTGGTGCAGCTTTACGATCGAGTTTGAAGACTGTAAGAGCAACATTCGCTCCAGCTTGTATAGCGCATGGCGCGTTCGCTCGGCCCGAATGGTTAGCAATTAATGTATCTGGTGTACCGTTACCACGAGCGATATCTTGCTGGGAGCGGCGATTTGAAGTAGGAGCTGGAGCTAATCAACAAAGAGTGCGCTGTGCGCCGCGAAGACTTATCGAGAGATGCTCGTGGCCGCAGTGCAATGGGTCGTGTCCTCGGCTTCGTGATCCACGGACCGGGGAAGAAGTAGCGCTGGCGGCGTTGCTTCAGAGTTTCGGTTTGGACGTTCGAGGAGCAGCCGCCGCAATGGGACTCGACGCTCGGCAGCTTGCGCGCATGAGTCGCGCCGAGTTGTTGCCACTTCTGGCTCCACATACATGACTCTATTCTGTTTACTCTTTAAGTGCTTTGTTGCACAGTGAATCTACCTCGTTTTTGTTACAAGTACAAGTATTTTATACGTTTAGCTATTATTTATTAATACTGATACTTTGGTATCCTTATTTATATAAGTAAAAGAAAGGTATTTTAATAGGTTTATCTTTTATTTGTTCTTCCTTTACTCCATAAAAATGTAAAACTACGTATGTAAGTATTAGATAATATTTGACCGTATTTGGTATAACCTACACAATCCGTAAAAATCATTCCTACTACAGGAAAAACTGACTAGTTCATTGCTATTAATATCTATAACACTTATACAATATCTCACTATTGTATTCTTTATTATGCACTAATATAATGTATTGTTGTCCACTATTTACTAAGGATGCTTCTCATCATTATTTAACTAGGTAAATTGGCGTGTAGAATTAGATGACGGTGCGGTTTGGAGCGGTTCCGATGTGGAAGCCAAGGAGAGCGACGGGTAGATAACGAAGTGTGACCTCGCTGCGACCTATTTACCCGGAGACCTCCTTTACGGGGGTGAGTGCCTCGTCGTCATAATCGAGCTCCGCGCTCGTTGCTAAGAGCTATAGAGAGGTCGATGACATCATTGGCCAAGAAGAAATCGGTGGAGACAATATTAGCTTGTTGCCGCCAGTGGGTAACAAGGCGTGCGGTTACATTGCGGTTTACAGCGTCAGCGTTCGTTCGCAGCGAACCACGCAGTAAAAGTATGTCGAGCACTGTAGGCGTAGTTTGCGCCATAGCTGAGTAAAGCGGCGACCGCGCGCTCGGATGCGGTGACATGCTTATCGCTTCATCTAAGTACTGGAACAGTTCCGTCGGATTGTTTGTGTTCGCCCATAGATGCGGTAGAATCGGCCACAACCAGCTATTTTCTGAAAACGGTTATAATAACTTTTAAATATTGTTTGTGTGAGTAAAAAACACAAAATTATGTAACTTTTAAATAGGTATTGTGTGAGTGAAAACTGAAAACACAAAATTATGTAACCAATACAGCCCACTAAAGTCCACTGCTGAACATAGGCCTCCCCACAGATTGCCACATAGGGGAGATATTTACGACGGTTGCCACGCTCGGCAAATGGGTTTGTAACCGCAGTTTTGTATTTTAGTCGATATTAGTAAGGCGACCAAAACCATGTATTTTAAACTCATTAGCCCGTAAAAAGTTCGATAATAGACAATATAAATATTTACGCTTGACAAGTGGGATGTCTACTATGTGCTACAACCAATGACGTATTATATATAGACACGTCATGAACGAACATCGCGGCACTTAAAAACGGCGAAAATACTAGAACTACTTATACGCGTGAAGAAAGAGAAAGAAAATATGACACCGTACGGCGGGATGCCTGTTGCTTGACTACCAGCTGCATGCGCCGGCCGCCATTAGACAACGTCGTCGAATAAAATGAAATGAAAATAGGTAGTCTTGTGAACTTACGCATGAAATGACACATTTTTGTCTTTTACTTTTGGGGTATAATTTGTACATCGTCTGAAAACACACGACGGCATGTTTTCTTTATGTTTTGCATAGGTTTACACACACGAATCACGTTATAATAAATTAAAAACAAACGTAGCGTCGCGCGACAGGTGACGCGTGACTAAGCGCGATGTGGCCAATTGGCTTCATTTCATGTTGCCATTTTAGAGTGCGGACAACGTATCTATAAGTTTATACATCATTGGCTACAACAGATAGATTTCACACCTCTAATACTGCCATCTATCGAAGGCTGTGAGAACTTCTAGTTTCAGAACCACGGGACAACTTGAAGTGATGAATTTTCTTATGCCACCACGATATTGTAGTGTATGATAATATTGTAGTGATGTCCTCTAGTGGTACTTATATATATTTTATAAATAAGGATCTGGTGTTTACACTACGTTCCCACATGATGGCAAGTGATCTTAGGCGGTAAAATGCACTTGCTTAGTGGAGACCATTTCACTCGTCCCTAAAACACTTTTATTTGTGTTGGATACACCTTAAGGTTCCATTAAAGTAAATAAAGTTACATAACGTTAATGAGATGCATTATCCCATTTCGTTCCTTGAGTGTCGTAAGGGGCGACTACGGATTATGCGTTGAAAAATCTCATGGCTTCCGTTAGATGGCGGTATTACCGTATTAACATCTAACAATAATTTTTACGATAGTATAAAATATCCCCTTATATAGGCCTGTGTAGTCATAGAAGGTTTGGTATAATCCTACGCAGTAATATGAATGATAAAGTAAAGAGCCGGAGTGTGTTAAAAATACAGAGACAATCAAACGCACATTTACACACACAGGTAATCATTGCACGCTCGCACACAAGCTCGCACGCACACATGCACGCATACACTTCCATGACGCACGATGATCTTTTTTAATAACAATAACTATTATTTAAAGTTTATTTGCACCTGTAATCACGTATTATCATATTATATTGTAATATGTTTTATGATTGATCGTTGGACCGATCAGGGATTTACACTAGAAAATTTTAATCTAGAAAACATTAATCGCTACTTGTTTTGAAAGGGAAACAGACTTCTGATAGCATAATCAGCGTGAAACGTCATCATGAACGTCAGAGATGGTTGTTTAGATATAAAGATTGATTAAATAAAACACTTAGACAGTTATAGGTTATATATGTTACCGTGTAGTACGTAAGTACCGTAGTAAGTAAATACCGTGTGTTGGCGGTATAAGAATGTGCACTACCCCGTATCATCCAGGGTGTCGTGAGAGGTGATAGAGGTGTCAAATCAAAGATGAAGACATGAGGAGCAGCATCTTCCTAATAATGACTGGAAATAAAAACACTACGGTTGCGTGACAAATAAAGAATATATCCCCCATATGAAGCGACCTATGGGGAGGCCTGGGTTCATCTGTGAAATTAATTAGCCTGTAACGGTAACGGTTTAGGTCCTACTCGTATGTCTTTGTAGGACTTACAAGAACATGCAACAAAAAAGAATTTGCGAACTGTGTAACTCTTATCTAAGTACGTGTCTAGATTTTCATAAAAGACAACTAATAGAATATTGGGTGGGAGCTATCACTTTTTTTTAATAGGATAGGGTGACACACGAGCACACAGTCCACCTGATGGTAAGTGGTTACTGTGACTCATAGACATCTACATTTATCCTTGATTACGAATAAAAATGCAGATGCGTTGTCACCCGTGAGGACTGAGATGAAATGCCTCGTTTCTAGTAAAATGGGTCTCCGGTTCTCTACACACCATACGAAACACAGCAGCATTAAGTTAATATTTTACGCTGGTATTCTGTGAGAGCGTGGTCCTTCACCGGTCTAGCCGACTCACTTGTTCTACAACTGTACTACCAATATAACTGCAGCCTGGCTCAACCACGTATAAAAATCTCTTTTTTCTCATCATATATATATATATATATATATATATATATATATATATATATATATATATATATATATATAATGACATCATTTTAATAGCTATTTCATACTGCAGGTGTAAAAACATTTTGGAAAACAGTGAGGAATTCATTATAATAATATATAGAAAACATCAGTGGAAAATACGAAACGTCTGGTGTAGTCATTATCAATTTGCCAGTCAGTCAATTATGGCAGTCATCTGCAAATCACCATAATCAGTTAAATATTAGTCCACGGCTGAACATGGGCCCCTCCTATAATTTGAGGGACTGGCTTTTACACGCGCCTTGTCCACGTACTTAGTACGTAAACAAAAAAAAAACACCTTCAGATCTTTAACAGTGATCTTTTGGCAAGTAGTTTAATTATTATGGAAAAAAGGTTACAGTGAAAATTGAAGATCTAATAATTCTACGTAAAACAGGTCTTATCATATTTTTTAGCGCTCACTATGTATTTTATAATGGTGTTGAAATAATTAAAATGTTAAAATTGATTTTGCACAAAACCTTAAAAGGATTTGTGTAACTAAAAATATTTATAATCATGTTTGCTGCATGTATTTCGGTTAAAACGTGGCATCGTTTACTCCTAGCACTCCGATAGATGATAATGATAGATGAAATCTATTCGTAAAGATTCAACGGTATTCACAAATGGTACAGTAATTAATTACCTTTATTGTGTAAAATTACAAACTAAAAAGTTTTGCTCAAAACATCATTAGACCCATTTGTTTTATCAACTTTCCAATTAATAAAAAAATATCAGCATGTTTTTCAAACAACATAATATGATTGATCACTCCAGACCTTGTTTTATCTAAAATTGTTAAGTTTCATCACAGTGTGTTCAGCGATTTCGAAGAATAGACAGAAAAACAAAAACCGTGTAAGTGTAGGGTTCCGTAGTTTCCCATCCGTCACAATAAGTGTTCCCACTTATGAGTTTGTACAAAAACTGTTTTTTCCATCCAAGTTCAAAATAATTTTCCTAGAAAGTCCTTACAAAGTTCTACTTTTCAGATTTTTTTCATATTTTCTAAACTTATGGTTCAAAAGTTAGCGGGGGGGACACATTGTTTTTTACTTTTGGAGCGATTATTTCCGAAATTATTGACTTTATCAAAAAATGATTCTTGTAAACCCCTATTCATTTTTAAATACCTTTCCAACAATATATCACACGTTAGGGTTGAAATTAAAAAAAAAATCACTTCCCACTGTACATATACTTTACATATATTACCCCAATAAAACATTTTTTTCCAATTTTTATTTTACCACTTTGGCGGCGTGATTGATACACATATTGGTACCAAATTTCAGCTTTCTAGTGCTAACGGTCACAGAGATTAAGCGAGGACGGACAGACGGACAGACAGACATGGCGAAACTATAAGGGTTCCTAGTTGACTACGGAACCCTAAAAAATATTAGCATGTTTTTCAAACAATATATATGATTGATCACTCCAGACCTTGTTTTATCTAAAATTGTTAAGTTTCATCACAGTGTTTTCAGCCATTTCGAAGAATAGACAGAAAGACGAAAAACATAAAAAAGGGTCATTCATGTCTTGATACCATACATATATAACCTCATGAGGTTAATAGAAGGCAGTTATTTTGTTCCAAATAGACACTACTATTGTATTTATTTATGTTGCAAAAATTTGTCGTGGTAAAGTACGTACGATAACGCTGCGTTATGGTTATAAGACATTAGTAGCGTTGACCGGGGATGGACCACGATTTTACTATCAACCAGTTCAAAGTATCAGTATGTCTTTATTATACTGTGGTATAAGCATAAAATTGTATGTCTTATGCAGAGTGACGATATTCGAAGATGTTTTTATTGGTAACGACTAACGAGGCATTTCATCTTCGTCCCCAGGAGCGACAACGCGTTACGCATTTGATTTTTAATCGAGGACTAATGTAGATGTGGAGGTCAGGTGAAGTGTGTTCTCGTTTATTAGTTTTTTTTTTCATTAAAATGTACGCTCATGATACTAAATGTTACTCATATGATAATAAATGTTTTTTATTAAAACTTACATAGTATCATAAAAGATGAAACAGGGTTTCTCATCGCCGGGCAGAATGCTTTAAGTCTATTAGAAAATAAAAAGCGGCCAAGAGCGTGTCGGGCCACGCTCAGTGTAGGGTTCCGTAGTTTCCCGTCCGTCACAATAAGTGTTCCACTTATGAGTTTAAAGGTGGGTATCCATTATGTTCGCGCTCCAGCAGCGCTCCGCGCTCCTGCAACTGCTCCCGGTAGTGGGTACTGTTGTTTCCATCCAAGTTCAAAATGATTTTCCTAGAAAGTCCTTACAAAGTTCTACTTTTCAGATTTTTTTCATATTTTCTAAACTTATGATGCAAAAGTTAGAGGGGACACATTGTTTTTTACTTATGGAGCGATTATTTCCGAAATTATTGACATTATCAAAAAATGATTCTAGTAAACCCCTATTCATTTTTAAATACCTTTTCAACAATATATCACACGTCAGGGTTGAAATTAAAAAAAAATCACTTATCACTTTTCATATAGGGGGGCTACCCTAATAAAACATTTTTTTCCAATTTTTATTTTACCTCTTTGTCGGCGTGATTGATACACATATTGGTACCAAATTTCAGCTTTCTAGTGCTAACGGTCACAGAGATTAAGCGAGGACGGACAGACGGACAGACAGACACGGCGAAACTATAAGGGTTCCTAGTTGACTACGGAACCCTAATTATACTAAGTACCTATATTTCATAGAAACATTAATGTTAAGGGGAAATATAATGTCAAATGGCTTAGCAAGATCCTTCGTTATGCCGAAAATATTGTAGCATTAATTTTGAAATAAATATATTTTAAAGTTGAGGATTAATGTTAAGGATTATGTTAGACGAAAACACGATTTCGTAAAATTTTCTCGATAGAAAAAAAATCCAAAGTTACCTCCAAAATAAACAATAAACCGCTGTTATTCATAAAATACTTTAAATAAGTTTATGAAACTTTGCATACTAACTGAACTAACTATAAAGCAGTGCTTATGTTATTTTTTTTTAAATACCATTATTTTTACTGTAAAAAGAAATTACCTAAACTATTGGCCTTTTGAAGCGTGATTCCTGCCGCACGGTTACTTCGCCTCGGCCTTTGGACGGGGAGGTTGTGTCGCTTACGATCAGAATATACATTACGCAACAGGACGACGTAAAATTAACATGGGAAATAACCGTGATAAAAATAAGAAGCGGCTGGCTTGGCGTTAAGAAACATGCATAAATATGATAAACCTAATGAAATAAGTGTCTAACGACCTTTCTACTTACAGTATTAGTGATTACAAACATGTCGGTACATAGCATACGACGCGCGGGCAAGTGGGGACGAAATTAGAATTTGAGCTGACTTACTCTATCCTCTTAAACGACGATCTTTAACCCTAACGAAAATCATTGAGTATATATATGAGATTACAGTATCTTTAAATATAAAAATGAGAACAGATTTTTAAAATATTTTTTTAGATTGCACTTAGACTCGGAACAATTATTACGTGAAATAAATATTTATTCTAGCGTAGCGTCTTCTAGAGTAGCGTTGCGAGTGAGCTGTGCAATTATGTGAAATATTACAGCATAATAATTTAATCTACACGTTGTTTTTGCTCGGCAAGTGAATAGCAAAATATAAAAACAACGGTTGATACGATCAGAAGCTGCGTTGTTACTCGCATACTCAAAACAAATGACCAATACAGTTAGGGTTGCCGTTCTATATATTTTAAAGTCCCTAGACTAACAGAAAAAATCCGCCAGAAACAGGATTTTTCTTTTTCTTAAAATCCGCTAGATGTCCCTAGGTACATTTTCGTGGTACCGTTAACTAAACTAACTGTCTAACTGAAAAATCTTGCCAAATGGTATACAATATATATATATATATATATATATATATATATATATATATATATATATATATATATATACATACAATGAATACCGAAAATCTAAATCTATAAATTCAGAAAACCTTAAAAAGAGCGGACTCTATTTCATATAAATTACTTATATATAGTGTAGGTTAATGACATAACAACCAAAACAAAAACTATTCATGTACAAAATAAAAAATATTGTAAAAAAATAAATCTCTTTAAACCACGTTTAAACATTAGTCATCTTATTAAAAATAAAACAATTAGCTCAGTATGTTCTTGTACCTAAATTTCAAAATTAATAGCGAAGTATGGATCCAGATCTTCAAAAAGAACTTCAGCGGAAGCTGAAGCTTCGCCAATGTCTCCAGTTCCCATCTTTGGTTTATCTTTACCGACTTGGTTGACAAGATCTTCGGGAATATCATACGTTGCGCAATTCTTTTTTAATCCTTAACTGATTTTTAATTAGACGAATGGAATTTAAAGGTTTTTCTGATTGCTTGTTTTACAGTTTGCTTTTAACTACATTCATGGCACCAAATACGCGTTCAAATTCTGCATTTGAGTGCGGTAGTGATAATATTACTATTGCAAAATTACATAAATCTTCGAATATGTTTACTCCTGCTGCATTTTTGTATGTCGAAACCTTAGAACATGGTCTCAGGTCGAAACAGAGAAAGTGAATTAACGACATTGAATTGTTAGTTTATGTTCGGGAATTCCCGTGAAATTATATTATATATAGAGTGCTACCAACGGTAGATTACAAAATTGGACATATGATAAATTACTTATTTGAAATGAATTACTTCATAAAAGAAAGTCGCCATCTCAAAAGTCCAAATGTCGCTAGAAGTCGCTAAATAATTATTTCTCGCTAAAACGATTTTTTTATCCGCTAAACATTGTTAAAATCCGCTAGATCTAGCGAGAAAGTCGCTAAAACGGCAACACTAAATACAGTATACAGTATACTTTCACCTTGAACGAATTAACCACTGGACCCGACATAAAACACAAATGTATGAAAACTCGTTCAACCAAGTGGAGAATAACGCAAACAAAGATTTTATTACGTTAATATAAACACAGATACAAAATTCGTAGAAGTTCACTCTGTTTCTAGTGTTTGATCGTAGTCGATAAAATATATCGATGAACGAATGAGAAAGAAAAGGCGTAACGTAAATAAGCTGCAAGACAAAGGAAATAAAGGGATAATGAAGCTGAGGTAAGCTTCCGGTATTTAAATTTTAATTAAAATAAAAGAAGCAGGACACTGTTATGGACTTTTATTCAATTAAAGTTACGATAAACGTCAAATTTTTTAATATAGTTTAAATTATTTAAATAGGTTTACTGACTTTTATTATGTATCATCTTCCTTAAAATGTGTTTCTTAGAATTTGTTTTGTTCCCTTGTTTTCTTGTATAAGCATTTCTAATATTTAAATACTTTTCAGGAACGGCTTTCGTCAATTCTTCGACGTGATTCACGTCGTCGTTTGCAAATTTGTAGAAATGAATGTCTTCGTACAGTGAAAGTTGCAGCAATGTTTTTGTTACTTTCGGCAGGAGAAAGTCTGTTGTGTAATCTTTTTTTAGTCTTTCAATCTGAAGAGCGAGATTAGAATGGCTCTCCACCACCTTAAAAACGGCAAGGCCCCGGGCGAGGATGGAATTACAGCGGAGCTTCTGAAAGCGGGTGGAACACCGGTACTTGAAGTCCTTCAGAAGCTCTTCAATTCCGTCCTCCATGGAGGCACTACTCCGGCGTGAGGCGTGGAGCAGAAGCGCGGTGGTTTTGTTCTTTAAGAAAGGCGACAACGCTCTCTTGAAGAACTACAGACCGATTTCCCTTCTGAGCCGCGTCTACATGCTATTTTCGAGAGTCATTACGAATCGTCTCGCACGCAGACTCGACGACTTCCAGCCTCCCGAACAAGCCGGTTTCCGAAAAGGCTTCAGTACCATAGACCACATACATACCCAGCGGCAGATTGTACAGAAGACCGAAGAGTACAATCTGCCACTTTGCCTGGCATATGTGGACTATGAGAAAGCCTTTGATTCCGTCGAAATTTGGGCGGTGCTACAGTCCCTTCAGCGGTGCCAAGTTGACTTTCGGTACATCGAAGTGCTGAAGTGTTTGTACAGTAGGGCTACGATGGCTATCCGAGTACAGAACCAGAGTTCGAAACCTATCCAACTGCAGAGAGGTGTAAGACAGGGTGATGTTATATCCCCGAAACTCTTCACCGCTGCGTTGGAAGACGTTTTCAAGCTACTGGACTGGAAATGATACGGTATTAACATCAATGGCGAGTACATCACTCACCTAAGATTTGCCGACGATATAGTCCTTATGGCAGAATCGCTGGAGGACTTAAGCATTATGCTCAATGACCTCAATAGTGCCTCCCAACGGATAGGTCTTAAGATGAACATGGACAAAACAAAGATCATGTTTAATGTCCATGTCACACCTGTGCCGGTAGTTGTTGGGAGCACTATGCTCGAAGTTGTTGACGAGTACGTTTACCTGGGACAAATAGTCCGACTAGGTAAGTCCAACTTCGACCGAGAGGTCAATCGACGGATTCAACTCGGCTGGGCAGCGTTCGGGAAATTACGACATATCTTTTCGTCAGGTATACCTCAATCTCTAAAAACTAGATTGTACAACCAGTGCGTGTTGCCAGTGATGACTTACGGATCTGAGACGTAGTCCTTCACTGCTGGCCGTATGAGGACGCTTAAGGTCGCTCAGCGAGCTATGGAGAGGGCTATGCTCGGAGTTTCTCTGCGTGATAGACTCAGAAATGAGGATATCCGCAGTAAAACCAGAGTGACCGACATAGCCCAACGGATTAGTAAGCTGAAGTGGCAATGGGCCGGCCATATAGCTCGAAGAACCGATACCCGATGGGGAAGAAAGGTTCTCGAGTGGCAGCCTCGTACCGGTAGGCGTAGTGTAGGGCGACCCCCCACTAGATGGAGTGACGACCTGGTAAGACATGCAGGAAGTCGATGGATGCAGGTGGCTCAGGACCGTGCTTTGTGGCATTACTTGGGGGAGGCCTATGTTCAGCAGTGGACTTGTGAAGGGCTGTAATGATGATGAATGATGATGAATCTGAAGACCCTTCCTAAGTTCGAGTTAGCAGTGCTAACAAATAGCTATGGTATCACTTGAGGGAAGTATCAGTTTTCCCTTGCCTTTATGAGCAATGAGACTGCCTTCATTGGTGTCATTTTCTGTTTCTTTGCATTATTATGAAAACAGGCAGTATCGAAATGTACACTGCATATGGCGCTGTGTTTCATCTCTACGAACTGCTTCTACCCACTTTCTCTTCCGAGAAGGGTCACTGGGGAATCCGAAAATTCGTGTAATTTATGTGTTTAAATATTTTAAGTACAGATACTAATTTTAATTTTTGCATTTATAATATTTTATTTATTTACTTAATGCCTAAGGCATTCTCTTCCAGTCTACCTTGGGATGATTCAGAGATAGAATGAAGTAGGTGTAATAAAAAGTTAATATACGAATACTAAAATAAAATAATAAAAAAAATTGTAATACATGGAAACAAAACACATAAGATATAAATGGTACATCGCAAAAAATAGATAAAATTATACTAATATTCATACAAATATATGTATATAAAATATATAATATACATAATTACAATAAGAACAGTAAGAATATATATACATATAAAGGTTTCTCTCATGACTAGCACTAAGCAACTGAAAATGAGGAGATAAGTAGGAAGGGGAAGTTGGAGACATCAGGATAGAATAAAGGGTGGTGAGTGCACGCAAACTACGGCGTTGACGAATAGGTAACCATTTTAATTGAGATCGATACGTGGATACATGGTCATACTTTCGAAGATTGAAAACGAATCGAATGCAGTTATTCAGAAGACGGTCATATTTGTTGAGAAGATCTGCATTCAGGTCGAAATAACACACACATCACCATAGTCGATTAGGGGAATAATTAAGCTCTGCACAAGCATTGTCTTAATTTCAGATGGTAGAAAATTTTTTAGGCGATAGAGAGAATGCAGGGTACCAGTGACTTTCTGGCTAACGGTCGTTGTTCGGGCTTTCCAACTCAAAGTAGAATCAATTAATAAACCTAGATTCTTCACAGTGGAACACAATTGAATCTCAGTACTATTAAAAAGATAGGAGGTAGAGCTACTGTTTTCAATCTCTGGATCATCGGACGGCTACCAATTATTATGGCCTGACACTTAGAAGGGTTGACCATTAGGCCAAACCTCTCAGATCAGTTCTTAATGTACTCAAGGTCCCTGTTCAGTATGTCCACCGCTGTAGAAATATCGTCAATACTCGCTTGTGTGTACAATTGCAAGTCATCAGCATACAGATGATACGCAGACTGAAGGTTTTGAGTAATGAGATTAATAAATATAGAAAACAACAAAGGAGATAATATGCCGCCTTGAGGGACACCAGCATGTATGTCAAGCCAGCTAGATGATAGCTCATCGATGCGAACTGACTGCTGGCGCCCTCGAAGATATGATGAAAACCAATCCAGTGCTTCGGGTGAGATCATAGAAAGGGAAAGGATGGAAATTAGAATGTCATAACTAATGGTGTTAAAGGCGTTCGAGAAGTCAACCAAAACCAACACAGTGACTTTAGTGTCCTCTATGCCTGCCCTAATATCACCAGTTACTTTCAGGAGTGCGGAAACGGTACTATGACCGGGCATAAAGCCAGACTGCAAGGGACTTAATAAGTTAAACTGCGAAAGTTGCTTGTGGACACAGGCCTCAAGGACCTTGGATAAGAAGGGAAGGATGGATATAGGTCGGAAATGATTGGGTAAAGTGGGATTTGGGATCTTTTGTAAGGGTATAACGTAAGCCTTACGCCACAGTGAGGGAAAATTACCAGAATCTAAGGAGAAGTTAATGATGTGCGAGATGACTGGGAGGATATGGTCAAGTATATAGATAATCATCCGTCGGCTGCTGTTGTCGCAACCTACAACATTAGATTTAATGGAAAGGATTATCTTCTTGATCTCATCCACAGCTACTGGAGAAAATTGAAACAGATTAATATCAGGACGAGGTAAACCCATTAAGTGTTCAACAGTAAGACGCTTGGTCTTGTGATCAAGTGGACTGTTGGAGACAAAATGAAAATTGATATCATCCAGACCAATCGTCCTTTGAAACTCACAACGGTGTCGTTTACCGATACCTATGGTTTCAAGGAACTTCCAGATATTAGCAGGGGAAGAAGATGAGATGTTACTAAGAATAAATCGGCGTTTGGCGTTGCGTATCATCTGATTGCACCGATTCCTTGCAACTTTATAAAGCGTCCAGTTTTGATCACATCGATCTTTTCTAAATTTGCCGAAAGCGCGATCCCTACATCTCATCGAAATTCGAACCCCAATCGTCATCCAAGGCGCAGGTGGACGCTTGAGCTTCACTTTTTTGATGGGAGCATGTACGTCATATAATCTAAGGATAGCTTCATTCAAAGCCCCAACTTTTTCATCTACAGTGGGTGCAGAAACCACGCTGTTCCATTTCATTTTGGATGCATCCATACAAAGCTTTTCAACATCCAAGCCAAAACAACGCATGTGTAGAGTTTTAGCTGGAGATTTAGGAAGTTTAAGGACGTAAGAAAGGAAAATGAGGTCATGATAGGAGAAAGCAGGTGCAAAGTGTTGACCGTGGCAGAAGATAAGAGAAGGAGCAGAGGTAAGGATTAAGTCAAGCCAGGTATCCTCCATATCAATATTGTGGTGAGTGGCTTGTAAAAGTAAAATGTGGAGGCCAACCGACTCGACAATTTGAAGGAGCTTAGAGGAACGGGTTAAGTGCGGAGTGAGGAGATCTGTATTAAAATCGCCCATGATGACGTGATGTGAGTATTCCGACCCCAAGGATTCCAGAATTGTTTCAAGACTGGAGAAGTAATCGACAGAAGGAGGACAGTAGACAACGCCAAGTACTAATTTGGCTCCTTTTACGCAAACTTCACGGAAAAGAAATTCTGCAGATGCAGTATAATAGGGGGAAGAAGAAGCTAGAATTTTATAAGAAAAGTCACAACGAAGATATATATATATATATATATATATATATATATATATATATATATATATATATATATATATATATATATATAGCGACCCCACCCTCTCTCCTATCAATTCGATCGTTGCGTATCAAACTGAAGCCAGAGAGAGGGTAAGTGATAGAAGGAAGATGGGGCTTAAGCCAAGTCTCCGAAATCAAGACGGCATGAACATCAGCGTCAGAGAAAGCCTCAATCAGATCACTGTAATGACTAGGTACGCTCTGTGCATTAATGTGGCAAACATTAAACAATGAGCGGGATTATTTTTATTTAATTATAAAAATTATTATTATAAATTTAATGACATCAGATTGTAGGATATTGTTATATAAGTATTTTTAAGTTTTATTGTATTGTACAAATGAAATCATCATTCATTCGGTCATATCGTCAAGTATCGATATATTTTTCGACATGGTCAAGTAATAGTCGATGTCAAATTGACTCACTCCACAGTTTTAGTCAGTCGTTCTGAATGGTATAACCCAGCCATTTTGTGATGGTTGTCAGATGTCAACAATACATAGAAATATCGACTACATTTAACATAGTTGGATAATACAGAATTTTATTTTGCATTTGATAAAATTTTGTGATAAATAACAATTTTGTGATAAAAATGTAATAAAATAATGTACTTACAAGTGAAAAGAAATAGTGCTGCTTCTGCCGCTATAGTTTTTACACCATTTAACTGAACATTTAGTCATTTTTGGGAGATGTTTTGGTGACAAGTGCTTGAGACTGACGCAAAAACAAACGACCACGTCCGCTTATATGTTGGGTCCAGTGGTTAATTCGTTCAAGACTTTCACGTATTGCTTTATAGTGACACGATGAAAAACTTTGTTATTATACCTGATAATTTATTTTACCGTTTTGAAAGATAGGCTAGGATAGCTACACTCAGGTGAACGGAATAAAAGCCTGCTAGGGGCTCGGTCGCCGGTGTCTAATACTGTTCTACGCCGATGTCTACTCTCCATAGAGACGGCCCGCCGTGATCGAAAACACAGTTAATATTTATACTATGCCAAAAATCAGTTTGAAGGGCACCATGAATACCATTATAGTCCACTTGATAATAGGTTGTCAATTGTAGCTAATTATAAGCAAAAAACCGGCCAAGAGCGTGTCGGGCCACGCTCAGTGTAGGGTTCCGTAGTTTCCCGTCCGTCACAAGAAGTGTTCCCACTGGTGGGTATTCTTTATGTTCGCGCTCCAGCAGCGCTCCGCGCTCCTGCAACTGCTCCCGGTAGCGGGTACTGTTGTTTCCATCCAAGTTCAAAATGATTTTCCTAGAAAGTCCTTATAAAGTTCTACTTTTCAGATTTTTTGCACATTTTCTAAACTTATGGTTCAAAAGTTAGAGGGGGGGGGGGACACATTGTTTTTTACTTTTGGAGCGATTATTTCCGAAATTATTGACATTATCAAAAAATGATTGTAGTAAACCCCTATTCATTTTTAAATATCTTTCCAAAAATATATCACACGTTAGGGTTGAAATTAAAAAAAGTCACTTCCCACTTTACATATAGGGGGGCTACCCTAATAAAACATTTTTTTCCAATTTTTATTTTACCACTTTGTCGGCGTGATTGATACACATATTGGTACCAAATTTCAGCTTTCTAGTGCGAACGGTCACAGAGATTAAGCGAGGACGGACAGACGGACAGACAGACATGGCGAAACTATAAGGGTTCCTATTTGACTACGGAACCCTAAAAAGGCTGGTAACTCATTATATTGTAGCGGCGTAAGGAATTTTATGGCTTAATTTTTTTTTATAAAATGTAGTCATTTAATAACGTCCGACGAGACAAAATAAACTGACAAAAATAATAAACTCACAAAAGTATATTTATTACTTTTGTATTTACCAATATGCCATACAAATACTTGTTCCGTGAGGGATTTGAACTCGCGGCCCTCACAGCTACAACTCATTGCTAATCCACAGCTCCACGGCGCCTTCAAAACGTAATTAATAGTCCGACATAAATCGGAGTCAACTCTTACTACATGCAATAGCAGGATATCGGGTGATGATCTTATGCCATTACATCATAATATAAAAACACAATTTATTAGTAGTAAACATTTCTCCTAGAAATTTCTTCATAGAATGTTTAAAATTGCTTAGTTGAGTGTGGGCGATTTGACTGTAAGAACTGATTCTTTGAGCGTAGAATTGATTTTTTACCTCAAGATATGGTTAAAAATATCACTTCTTAGGAAATCAATATTACCTGAAACAACGCTGTTGTCGACGTAGCTAAATAGTAAACGTTTGTCAGCGTCTAGCAAGGACTGAAGCGTAGGCCCCCTAGTACCGATAGCGGTCGCGAACCGGTCTGCAGGTGCCAAATGAGGTCCAAGTTCTCTTTGCACTATCTCCAGTAGACCAGCATGCACGCTTCTTATCGGACTGCCGTCAGGTTCATAGAACCCGACGGGAAAATGATGTGCATCGAGAAACACAACCTGGTAAATAAATAATAATTACATTGATAGATATTTTAACATTTCACTTAATTGTAAGTGACAGTAGCCTAATGGCAGGGTGCGGACCGCTAAATCAAAAGGTCGTGGGTTCGAATCCACCATTCGACTACTGCCGTGAACCACTCCTAAAACAAGCATTTTCGGCTCACCAGGAGAGGTTAAAGGGGATATTAGTAATGTTAATTAATAGGATTACTAATATTCTTTAAAAAAATCGATAGTTTTAAAGGTGTCAAAAATTAATTTGCTCCGTTCCGCGCAATAAAATTAAACGATGGTCTCACTAAGTTTGAAAAGCACCTTCCGCCCCCCTCAATTGCGTGCACCATCCCCGTCGTCACTAATCCTAGCAACATTACTCGCAACACAATTACACTAGGAAAGACGCAAAACTCTCAATAATACGACACGTGTTTCGCCTCTACACGAGGCCTCCACAGGTGAAGTAGACTACGGTGGTTAAGCCATCCAATTTTTGACACCTTTAATATAATGGATTTGCGTAAAAGTAACGCCAGATTCTATTAAGTATCTTAATCAATAATATTAGAAAGGAATAGAGCGCTTTTTTATAGAAGAGGGGGCAAACGAGCATACGGCTCGCCTGATGGTAAGTGATTACCGCCGCCCATTGCCTTTAGGCCAAAAACAAACCGAGAGAGTGGAACCGAGAGCCGTGGTAGCTCAGATGGTTAACGCTCGCTGTAAATATAACAGAACGCGAGTAACCCGGGTTCGATCCCCGCTGGCACCAATTAAATTGTTAATTGCAATTTTAAGTGCTGATTTACCACGTGCTCGGCGGTGAAGGAAAATATCGTGATCAAACCTGCAAGTCTGAGGAATAAGAAAAAAAATATTTCAAAGACATGTGAAGTTCGCCGAACCCGCATTGGGGCACCTTGGCGGACACTTCCTTGCCCTAAAACCCTCTCAGAAATGGGGAGGCTGGTGCCCAGCAGTAGGACGTATATAGGCTGTAACTTTACTCTTAAAAACAAACTCCTCCTCTTTTCCTTCATCAGCTCGTAAAAATCAACTGCTGGAGCTCACGTCTTAAGGAGGATTTAACTTAATCGACACGATTAGCAGGTAGTTATTAAATCGCAGCACCAGACGTCTCGTACCCTCAATTGACCCGGACATTGGTCTAGATATTTTATTTCTGGCTTAAACAAGATGTTTATACCGTTAGCAGTCAGAAACCATAATATATTACTGCTATATTTCATATTCACCTCATATTTTGTCACCCAGGGGACGAAATGAGCTAATGAATTCTTTTACCAGCCATCAAATAACATAAATGGGTATTTATACAACTACGTTCTTATATGTAGTTACGTTCCAATATTATTCTCACCGTGTACTACTTCCACTACTTACATGATTTAAATTATATTATGTAAAAAAATTGAAATAATGGAACGAAATAAATTATGATGTCATTGATCCTCGGTATAAACGATAGTCAGAACAGTTAGGTAAACAGTATTTAGTTGCTCCTTACTCTATGGCACCAACCGTTTTTTATATCAATAGTGTATTACGATTCTGAAATGTTGGTTATTGTACCAGAATTATAAAAGGTGATGGCAATAGCAATAATTTAAATTATTGTAATAAATGAAAATTATTTGCTTTTTCTGATTATTGTGTAGATTGAACATCTTTTCAACTTACTTAAAAAAGGAGGTTCGAAAATCGAAATACATCCGATTTTTTCTATGCTTATATTAGCAAAAATTCTTTACCACGCCGTCCGATTTCAATGATTATTTTATTTTAAAAGAGGTACCCCGGGGGTAATCCCATTTAAATTTGGTCAAGATTTGTTGGTGGGGTCGATGAGAAAATCATTAGATATACTTCAATTTTCAAAAGAATCTGTACGACATATTGGCTAATAATATTTTTCCATGCTAACCGATTTAGATGAATACATTCTTATTAGTTATTTGTAGCCAGTTTCTGCCTTTAAAAAGTTTAATTATATGTCTATCGACTATTAGTTAAGAAAATTTAAAGAAGTAACAGTCAAAATATTTTACCTCTTTAGTAACATCCAAGAAAGCTCTTATCTCCTTCAGTAAAGGTACCAAAGGACGAACTCGAATAAGGTTATGATTTAACCAGTATCTGAAAACGAAATTATCTAATGTAGACAAACGAAGACACTCGTCTTTATAATAAAAACAAAACAGTTAACGCCTGTTCGTAACTGCTGGCTTATGTAAGTAACTGCGAACCCGAACGGAAGCCGTGCGAAACCGTTAATCATTTGACGGCACTACGCGATAACGTAACGACTATTCTTTGTAAACCTCAAATTAGCTTACAAAATGCTCCATTATTCTCTCATAGATACATTTATAGAAGCGTATCACCATTAAGTTTCTTCTAAAAATGTAAAGCGGACTTCTATTCTATTTATTCAATTACAGTCTTTTAAAAATCCGGTGCTGTAAATTTATTTACCAAAATGGCCACTACTGATACATGGCAAGTTTATATTATTTTGAGTTCCCTCGTCACTCCTTACGAAATCCTGGGTTTTATGGTGTAGCCAGTAAATACGTGGTAGAGCCTATGTTAGTCCTTGGGGATGGCAAGCATTCAGAAATTAGATTTTTAATCAAGAATAGATGCGGAACCGTTGGTAATCATTGGCACAAATACAAAAAGGGGAAATCAATTTTAAGAGTAAAATTAAAAACACGAATGATCAGATTTATTAAAAAAAATTGATTAATTGATCATTATGCAATTATGCATCGAGATTCTTAAAGTCGAAATCATTATTTGTTATGAGATATAAATGTTTGAAAAAAGTTCATAAAATTAAGAATAAGAAAGTGCGTAAGTACCTATATATATTATTATTTAAAGTGACACGTTACAACAGTAGAATTGATATTGACATGTCGAAATTTGAAGTTGCAAAATCGAAAGCAATTTTGAAGTTAAAATTATAATATCCTTAATAATGTTTATATATATATATATATATATATCCTATACTATTAAACGAGCAATTCTTGTATATATGTATATATATATATAATCGGGATCTCGGAAACGGCTCCAACGATTTTCATAAAATTTAGTGTCCAGGGAGTTTCGGGGATAATAAATCGATCTAGCTAAGATTTATTTTTAGAAAATGTCTTTTTGTCCGTGTTTTTAAGCAATTAAAAACTGCTACAATATAGTTAGAATAAGAAGGTAAATTTTGACAGTTTGGTAATGATTATAAATAGCTTATTGGTATAATGGGCGGTCACAAAATCGTAAAACCCCGGTTCGAGCCTAGACCGACCGACCGACTTTTTTATTTTTTTTTTTCAAGTTTCTTTCTTTTTTGAGAAAATATATTTTTTTCGAGCCCTTTTTTTAGTATTTTTTAAAAACACGAAAATTTAAATAAAAATAATTGCACTCATGATTTTTTATTCAAATAACCAGTTCAGTTTTTTCTGTTATGTCGCTAAGATCAAAAAATATTATTTGTAATTCATCAGTATGTAATTTGTATCTAAATATAATTTCCAAAACACACGAATTAAAAAAATCGAGCGAAAAATACCGAGCAAAGCTCGGTCAACCGGGTACTATATATATATATATATATATATATATATATATATATATATATATATATATATATATATATATATATATATATATATATATATATATATGTATATATATATATGTATATGTATATATATATATATATATATATATATATATATATATATATATATATATATATATATATAAATTTATTATATATTGTTGATTTTATTATTTTATAATGAAATACTGATGTTCACTCAGTTGTAACAATATTAATGATGTGGAAAAATATGTTTATTTCGATAATGAATGAATTCTCTCAGGCTGTTAATTAGTTAAGAAAAAGATAGATTTCCTGGAAATAACAAAGCAGTAAAGTCTCTATGAATTTATGACGTTTTTTTGGTCGTTAGCCATCAGCAAAATATAATATATAAGAGATGATAATTTATTAACCGTATTGCATATGTAAGGATAATAATTCATCGTCATCAACGGTCCATATAAGTATGGAACATCACGCATCGCTTTCGCTCGAATCCTTGTTTTAATTTTAAAACACAAGCTTGAATTACTATACAGGTGTATAATTTTTTAACATTTAACGTTAATAATGTTATATTTTTAAAGTTAAATTCCGTAAAGAAGAAGTTCTTCTGATTTATTTACATTAATTAGACTTTAGTGTATTTTCTGCAATCATTAATTTTTAACTGTGCCGAGTTGTCCGTTGTTTACTTACCTGTCGTCTTTATTTGGATAGAATTCGTAGTAGGCGATCCTAAAATCCAAGTATCGAATTCCGTGTACAAGTTGAGCCCAGATTGAGCGATCCTGGCAAAGCACAAAACTGTCCCTTGTGACGGTGCTGATTTCTGTATCAAAGCGCCACGCGCCTGCGTTGTGCGTACCCGGGATCACGAGTTCCCCAATGCGGAGCATGTTGATTTTAGCTCTGTGAAAATAATTTGAGTCGGGGGAATAAAGAAGGAAACCTTAAATGATGAAAGATTTTTTGTGCATATTAAAATTATCCAAAATGATATATTATTGCGTCTCATGTTCTTTGCCGTTAAGCATCATATCTCGCCTTAGATTTCATAAACCGCACACATTTACCACGTGCTTGTCAGCAAAGTAATACATCGTGAGGATAGCAGTATATCTGAGAAATAAAGTACGGCGCGGTGGACTTATTGCTCAGTAACAGTAATTCTCTTAAAAATGAAAGGAGACCTGTGCTCAGCAGTGGGACGTATTTAGGTTATAACTTTACTCTTAACTCTATTATTATTATAATCATAAGCATTCATATTCATTGAAATAATATTATGACGGTGCCTGAAATAATCTAGGCCTATTTAAAAAGAAAGAAAAGTTCAATATGGAGGATCTATATTGAATTTTCGCTCCAAAACCAAGTAAAACAAATGCAGGTGCACGTGCACCTCTAAATCGTATAATGGAATTATACAACAAATTTAATGACATCGATATCTTTGAATTAACTTCTTCTAGATATAAAAAACTGTGTATGAGGTTCTATCTGAATTTGATGCAAGTTAATGTAATTGCTTATTTAGGTTAAATTTAATTTTTCACATCTATGTATTATCTATATATGTGTACGTGTATGTGCGTGTATGAATATGTTTGTATATATGTGTGTATATATATGCGTGCACATGTACATGCATATGTTTAAATTAGCTTATTTTTCTGTGTATTTATTGGTGAATGGGTCGTTTTTAACAGAACATTACATTGTAATTTTTAATTTTTACGTACACAGACCCAGTATTAATATGTGGGTAACGGTGTTGATTGTATGATTATTAAGCTTAAATATAGTAGTGTGTTTCATAATAAGATTATATTGTACAATTGTTTGTTATTCCTAATAAAGAGAAGAAAAAAGAATGTTCCTTTGCACGATTAGTACTAAAAAAGAATATAGTTTTTTTTTATAGGATAGGGTGACAAACGAGCACACAGTCCACCTGATGATAAGTGGTTGCTATGGCCCATAGACATCTACATCTATCCTCGATTACGAATCAAAATGCAGATGCGTTGTCATCCGTGAGGACTAAGATGGAATGCCTCGTTTCCAGTAAAGAGGGTCTACGGTTCTCTACATTCACCATACGAAATACAGCAGCATTAAGCTACTATTTCACGCTGGTATTCTGTGAGAGCGTGGTCCTTCCCCGGTCGAGCCGACCCATTCGTGCTACAACTATACTACTAATATAACTGCAGCACGGCTCTACCACGTAAATACCAAGTAATTATAAGTTAAGTACTTAATTTAGCATGCGTTGCGTTTCACTTTATTCTGACGTAACTGGATTATGCAAAAGCCGTTGCCTAATTTTGTAAGTCAATTATAGTAACAGAGAACAGTAAAATAGTTTAAGACTTTAATTTTTTTAGGTTAAATTTCTTAATTGTATTTTTTTATTAATTTACTTCTTGCTTTTGGACCTTCAAGAAAAAAAGCCTAATCCTTTTTAAAAGGCCAGTAACGCACAGGCTAATTCCTCTGTGCGTTGCAGTTGTTCATATGCGGTATGCGGCGGTGGTTACTATGCTAGTTTGCCTCTTCTCACCTTAACACTAAGAATAAGACTGTCAAACTGACATTTAGCATTTCACATCAACATCATGTTTAAGCGAAAAACAAATTAGTCCCACGTATGCTACGTACGTTTCCCGTCAGACATTTCTGTCACACTTTTACTTAGCGGATGCACGAGTACAAAAAATGTTTTCTGATTCTGAGAGTGAATTTGATAATGATATTCTTTATCTGATCTTTATATAACTTCACTCCCTGACGCGATGGGAACGATGATCCTGCCGCACGGCTTCCACCTCCAGTGCATGTGCCAAGGCGTCCTTTAGCGCATCGTAGTGCCCGAGCCTTACAGCAGCTCTGACTTCAAGGTCGCGAATGTCTGCACCAGATTCCCTTCAATGAGCGCAGGTACAGACTGGTATGCTTTTCAAACTAGCTTCTCCACCTCTAAGGCCCACCGCTGCAGGTTTTCGTTGATGCGTTGCATGCGATCTCTAAGCTGCGCACGAAAGACGTGTTCCAGGTGAGCGATGCCATTTATAGCCTTCAATGCCTCAAAGAGCTGCTCGTAAGTCATTTCCTTACCGAGAGCTTCCAGAACAGTTAATGCCTGGTCACGCAGGTCTAGCGTGAGAGCAGTCATGGCCTGCCATTCCAGCCGTTCGCCTTCATAACAGCTTCGAACTGGATTTTGTAGGCCGAACAGGAAGAAATCCCGTCGAACGGCGGCACTTTGTATGCATGTAGCGAAGGTGTAGTAGCTACTACTGGAGCTGTGGTTCCATCCCCAAGTTTGAGTACGTCCAGTAGTTTCTTCATGTCAGCCATCACGTTGTCAACACAATTGTTCACTTTGTCGGTTCGGGTTTCAGTTTCCGACACGCGGTTTTCATGTTGAGCAACCCTATCCTTCACCTCCCTTATCTCTGTCCCGAACGTAGCGTGAAGGTCCTTCATGAGGAGCATCTGCTCTTCCTTATCGCGTTTTTGCTGCTCTTCCAAACGACGGGCCTGCTCATCCTGCTGCTCTTTCAACCAAAGGGTCTGTTCCTCTTGTCGGCGGGCCGGTTTCTCCTGCTGCTCTATCAACCAACGGGCCTGTCCCTCCTGTCGGCGAGCCTGCTCCTGCAGCATCACCATCAGAGCACGTAAGTCAGGTGCTCCAGATGTAGGAGCTACTGACGGGTCGGCCTTCGTGGCTAGCGGCTGGCTCTCCGATGCCTGCGGCGTTGCACCACCAAATCGTCTCTGGTCCGTCGTCTGCCGGCGTTGACTTCGGGTACGGACACTCTCCGTGTCGTCCTTAGGTAAAATAGGCATGATTATATCCCACTTCTCTTTCTTCTCACCAATTGTTACGAGCTTAGGATTCGTGACAATAAAAATAAATTACCAAAATCGACACTTTAATTACCGAACACCAATTAAAACTTAAAATACACTGGTAATTAATCACACTTAACACTTGTTCACAGTTATATCGCTCCGAAGTCTTCGCTTGATTTGAACCGGTCGCGGTTTTTACTGGCCTTTTCCACTGAAACATCTGGAAAGTTCGAGCACATACCAGTCCCAACCGACTAAGTGTAGAAAGTTCTCTCCTAGTTCTGCCACTCGATACTAGATGGCGCTAGTAGGAAGTTCTAGCATGAACTAGTGTAGAAAGCTCACCTAGTTCTGCTACTCGATACTAGATGACGCTAGTGACATTAATTATGGCTTGCAACGGTATTAAAAGCTTACTTTCTCAAATATATTGCAATTAATAATTCTAGTAGTGGCGTAAAATGGACTCCGAATCGAGTTTAGGTTTCTCAAATTTTATCCTATTTTAGACCAGAAACGCCGTCTGCTACCATGACACTATAGATCGCTCTCGCTCAGTTCATAGATTCAATTTTAAATTAGATATTGGCCTACGCTATTTAGAGTCACCACTCTAGTCTATTTTTATAGCTTTAAAGATAAATTAAGGTAAGAATGAAAACATGCTCTACATGTAGTGCACTTGATTGGTAGCGGTTCAGCTATTTAAAAACGATGAACCCAAAATTATTTTTGCTGGTTCTGTATTTTTTTAGAGAATAACGTAGTACATACTATTATTTATTCTTCTTTAAGGGTGACAAGCGAGCACACACTCCACCTTCAGGTGGATGCATGCATGGATGCTGTGGCCCATAGACATCTACATCTATTATTGATTAAGAATCAAAATACAGATGTGTTGTCATCCCTGAGGATTTAGATGGAATGCTTCGTATCTAGTAATAAGGGGCTTCGGTTCTCTACACGCACCATACGAAACACAGTAGTAGTTGCTATTTGACGCTGGCATTTTGTGAGAGCGTGGTACTTTCCCGGTTGAGCCGACCCATTTGTGCTACGACCGTAATATAACTGCAGCATAGCCCTACCACGTGTACGGTTCTATGGTCACAAAGTACATTAGTAAATTGGGGAGTGATCAATAGGGCCAGCCGTGGGGTCTATCAGCACCAAAATATTTATATAAAAATATGAAAAAGAAGGTCTCAAAAATATGGTTTGAATTTAGTTTACAAAATACTTGAAATAAATATTTTATCCAGCTTATAAAACAATTTATATCTTATGGTCAGGACTAGGAGGGTATTTAAGGGTAGGGGGCGGTGGTGCAGAAAAATATAGGAATGTTTCTAATAGATTTTAGATATAATTATCATATTTGGGGTGATAAAAAAATTGAGAGACTAACGCATTATCCTCCATCCAAGTTGGTTGTATCTTTAAGCAGTTGTAAGCTTGAATATCAGCATCACCAGCGCCAGCCCACGGCCACAGACAATTTGGGCCCCCCGCCCCGGCGCTCGATTCCCATCCCGCTGGTAACGCACCTGCTCCGAGTGGGATCTTTGTTACTATATGACCTTCCGCAGACTGGATGGGATAGATCACTAAAGCGTTGCTCCATGTAGCTGGTTGGTTATTGAAAAGACCAATCTGTAAATGTAAGTTGCAAATTAGGAGGTGAATATTGGATTAATGTGTACATATTTTGTAGTCGGAGACAAAATATTGTATTTATATCATTATTTTACGTATTTTTCAAAATATATTAAACTATATCTGTGACTATAATACTACATGTATTATAATACTACTGTTTGAGACGAATAAACATTTAAATTTCATTTTCATTTTTTTAACTATGGTTTATTCATAATTTTTGACGTATGGCATATTTTAATTGAGTGATGTGGAGTTGTGGTTAGCAAATTTTCAACCCCATATATCTATTTCGTATGATAGATTTTCGAGAGTTCTCATTGAGCACTACCTAGCCTAGTAGCTACTGTGGTGACATGATACAACTCGATTTAATATAACTATTATTAAACTTTGGTCTTTGAAACATACAAATATTTAATTTCACACTAATATTGCTTAAATACTTCGTTTAGCCTGTGGACATAATATGAACTTAAAGGAAAAGTTACTGGTAATCGACTATAATAACAGCAAATACACAGGCCGCATAGACTACTGGGAGGTAACGGCGTTTTGTATGTACAGACTTCCTCTGTTATTAGTTTCGTAACTGTCGTTTGAAAGGACACAATAAGCGTTATAGCGTGATGAGTAAAGACGTCATTAATAGAAGAGACTACGAACCGCACCTGTTGAAAGCATTCGTTTTTAATTTTAACAATGGGAATTTTGCGTTGAATACATGCACTGATACATTGAGTACATGCATATAGCATGTAATATTGAAGAAAAAAAAATGCTATTTAAAAATATGATGAATAAGATAAGATAAATGTTTACTTTATCCTGTAACTATTTGATGTTTTTGATAAGAAACATATGTGACAATATACTTCGTGGCTTCTCGGTGTAAGCTGTGTACTGCGTGATATTTCTATTTGATTGTAATGTACCCCAGACATATATACTGTTGTATACACACTTCGTATTTCTTTTTAATATTATTCATATGTTTAACTTCCTCCCTGCAAATTATCGGCCAATCTCAGTTACCTCCATACTCTGCAAGATTATTTTATATTGAATTGAATTGATTATTGTATATTGAACGCTAACCAAATAGCATACCTAGAATAGAATGACCTCTAGTGCATTTTCTTTAGTAACCGTCAGTACGATTATCAGTCAGCCGAAAGCTCTACCTTCAACGCACATATATAAGGCGAGGTACTCGAGAATGGTAGGAAAGCACTTGCTGTTTACCTTGATGCCTAGAAGTCCTTTGACAGAGTTTGGTACGGCTTATCCCTGGCATGATTGACTGGGTAAAGGACTTTCTGATTGAACGGTCTCTCCGAGTCGTCGCTAATAGCTGTACATCTGATCCTATAGCGACTTACGCCGGTGTTCTTCAGGAGTCTGGCCTCTCCGCAACTCTCTTCCTGCTCCATATTACGATCTGCTTATGCCCGGTATCTACGGTATGGGTAGGCAGACGTCAGCAAAGTTGCGGAGAGATACTAACTAGGTGCTCGGGCCAGTAGGGACCACATACAGTTCGAAAGAGAAACTATGGTTGAGCGTGTGAATCTCACACTGCAGGTGATCTCCGAATGAGGTGTTGCCAATCTTGTGAAATTCAACGCCTCCAAAACACAGACGTGTTCTTCACTGCAATTAGGAGCTAGCTCACCTTGGCTACTTATTTTTGAAATGTATCACTGGAATACACCGACTGCCTTCGGTTGTTAGGTATAGAGATTTCCTCAAACCTAAACTTCGGACGGTTCATTGAGTTCAAGACGGGAGCTGCTGCAAGGAAGCAAGGAGTCATTGCAAAGGTGCGGCGGTTCTTCACGTTGGAACAGTTGCTTATCCTTTATAAAGCCCACATTCGGTCGTGCACGGAGTATTGCTGCCGTATATGGGCTGATGCTGCAAAATGCCACCTAGCAGCTTCACTCAATGGAAACTTTTTTTATTATAGAATAAGGGTGACAAGCGATCACACAGTCAACCTGATGGTAAGTGAATGCTGAATCTGTCTTTGATTAAGAATAAAAATGCAGATGCGTTGTCATCCCTGAGGACTAAGATGGAATGATTCGTTGCCAGTAAAAAGGGTCTCCGAATCTCTACACTAACCATAATAAACACAGCAGCATTAAGCTGCTATTTGACACTGATACTCTGTGAGAACGTGGTCCTACCCTGGTCGAGCTGCATATATGGCTTAATACGGCATAATATGGCTGTAGCATGGCTCTACCAGCTTCAAAATTTAAAATAATCAACAATATTAAAAAAAAAAAACTTTGTTTTGTGTGTAGTGGCTAGCTAGACCGTAAACGCTGGCTCAAAAATTAGGAATATACCTATTGATTTATATTAATTTTACTTTTTTTTCTTCTCTTTACTTTATTTCATGCCCAACCTGTTTTATTCTATATTTGATAGAACATCTCTGCATGTTGATAATTTTATATATTAGATATAGTATAGCTATAAGGTCCACTTTTTTATTATCCTATTTTAATTATTAAGTACTCTGATCACGTATCGATAGCCGATGTAATTTTTTTCTTGTTTTTCAATTTCTGATACGAAAATGTAGTTGCATTAGGCCCGAGACATCTTTTTTGTATTAAAATGGTTTGAATATAAAGTTAAACCCACGATCATGAACGAGTATAAAATTGTCCCTTTCAAATGTAAAAATGGCCTTTCTTTTAGGCTTCCCTTTGGCCCCATGCTACGGACGGGAAGATATATATCTACTCGTTATGCCAAACGGGAATATACTATAAAGGTAAGATAATTTTATCTCTTGTCAGTGGATATAATCGGGGGATATAATTTTTGTCTCATGCCCATGCTCGCAGGGTGGATAAAACTGAGCAAGGGATAAAAAATTTATCCTCTCCCAATACAGAGACAATACTCTTGCCCATGCTAGCCCAGCTGGAACATATGCAATAGTTTATTATACTCTCACATAAAGCTTTGTAGGATTGTGTAATTAATTTAAATATTGCAACTCTACGTAAGTCTTTAAATATATAAATTTACTTTCTTCTTCGTCGTACACTTGTATGTTCCATTCAATTTAGCCTTTGGTTAATGAAAACGCCTAGGTATTTCGTTGCCGTTTCACGAGCTACACGATCGCAAGAACAATCTTGAGATTCCTGTCCAGAGCACGGAAATTTATGAATTTTTATTTTCAAGTCGATGTTCAGGCTTGTCACGGCAGATTTAGTAAAGCATACATTCCTAAAACAAAATGTATTGTTTTAGGAATATTTAGCGATAGTAAACTATCATCAAGTCATGTGGTCACCTTACTTAGTCCAGATTTTGACATATCAAACACTTGCTTCCATGAAGAATCCTAAAAATGTGGAACCATGTCGTTATAAACATTATGAGCTCCCCTTTAATTTTGCATAGTTCATTTAAATACATAAGGAGCGAGTGTCCTGCTTTGTGGAACTCCGTAAGTACAGACAGCTTCAGTGCTCATATAATTTTCTGGTTTGGTTTATTGTTGTGATCTTTGATTTAAATAGTCTGAAAACCAATTGGACGCAGTACCTCTAATAAAAAAATTCTAGTCTCTGTAATAGGATTGGTTGGGAGACTGTATGAAAGGCTTTTTGTAGGTCGAGAAAAACCGCAATACTTTTCTGGCCTTTATCTAAATATTCTGTAATTAGGGACGTTAATTTTAATACTGCATCTTCTGTTGATCTATTTGATCGAAATATTATTGTCTTGCCTACCTTATAATCATTGTCTTCTAGGTGTTTATTTTTTCCAAATAATTAACAAGTCTTTTTTTCATAAGCTTTTCCATTATATTCGATTATGAAGACAGGAGCGAAATAGACCTATAACCATGTGGTGAATTTTTACTGCCTCATTTGCGTATCGGACATACCACTGCTTTCTTTAACAGATTAGGGAAATGTCCAGTACTAAAACTCAGATTACATATATAGGTAATTAAATTAATTAAATAGTTTTGTTAAATAGCCGCAGAAGGTTTTTAATATCTTGGTTGTTATCCTGGCGAATCCAGGTGCGCTGTCTGTTATTGGGCTTAAGATAGTATTTCTGACTACATCCTCTTCGGTTGGATGTATTAAGAGTAAACTCGATGATGGATTAACTGATTTAGAATTTAAAGCAAGATCTGATTCACTTTTGCCTAAGTGATATAACATCTTATTGGCAAGATTACGCCCAACATTAACAAAATATTCATTAACGTGATGTAATGACCCATTTGGCGTTGTTTCAATATGGAACAAATCTGCAGATGAGAGTTTTTATGTCCCATTCTTCATATGTTCTTAATAATCATCCAGGTTTCCTTGGTATTTCCAGAGCATTTTTTCAAACGTCTTTGGTAGTATTCGTTGCACAAATTTCTATAGGAAATAAACCTTTTCTTAAGTTGCTCATTTGCGGTTGCTAATTTACTTTGTTTATAGTAAACATCTCTTTTTCGCGAACAGGCTTTAAAATGTCTATTTCTTCTAGGTACTTTAATTATTTTTGTATTAGTGTTGATAATTCCAAGTAGCCTGGTAATTACCAATTCCGTAGCCAAGTTGACATCACTAATTACGTAAAGGTCTTCCTACGGTTGTTTATTGAGGTTATTACACAGTACTTTATTATTGGTCATGGGTGTATTTTATATATATAGTAAAATAGGTGAGTGGTCTGTTAATTCATTATAAACAATAGTATCAATACAAGCGTTATTATTATTATTATTATTTTATTCTTTATTGCATCCTTAACAAAAGAATACAAAGGGCGGACTTAACGCCTTGAGGCATTCTCTACCAGTCAACCCATCCCCCCCCCCTTTTAAAAGGTATTACCCCTTGTTAAAAGGTCTACACCTTGAACAGGTCCGTACATTGTCATCAAGCTCAGATAGTTATCACTATCTCTTACAAGATTATCCGCTGAAATATCTAAATTGATATCCCCAGTAAAGATGACACTTTTACATTTAACGCTACGTAATATTTGATCTAACGAGTCAATATAATCTGATAGATTTCTAAAACAGGGTGGCCTATAGGAACATACAATAGTAATTTCTTTTGGCAGGCTGCCACTCAAGAACGTTTTTCCCCCATCGGTTGTCGGTTTTTAAGCTATAGGCCAGCCCATTGCCACTTTAGCTTACTAAACCGTTGGGCTATGTCGGTCACTCTGGTTTTTATGCGGATATCCTCATTCCTAAGTTCATCACGTAGAGAAACCCCGAGTCGCCTGCTCATCGACTTCGAGGTTCTTCATACCGCCAGCAGTGAAGGACCACGTTACATTATTAATTGTTACTCTGGACAGTTTTAAACACTTTAAGGGTTACTTTATTATAAAATAATCTTACTTGTCTCGGTGTGTTTGAACAATCGTTAAAGTCCCAGTTGAGTTCGACAGCATCTAGTATTTCTCCCCCATTAGTTAGTTTTATCTCAGGCGAGTGGACAGTTACCCAAACTCTTCCACAAGTTGATTTTTCCACCGTCTTTTTTTCTGTTGCTGAAATATTTAAAATTTATTGAGATCTGTTCTTAAAAAGCTTATCCGCGATCCACCCCGACTTCGCACGGGTGATTTATGGATCTCGACAACATATACATGAATTACACATGTGAATCTTTCTCTTAAGTCCTTTTGTCTATTAATGAAAACCACATCAAAATCCGCTACTTAGTTTAAAAGGTCTAAGACTACAAGCGGCGGGAAGCGACTTTATTTGATACTATGTAGTGAAAAGGTAAAATGTAATTAATCTCAAGGTTAGATTAGTCTTTTATCAAAATAATTTAGGTATATATAGTTAAAACAGGTTTAGTAAAAAATGTAAAAATACAGATATAAATAAAATTAAAGTGTCTGCCTCTGATATCGAAGTAGTTGTCTTCTATTTAGCTGAAATGGTTCATTGCATGTCATGATGACATTAATAACCGAGTTTAAGTTTTTTGTCTATTTGTCTGGTTGTTTGTTTGTCTATATATATATATATATATATATATATATATATATATATATATATATATATATATATATATATATATATATATATATATATATATATATATATCTGTCTATCCTTTTTCGGGGTAATCCTCGGAATAAGCTGAACTGATTTTAATGAAACATGATGAATAAATGAAGACCAAAGCTAGGAGTGATTTATTCTATAAAAATGTATTAGAAACACTTGGACTATTTTTGAAACCGAAAAATTGTTATAATTAACGGTCTTTGAATATCCTTAAACTAAATAACGCCTAATGAAATCATCATTAGGCGTTATTTAGTTTCATTTTTAGGGTCCCGTAGTCAACTAGGAACCCTTATAGTTTCGCCATGTCTGTCTGTCCGTCTGTCCGTCTGTCCGTCCTCGCTTAATGTCTGTGACCGTTGGCACTAGAAAGCTGAAATTTAGTACCAATATGTGTATCAATCACGCCGACAAAGTGGTAAAATAAAAATTGGAAAAAAATGTTTAATTAGGGTAGCCCCCCTATATGTAAAGTGGAAAGTGATTTTTTTTTAATTTTAACCCTAACGTGTGATATATTGTTGGAAAGGTATTTAAAAATGACTAGGGGTTTACTAAGATAATTTTTTGATAATGTCAATAATTTCGGAAATAATCGCTCCAAAAGTAAAAAACAATGAGTCCCCCCCTCTAACTTTTGAACCATAAGTTTAGAAAATATGAAAAAAATCTGAAAAGTAGAACTTTATAAGGACTTTCTAGGAAAATCATTTTGAACTTGGATGGAAACAACAGTACCCACCACCGGGAGCAGTTGCAGGAGCGCGGAGCGCTACTGGAGGGCGAACATAATGGATACCCACCTTTAAACTCATAAGTGGGAACACTGTGAAGGAACATTGAACATTGTGAAGGACGGGAAACTACGGAACCCTACACTGAGCGTGGCCCGACACGCTCTTGGCCGGTTTTTTAATCAATAAATAACGCCTATTATGTAGGATCATACACACACACACACACCTGGGGCCTGTCGCTAGTTTTTAAGTAAAGAATTCGACAATTTTCAAAATTTGCTGTAATTATGGCGACGCGGAATGGAAACTTCTTTCGTAACAAGAATGTTCTTTAAACCTGAGACTATTAATAAATCATGTTTTGTATTAATACCGCAAAGTTGCAAAGTTTGTGCTAAGAATAATATGGTCTACCATTTCGATACTGTGGATCATTTATTTAAAAGTGCGATTAGTAAAATTTCTAGATTGACGTGAAATTTTTTTCTAAGTTTTACAGTTAATAACATAATATAATCTTTTTGTTTTTGCTCATATAGTATAGTATCAGTTTTTCTTGAATAAAAGACTTTTATGTACGTTGTACATGCATCACATCACAAGTCTTTTCAAAATGCGCGAGCTGTTATGCATTATTTGGAGCATTTGTCCATATTTAACATGCTGAACAGGCAAGTTCGTGAACGCACCCTCACCTCTGCACTGATAATATTGCCACCACAAATGCTCTATAACTAGTATAAAAAATAAATAAAAGCACCGAAAATTAAAGTACCTTTTCTAGAATTTACTACAAAAGGATAGATTTAGATGTGCTCAATAAAGTAAATAATGTTTCGAATATTTCTGTTAAGGCAGGTAAAACAAAATAAATATACACACATATTCTTGGTATAATTAACGCTTTTTACCCTATTTAAAATGGAGGATCAAGATAAGGAGTAATAAAAGTGCAATTATTACGTAGAAACGTGTACAAGTGACAGTAAAAACAGTGAATTTAATTGTCAATTGAAATCACGGACAAATACTATCAGGGAATTATAAGAAACACTATTAAAAAGTAAAGTGCAAAACTAACGCTATCGTTACTACCTTAAAAGGACGGGGGTTAATCTACTCTTAATTCTACAAATTTAAAATTATCAGTAGGACCCCACCCATTCTGCTCTCCTGCCCGGCGAGCAGTTTGGTGAACAGCTCTTGGTTGTGTGTATCCCTAGGGCAAGTCTGAGGAATTCTTTCTTCAAGTGGTTGGCGGCTGTTGTTCGGTCTGGTTCAAAAGGAAACAGACAGAACAGAAACATTCAGACAATCTTCTTTTCTTTTCTTTTATCCCACCCTCTTTTTCCTATCCTAACCCAATTTAAGGTGTAACGCGTACCATGCTAATGGATGCGTGGCTAGGGGGTAGTACAGTTGCAAATGGTGCCTTCACGAGACATATAGTATTTTAGCTCTGCCCTCAGCATGCGGGGCTCTGCCGAGGGTGACTTAATTTTTTCCCTATTTAATCGTGGAATCAAAATGGATGAAGATTGACATTTTGAGAAAAACAGTGGAAAATCTCCTTAAATGAAATTGTCTGTCGGTCTAAAAGAGGCTCTTCTATCCTCACCAACACCATGCAACACCACGCATCAACCTGGGACGAGCCGTGAAGTGGAGGGCATGTCTGCAGCCGAACCACAATCGGAAACGAACCAGGAAGGGGAAAAGAAAAAGTTCGCTAGACCTTATAAGATTAGTGGGGCAACAAGGAAGAGGTACAGAAAGATCATAGTAGCCGATATAGGAGAGGAGATATAAGAGAGCTGATAGAGAGAGCCGAAGAGGCTCTGCTCTGCAAGAAGCCCTGGGATGATAAAACGATATTGGTCTAAGGAGGAGTCCCCCAAAGACCAGCTCAGGAAATCTGTGGAGTTGGAGGGGGAGAAGACGCTCAGATTCCATGCCGTAGCTTCTTTTGCACGAGTAAGAAGAATTCGCAATTTGAGTCTTACGAGCGTAGAGCAGATGCGGCTGGTCTACCGGGCACTAATACAGGCTGTCGCTAACACAGCCTGTGGGGCGCAGCCGGAAAAAGGGACCAAAATCTTCGGGTTTCACCCACAAGCCCGGTTGGATTCTGGTAACGTGCCTAAATAAGGCAAGCCAGGACTGGATTATGGGTGAAGACGGAAACTGAGACCATGATCGGATGCAGAGCTCTTGAATAAGACCCGAGGGCGAAGTGTCTAAGCCTCAGCTGGGTATCACCTATCTCCCCCGCAGCGGAGCTGACTCTCCAGAAGAGGCAGCTGTGCTGTTGAGGGCACAAAGTGAGGGGCTCTATACTGAGATCGGGAAAATCTCTCTCAACTCTCAACTCAACGACTTCCAGCCTACCGAACAAGCCAGTTGCCGAAAAGGCTTTAGCACCATAGACTACACACATAATCTTCGGTAAATTGTAAAGAAGTTTGAATAGTACGATCTGCCACTTTGTCTTGGTATGAGGATTATAACAAAACCTTTGATTCCGTCGAAATTTGGGCGGTGCTGCAGTCCCTTTAGCGATGCCTAGTTGACTGTTATTATATCAAAGTCTTGAAGTGTTTGTACAATAAGGCTACGCTGGCTATCTGAGTACAGAACCAGAGTACGAAACATATCCAACTGCAGAGAGGTGTAAGACAGGGTAACGTTATATTCACGAAACTTTTCACCGCTGCATTGGAAGACGTTTTACAGCTAAAGGACAGGAAAGTATACGGTATTAATATCAATGACGAGTACATCACTCACCTTCGATTTGCCCTTATGGCAGAATCGCTCGTGGAACAATTATGCTCAATGATCTCGATAGTGTTTCACAACGGATAGGTCATAAGATAAACATGGACAAAACAAAGACTAATTCGGACTAACTCCAGCCGCATAATTTCACCATCGTACATCGCGACAAAACTCGCTATACCATCCATACATCTAGATGAATGGCGGTCCATCTCTGTGCGATTTAAAAGAAGTTTTCTTCCTCGCACAACTTCCTTGTGGAACCGACTACCACCAGAGATTTTGCCGGACCGATATGAATTTGGGACCTTCAAGAAAAGAGCCTTCTCCTTTTTAAAACGCCGGCAACGCGTCTGCAATTCCCCTGGTGTTGTTCATGGGCGGTGGTCATCACTTAATAAACTCAAACACTGTAAAAAAAAACAAAGATCATGTGTAAAATTTATGTCACATCTATTCTTATTTTATTTTACAAACTGTTTATTTTACAAACTCTTCTAAAAAACATTCTTCGCTAACTCCTCCAATCTCGGGAATTTGTGGGATAGTTTGTAAAAGTCAAAAATTTTATTCAAATTTTACTCAGATTCTTTTGTTACCTTGGTAGTCCTCTTTACAATCGAATAAATAAGGCTATACCAATATATTATTTGAACAATTATTTTTTAAGAACAAGGGTAACGGAACGGTCTTCACCACTGCATTAGAAAATATTTTCAAACTACTGCTCTGCTTCTACTACTACTCACACTACTTCCTGGATGACAGACGGCAGTGTCGTCCTTTCCTTTAAAGTGATAACTTTTAAAGACAAGAAAGGCTCTGACGTTGTAATGGAGCCTAAACCGCCCCAACTACAATCCTCCAACCACCCACCTCTCTGGATGAGACTGAAACGTCATCACCGAGAGTGACGACGCTGATCTCGCCTCGGTTCGAGGGCCACTGCTTGTGTCAGCCAGTAAGGGGAAGGGAGGTGGGAGCGGTAGAGCGAAAAGTAAGGCGGGGGTCAAGAGCGCCAGTAAAGGACGTCTTCGTCTTCTGTAGGTTGAAACGAACCCCTGCCCCCCACGCCCATAAATGGCTAACTCCAAGGGTAGGACGAGTGTCTTCCAGGAAAATCTTCACCATGCTGCAGCTGCTTCTGCCGTAGTGGAGGTTTGCTTTTCAGAGGACAACATCGACCTCGCCCTCATACAAAAGCCTTGGGTGGCCAACGATCACGTTCTGGGATTGTCGGCTCTCGGCAAGATCCTAGTCAATACCATAGTAAAAAAAATAGTAGGCTATGTTCTTAGAAATGTACCGAACGCCGCTTTTATGTGTGCGTGTCTGGCACAAGCACCAGTACGGATTCGTACGCACGAGCCATGAGCACGCACACAACGACACTTGCTAAGTCGGGAAGATCAAGCTGAGTCGGGGACACCCACCACCGCACTTCGCAATTTCCTTTGTTTAAGACTGTTGACTTTTAATAAAATTTTGCTGGCAGTTTTTTTCGTTTTATTTTCACTTTTTGTAAAATAAATTAATATATGCGTTTGTTTACGTAAATTAGCTCTGTATTAATAGATTATATTACTATATCTGTACAAAGATAAATACCCCATAAGTACATTAATAAATATCACATCAGATCAAATTAATTCTAAACATTAAATCTGAGCTGAAACCATATGCTCAATGTAAATTTACTCATATTTTAGTTATTTGGCATGTGTTGTAATAGAAAGCAGGATTTTTTTGACAAACATTGATTCTTTGGGAGGAAACTAAAGAAATTATTAACAAATATTATCTATAGGTAGGTATCCGTATGTATTATTAATTTGCAAATATTATAACTACTTATAAAACTTAAATAAGACTTAGCTGTTAAACAAAAACACAACGGGAACTCTGCAAGAGTAGGCATTTAAATCTCGCACGGCGTGGGACTTATCCACCTATTCTGTTTTTACTGTGTCAATACTAACAGCAATAGACCTAGAGCTTGTATAATTTACAATTAAAACATTGAACTTTCAGCTGTTCTAGAGAACTGTAATAATGATCTGGTTACAGCCTCCATAAATCTCAAGGAATGTACAGGAGCCAGAATAATCATTTGTTCACCCTATGTTCCCGGAGAGAACCCAGATCCTGCCATCGAGTTAGAGCGAGTGGCAGAGTTTGCCCGAAAACAACGGCGAACTTGTGCTGGGATGTGATACTAATGCTCACCACACAGCCTGGGGAAGCACTAACATTAACGAAAGAGGTGAGTTACTTTATGACTTTATTATATACAATCTCCTGGTAAGCCTAAACTTTTTTTTTAAACGGTTGTACACCAACCCTTGTAATGCGTGCTAGGTGAGAAGTGTTAGATTATAATCTTTGCTACAAATAACATATCCAGGCAGATAACTGTCATGTTACTAGTGAAAACCTGATGTATGATTACAAACACATTAAGTTTTTGATTGAAGGTCTGGATAACTCCAGACGCTAACGCGTCGGAGACAGTAACCGTAGGCATCCGTGAATCCTACGAGGACAATTGTCTCGTCAAAATCAAGACCGAAACACGAAAAGTTCCTTGGTGGAATACTAAGCTATAAAAACTTAGGGAAAAGACCAGGAAACTTAATAGGGCTAAAAACCCAAAGAGTGGAATATTTATGTGCAGCCCCAACCGAGTATAATAAAGACATTAGGAAAGGCAAGAGAGCATCGTGGTGGAAACTATGTGAGGAAGTCGAGTCTTTGCCTCGCAGTGCAAGACTGCACAAAATGCTATCGAAAGCTAAACCTAATCGGATCGGGCTTCTTAAAAAGCCGGATGGTAACTTCACTAATAGTGAAACAGAAACATTGGAGTTACTAGCCTCTACTCATTTCCCAGGGTCACATAAGAACGCCTCTAGATCTTTATCTAGACAAGGAGGCGAGGGCTAGGTTGTATAGGATTAATGCCCAGGGCGGTTTGACCTTGATTTCCTACAGATTGAGATCTATGCTCGACTCAATTAGGGAAACACCGGTCTTGTGCGTGAATTCAGATATCATTCGTTCATTATATTAATACAATTTTAAAGTGAAACTACCCTTCAGAGAAGACTGGCTGAATAGCCAGGTCGTCTGTGAGGTCGATAGCTTTATATGGTATACAGATGGATCAAAAATTAGCCTCAACGTAGGCTTTGAAATCTATGGGGAACGCCCCATTTTCAAACTTAGTATGAATTTGGGTAGATTCACCTCCATCTTCCAGGAAGAAGTCTTCGCCATGCTTCAGTGTGTGGAATCAATCTGCAAAAACACTACGACAACAATATAATTTATATAAACTCTGACAATCAAGCAGTACTGCTAGCGCTGAGGTCAAACTTGGGAACTCGAAGCAAGTTGGAGACTACCTGAACTGTCTAAACGCCCTGGGATATAACAACAGGGTCGTTTTAAGATGGATTACGGGTCACGCGAGTATGGTACGTAATGAACTTGCCAACAAACCTGCACGGGAGGGCTCAAAGAGTACACATTTTGGACTCAAGCCAATAAATCACTTAAGATTTGGCCTGACACACGAGGCTTAAAACATTCTAAAACCTTAATCCGGGCTTTGGTCCTAATTTCGCTTCAGAAAACCTGGGATTAAGTAAAAATTAATTGCGCAGCCTGGAAAATGTTGTCTTAAAAAGCATTTGTCCATCGTGCGACTAAGCAACTCAAGGATGTGCCGGTTCTGTTCCTTAACGGAAGAAACGCCTATGCATATCCTAACTGACTGCAGACTCTTAATGCGCATACGCGACATTCATCTGGGAAACTATGTACTCTACCTAGAAGAAGTGAAATTGTTTACAGCTAAGCAACTCTTTCTATTCATTGAAGACGTGGGGCTTAGCAGTGAAATATTGTCATAGCAGCGATTACAATAGATCTTGTCGGTCGCAGTGATATTGGTCTCTCTGTTTAGACTTGCGTAGCGGCTCGCACATAATAAAAAATACTACCTTAAAAACTTTTCACAATTTGTACAATTACGCAAATCAGACCTTTCTACATCTGTAGTATATCAGAAGTGTAGAGTAATTTTTTAGTGTGCATAAGTGTAAATAAATTGAACACAGTATTTTTAAAAAAATATTGGATTCTTATAACATAATTTCAAACAATAAATGTTAAATAGAAAATTATACATATTTCGATGTGGAAATTGGTATCAATGCCTTTTGTTATAAAAGAGGTAAACTTAAGCGTCTTTAGTAATCGAAGAGTATTGAATCGAAATACCATCTGCGAAACAAATAGTATAAAATACGTCACAGGAGATATCCACCGTTATCAAAACAATCATCTGACATTTCGACTTCAATCGTTTTTAATTCATAATAAGCAATCATGAAAGAGATTATGAATACACTTCGAAAGTTAAAGGAATTAGATGTACAGAAAATAACAATTACGAAAAGTTTGGAAAATGTAATGGTGCATGTTACAGAAAATGTAAACAAAATGTTGAATGAAATTTTTTTTATTTGAAGAAAGTACGAGTGTTAAAACAAGTCGAAATTAAGAAAAAGTACTTTATTTCTTAGAAAACAAGTAAGACAAATAAATAAAAGAAAAGAAATAGTCTCTTAAACTAGACTACAAAGATATACAAAGGATAAAACGAATAGGAAACAAGGCGACAGACCTCGCCCCACTAGTTGAAACTTTTCTAATTCTCGGTATGAAGATCAAAATTTATAAGCAAAAGTCGGCACTGAAGGATACCTAATATTACAATGAAAGAAGACCAGCCACAATATGTGCTTGAAAAAAGAAAAATGTTACAAGAACAACTCAGAACAGAAAAAGAGCAAGGAAAACAGTTATAATTAAATATAAGCTGATAATTCTAAAATAAAAAATGGATACAAAGTGAGAAAAACACACAGGCTAACAAAAAAAGTAATACAACAGCAACATTCATTGGTTCAAAGTTCATATAATATATCAGAAAGAACGCCGAAACCTGGCATGGTGAATGATCCTGTTAATAAAAATGCCTATACTATATTTATATAAAAATGCCTATACTATAACAAACAAACAGGAAAACAATAACAAGAATAAATAGAAATCAACATCCGCCTCCCACACAAATTGCGTAAGTAACAAAACTCAGATATTCCTCAAAAACATCTTTCAACCCGGTCGGTCACCGTGAAAGATCAAGACCACAGACCTCCAAAGATAAAAGCCCTTTTACAAGCAAGAGTTCACATAGACTCGAGAAATATGAAACTCTACAGTCAGACCGTTAAATAAGCTTTACATACGAATCTATATTGTTAGGAAGTTATCATCATCTCGTCTCGAGCGTCTCATAGCACTAAGTGTAGCGCTTAAAGGGATAAAATAGGATATCATTGGATAAGTCGAAACGAAAACGGCCTAGAAAAAAATTTGAAGAATATGAAAAGTTTATATCATGTTTTTTTATAGGAATCATCGTTTTATCATCGGGGAAATATGGAGTTGTTTTTAATAAATTGAACATCGTAAAGAATATATTGACAGCTTCACTGGTATGACAGAAAGAGTCGCATTATTAAAAGTAAACATACAAGGAAACTAAGTATCTATAATACAAATATATTTTCGACAGAAGAAGAAATGATCAACTTTTACATAAATTTAAATAAAGAAATTGGCCTAGAAGAAAAGGATTAGGTATGTTATAATGTGTGTCGCAAACGCTATAATAGGGCAAACCAGAGAAGATGAAAGACGAATACCTAGTAATGAAATTAAAAGGTTATAGAAAAAATCGAATGGGCCAGAGATTATAACACTATGATTAAGCAATTTAATTACCTAACCTTAAACTATAAGTCATACTGTGAAGCTAATCATTTATTTTCCTTGTCAATTTTTTGGTCATGCATGAAATAAAACGGCTTTTTTAATTTATTTATTTTATACCATCTTTAATAAATATATGTTGATCAAGTACGTACGAGGTTAATACTTAAAATATTACAAAAAAGTTTCTGCAAACAAATATTTAGCGTTGTTTCCTAAATGGTCGCATTTCCCACATAGGTAATTATTTTTTTTAAAAAATGTGATCTGAACGTGAAGTCACTTATTAGCAAAGTAATTTATATTTTTAAAACCAGAACGAATTAGTTTGATGATTAATAAGATGTCTCATCATCATAATCATCAATACAGCTCATGCCAAGTGATGAAAATAGGCCTCCCCCAAGTAATACAGAAAACACTATAACCTGTTTAACTAAATATAATATCATTATATAAATAGAAGAGCTTTTGAGAGTCTATCAAAAGTCAGTTTTTAAACATAAGCCTGTTTTATGTAAATTACTCTATTACTATGTAAGTTACTCTTTTTCTTTTCTGCGGATATCTCCGTTATGGATTTTATCATGAGAGACTAAAGCTAGTCTGAGAGATCAGCTCTTTGATTTTGAGTTTCATACGACCCGCAGTGAAGATCCGTTTTGTTTCTGTAAGTCGGCTCAGAAGTTTGTACAGGTTAGGTATGTTCCTATATATGCTGGATGACCTTTTTACTGTCTGGAAAAAATAGGGTATATGATTGGAGTAGAAGCAATTGGCAGGGATATTTTACAAAAAATAAAAACTAAAATTTTGAATTAAATAAAGGAATGAATTAAAATCTATCAAAATTCAAATCATATCTACCCTACTTTATGAACGGCAATAAAAAATAATTTTAGTGGGTATCTTTGACCCTTTCAGTTCGCAGGGTCACAGGGTAGGGTGAATATGATTTGAAGTTCGATAGATTTTAATCAATTAATTTATTTAATTAATAATTTTCGTTTTTATTTCTTGTAAAATATTAGTGCCATAGGCTTCTACTCCGCTCGCATGTTACACCATAATTTTTTTTCCAGGCGGTAAAAAAATTCATCCACATCCAGTATAGACATATATATGTACATGTAGTGCGTATGTACGTATTATATATAAGCGTTATAATTATGTAGTTATCTTATTTTGAATTTCAATTAAAAAAAGTCGTGTATAGTTTACAGGATATTTGGTTAGTCTATTAAAAGCAGACATCACATTTAAACCATACCATTCAATTAACAAACCAATATAAATTGAATGGCGTAAATAAACGCAGCACCGTTTAGGAGAAGAAACGTGAAGGTCACATAATATGTTATCAAGTATAATAACATATGTGACCAATGAAACGAAGTGATGGTCATTAATTTAATAAAGCGTTGCGGTGCCCCGATTTGGAGTTGGTTGTAAGAAACTTATTTAGGTTTAGTTCAATGTTATTCATAATTAAATATACTTATATATTATGTTATTGTCCAAATTAGCTCTTGCGAAGTAGTTTTAATCTAAGTCTGAAATTAATTGCTTAACATTTTATTCAAACACGATAAGATTATTAATCATACGATTATTTCAAAACTGCTTCTGGTTTTTCAACGTATTTGCATCTTGCAAGTGTGTCGCTCTGATTTGCCAGCCACGGTCACTGTCACACCAAACGCTACCGACATTGTAATATAATATGATGTGTTTATATTTCATTGTAAATCATATTGTTAAAGTGTTATCTTATTAAACCCAAACCATATTGTGCATTAATAATAAGTGCCACCGTCCACCAAATAAGTGCTTTCCTTAAATCATGTTTCTACGTACATACTCGTTTTAAATTTCGCACAATTCGATTTGTTATAACTGATTCGGAAGAGGGGGTCCGGAGTGGCATTACTCTTACTGAAATTGGAAAGAATATATGGACTTAATTTTTTTAAAGGAAACTATATTGAAACAGTAAATTGCATGCATTAAAAATTAAAAAGAATATAAAAGACATTTAAACATGAATGGAGTTGGCTATTTATAATTTCACTTTACTCGTAAATATTCCTTTTAATTTGTAAATATTTCACATATTAAAGAAGTCGACATAATATTTATATTAACGTTTCAGAACACCTTCATAACTGCAGCTTTTAATCATAGATGTCTTTGATTTTAATTATAAAATATGTTTTGTTAATTTTATTTCTACATAATACCTTTTATTTAGCAACAGTTATTTCTATAAAAAATGAAAACTAACTAAATCTCCGCGAAACGCAATTATAGAATTAATTATGTAATCGCAATGACATAAACAAATGGAGGTACCTAAATAATATGTTAGTCCAAACGCGTACGTTCCTTTTACGGACTGAGTTGATGTTATGTAAGTTGCAGCGATAGAAAATGCAACACACTATATTGTAATAAACCTCGTATTGAGGTCAATTTTCTTTTCACCTTCCTTTCGGGATTTAAAATTTTGGTAATTATTGGTCGAGAAGTCAGCATTTATTCACTTATTCACGTAGTTATCATGAGGAGTTTCTCAAATCGTTTTATGTATGGTGAGTGATACTTATTTACCACTTTATTAGATTTCAAAGACTTTTCATTAAAGGAGGTACCTCAGAGGGGATCCAATATAAATTTGACCAAGATCTGAAGATGGAATCCATGAGAAAGTAAACTTTTTAATTTGCAAAATCATTTGCACGATATAATGGGTGAATAAATCTTTATCACGTAAACTGATTCCGACGATTAAATAATATTTTTAGTTCTTTGAAGTAAGTTTTTATTCATTTAAAAAATAATTATATGGACAAAACTTGTTTTTAAAATAAAAAGAAGTATGCATTAATATAATATGAATACAAAATATAGTTAACTTTAAAAGTGTAGAATAAGTGAATGAATCAATAAATAAAGAAATTATTTAAAATAATACGTAGTAATAATGGTTTGATGCAATAATTGTAATTGAGAATAAATTATTTAAAAAAATGCGATGCAATGTAATTTAAAAAATCTTAAATGTTGAACAAAGCTCTTTATAAATATATGATTTCAAATGGATCAACATTATTACAAGATAATTAAGTGTTATGGTGTTGAGCCAATGAAATAACTTTTATTGGATATGTTATTATAACGAAATCAAAAATAACTTTAAAAAAAAAAATAATACGAAAAAAACTTACGTGTGATGGAAGCGCCGAGCACAGTAGCGGCGAGTATCACCACAGCGTACCAAGGAGCGGCCATATCGATCGGTGGCTCTCGCGCCACTGACTGAACAGATTTGGCATTCTTTCGCTACAATTGACCGTTGCGATGGAAGCATCCTGTTCACCACACATTGCGTGATTCACAGTTCCTTTGTGCTCCAATGCAATTGCGATGAGGTGATTATTGGAATACGTTAAAAGAATCGATTGTGAGTAAGTGTAGTGGTAGGCTGGTAGGGGAATTCAGGAGCCCCCCACATGCTATTATGTTAACCACGCTAGTATGCGACTGTCTATAGCAGTTGCGTCAATTCTCGGGTGGCCATTATTGGCATCTGCTCGGACATAATAAGTTAAATTAATATTAAATTTATTAATAATTAAGTTATTAAAGTTTTTAATGTGACGTTATGGTATTCGTCCGGCAGTGTTAGATTTTGTTATTATTGGTTCCACTACACTCGCTCATATAAGGTTTTTTTGAAGGTAAATAATGGTTTATATATTATATACCTACCTATATGGCATATCATTACATTTTAGCAGTAAACTTAGCTGTGTAAAATAACTACGCATTGTTGCTTTCTTCTTCGTGACCTTAAATTCTCGTATAAAATAATTTATGTTCTATAAATTATTCTTTATTTTTTAGTTTTACTTTAGCCGTCTTCCTAATTTCCCCCGTAAAACATACCCCCCTTATGGTCGTTAGTTGTTCTCTTTCTCTATCTGTTACGATTATAAAATCAACAACCATGTTACGACTCGGACTAACGCTATAAAAGATCGATTTCAGCTCGATTAAAGCTCACATTCCACGCTCACATAATAACATTAGCTAAGGAATCATATAAACACTTGGGATTCGTTGTCAGAAATGTTAAAGAGTTTCGTAATGTAAGCGTAAGGTGCTTAAAATTTAGTGCTCTGGTACGCTCGAAACTCGAATCTAGTTGCTATGTTTGAAATCCGTATGAAAGCACTTATATTCTTCTCTAGGAAAAAGTCCAAAAAATCTTTTTAACCCTAGATACATAACGTTATTTGATACCCCTTACAGCATAACGTGAGGTCGATATGACTCACAACTGTTTTCGACCCGATTGCGCTATCTTTATTTAATATTGTAATTTATTCTATAGAATAATGTTTTTACACCAGTCTAAGAAATGAAATAAAAAAAAACTATTAATTTGTATTATTTTTCTTTTACTTAAAAACAAACAAAAACTAAAGTGCTTTGGAATAATGAAACTTAAGACGAGTATTTATTTTTCTTTGGGTAAAGATCACTTATCTTCTACAATTAAAAAAAATTATAAAAATAAATAAAAATAAAACATTTAAAATATCAAAATATTAACATATCAGTCTCAAAATATGAACTACATACAGTCTAAACAAGTCAATACTTTATGCTCTCCACAGACAGGTTTTTTACATTTCTTGCACTCTGCCTGCGTCTTTCTTCTTAGTTTCCACGGACAGAAGGCGCAGTATTTCCTTCTCTTTGCAGCAGGTTCATCATCACCTGGTAAGTTCGTGGCAGGGGAATTCGGTAATATACTTTGTATATTTTCGCGTAATTTGCGACTCAGATTAGGAATTTCAAACCTTTTCTGCATCCATAGCTTTGCTAAGTCTGTGCTCAATTGTTTCATAAATGCCCGTCTATTTAGGGGTTTTTCCTTTTTGGAAAGCATGTTGTGGCAGTAAATGACGTAGCTGTTGACAAAAGCCATATTCATCATGCCGTAGAACAACGCCATGGGCCATCACATTTGGTCGAATGAATCAACTCCTCCCTTTGTTTGATTGTAAAATTCAATCATATCTGCTTTTCCGGAGCTAGATTTAACGACACCGTCCTCATCACAGGATGACAGTAAATAAACGATCTTTGAAGGTTTGGGTTTATAAGACAGTAAAGTCAGTGGGCCATCGTAGCAAAACATAGAGGTTCCGACAGCCCGGGGTCTAGTGTTTTTTAGCTCTTCCGGTATTTCCCTTTTATTCGGGCGAATTGTACCGACTATAGTTAATTTATAAGGCTCCTGGAGTCACACATCATAGGTATTTTCAGACCATATTTACTGGGCTTATTGGGTATATACATACGAAAGGGACACCTTCCTCTAAATCCCAATAATTGTTCGTCGACAGTCACGTGAGATCCCGGAGTATAGTTTATTCTACACTGGGTAATAAACAAACTCCATATTTTTGATAGGAGCAAAAACATCTTGAGAACGATTAGTAGGACGTATGGATTTATCGTCAAATCGGAGGGATGCTAAAAGGAACACGAACCGATCTCTACTCATGACCGATACGTAGCGTGTGCCAGAGAATGAAGTGTCAAACAATTCAACAGTCGTTAGATGGTTATCCTTCATTGCAGCTGTCAATGTTAAAATTCCAATGAAGGCTCTAATCTCGTCAAAAGTAATGTCTCTGAAGGTAGCTGATAAATCGTTAAGATTTCGTTTCTGACGAATCTCTACATTGGTCCAGGTTACTATTTCTTCTACGATTTCCTTAGTAAAAAATATATCAAAACACAACAATGGTTCAAATAGATTTCTACACATTCTTGTTGGCCCTCTTGATACTCGTACAATGTTTAGAGCGGAAGTTCTTGTCTGAGTACGCCCCTTTATTGTAGACCAGCAGTGGTTGTTTTTTCCCTTTATAGATCTTTGACGTAATACGATTATTCGATCTGACGTCGAAGTTGGACGACGATGTGTTGTAAGAGAATTTTCGCTTACCTCTGCAACCTCTTCTAAAATAAAGTCATTTATCAAATCATGCTCGTAGTCACTTTGCACGTCATTTACACTCAAGTTATCCTCTTCTTCACTACAGGCATCGACAGTTTCCGATTCTTCCTCCAAAAACTCTTCGATCTGAAAGTCTTGCAACGCCCGAGATGACGTCATCGCGCGGTAGGTTTGGCTGAATAATCAACTGTAAAACCAAAAACAAATTATCAAAATATGTTCAAAATAAACTAAAACAATCGAAAAACATTTGGATGGTTAAGTTCAAAATGTTAAAAATCACTTAACGTGGAGTCATTTTGACTCACGATTGCACTAAATCTACGTATATACAATGCTCACCTGCAATACACATGTACCATATCGGACCTCTGGCCGCGTACTGAGTTGTAGGCATGTCGATCTAAAATCGATTAATCGGAAAATCGATTCTTTGGACCAAAATAATCGATTATTTAGATCGATTCGGAGCACCGCATCGATTCACTGAATCGATCCAAAAACCTCTCGAATCGGGCTGATTCATTTGATTCAAAAACTAGCAATAAAATTCCCAAACTGGCTGGGGTAAGATTTAATTTTTTGCTGTTGGGGGACGCAAAAACAACAGGTCGTACTTTGTTGATAATTTGAACGCAATGTATAATTGAATAAAATAAATATTTATGAACGCATCCCACAATATCGAAAAGTTGTCATTTCATTTTCAGTTCTAAAATTCTAATTCTAATCTTACCTATGGAATGTTGATCTAACTTAGTCTGTGCTGTGACCAAGACTACATATTGTAGACAGAGAAGACTATAGACTAATGATTAGCTTGGCCTCGAGTGAGAAAGGACGATAACGTAGTTTTAGGTTATACAATAATATTTATGACTTTTAAACACATTTAGATAAAAATTTTAATTGTTCAAGAACTGAACTGAACAAGATTAACCAATCTTAAGCTCACGAAACGCTTTTTTTCTCACTTAAACCAACTTGTTAACTCCTTAGATCGCTACGAACTGTCAAAATTGTTTAACAAAGTGTAGTTTAAGTAAAGTTACAGCCTATATACGTCCCACTGCTAGGCACAGGCCTCCCCTCATTTCTGAGAGGGTTTTAGGGCAAGGAAGTGTCCGCCGCGCTGCCCCAATACGTGTTGGCGAACTTCACGTCTTCGAATTTTTTTTTCTCTTATTTCTCGTAGGTTTCCTCACGATGTTTTCCTTCACCGCCGAGCACGTGGTTAATCAGCACTTAAAATGGAGGAGCCGTGGTAGCTCATATGGTTAGCGCTCGCTGTAAATTTCACAGTACGCGAGCAAACCGGGTTCGATCCCCGCCGGCACCAATGAAATTGTTAAAGTGTAGTTTGCTAAACGAAAAAACCGGCACGGAGAAAGGGACAAAGAATCACACCGCTCTGTCTCATTTCTATGCAAGACGTATGCATAAATCTATCTTTTTCGTGTGCGAATGCGAAAGAAGGCGTCAATTTGTCTATAGGTTTCTCTGTCTACGCTACATATATATATATATATATATATATATATATATATATATATATATATATATATATATATATATATATATATATATATATATATATTAATACATATAAATCACGTTGTGTGTCCGCAATGGACCCCTAAACTACTTAACCGATTTCAATCAAATTTGCACACCGTGTGCAGTTTGGTCCAACTTGAGAGATAGGATAGTTTTTTGCCCATGTGTGAGTGTGTGACCCACAATTTTTTTTTGCGAATTTAAGGATTTTTAATAGGACATGACAAAGGGTCGTCGAAAAGGGCAGAACAACGTCTGCCTGGCAAGCTACTACTAATGAGTTTTTCAACAAGAACTTTGTTTTTCAATTGGGGCAACACCAACAACATGACAGTTTTGACATTCAGTTTTTTGACCTATTCGTAGTAGATGCTTTGGCAATTGCTACAATGAATTCAATTTCGCTCGAAAATCGCATTAAAATAATTAAAATCCACTATGAAAATGGTGGTTCTGTTAAAGTTACGTTTCGTAAAATTCGTGATATTTTCGGACAACATAATCGTCCTTCTGAGACCGCTATTAAGAATTTGGTCGCTAAATTTGAATCGACAGGCTCGGTACAAAATGTATTCGACCGGGTCGTTCAACCGAAAACATCGCAGCCGTGAGCCACAGTGTTGAAGAAGATCCAAATTTGTCAATTCCTCGACGTTCTCAACAATTGGGGCTAACCAAAACCACCACATGGCGAATTTTGCGTAAGGAATTGGCTTTGAAGCCTTACAAGGTTCAACTGGTGCAGGAATGGAAGCTGACCGACCACTCACATCGCCGTAGATTCGCTCAATTCATTCAGGAACAGCCCGCTGGTTTTTCTGAAAAAATCATTTTTTCAGACGAAGCCCATTTTCACTTGTCAGGGTACGTCAACAAGCAAAATTGCCGCATTTGGGCTTCTGAAAAATCTAAAGTGATTATTGAGAAGCCTTTGCATGCTCAACGTGTCACTGTATGGTGCGCTATGTGGTCTGGAGGCGTGATTGGGCCGTTTTTTCGAAGATGAGGCTGGAAATGCGGTAACGGTCAATGGATCACGCTATCGCGAGATGTTAATATCTCAATTTTGGCCTATTATTGATGACATCAATATCACAAACATGTGGTTTCAACAGGACGGTGCCACATGTCACACAGCCAACGAAACGATCAATTTATTGCAAACCAAATTTCCCGATCGCATAATTTAACGAAATTCAGCTGTTAAATGGCCAGCCAGATCGCGTGATTTAACGCCACTGGATTATTTTTTGTGGGGCTATGTTAAGGACAGAGTCTATACAGAGCCAATTGAATTGATCGCGGGGATTGAAAACTCAAAATCCGTGACGTGATTAACGAAATAGACCCGCCATTTTGCCAAAAAGTGATTAAAAACTTTGATGAAAGAATGGGCATCTGTCAGCGTGGTCGTGGTGGACATTTGCTAGATATCATTTTTCATTCATAATTGCCAAACTTTTCTCTTCGTAATACAATAAAAATTTGAATCATCTTCATCTAAACTCTTTGTTTTATTTTATTTTAGAAAACAAAGTTCTTGTTGAAAACCCTTTACAATATAATATGATAGCTGTGAACCTGTTTGAACTGTGAACTTGTGAATTTATTTATTATTAAAAACATACTGTGAGCTGTAATATAGACAAAGTAATTTTTAAATAACTAGATACTGTAAATAAATATTACGTGTTGAAGTTTATAGGGATTTACAGTAAGGAAATAACCAGTATTGTGTTCGTGTAGCATTCATTTCAATATGATAAATAGCGAGTTATTAGATTGAAACAGATTTATCGAGAAATGTACGTTGCAGTTTGCACTTTTGTAAAAGTATTGTTGTTGTTTTTAGCCTAAAATGTCAAATAAAAGTGTTACGTGGAATCAATTTGTAAAAAAAGGGATCGAGTGGAGTATGTGCGAACCACTCCTAACACAAGCGTTTCAAGCTTACCAGGAGTGGCTAAAAGGAATATTAGTAATGTTAATCAATAAGATTACCAACATTTTATTTAAAAAAATATTACAGTTTAGAAGTTAAAGAAAAAGAATCGAAAATTCTTGAAATTTCATGTTTGAAAATGTCGCGATTAATCGAAAATCGATCTTTTATTCCTCGATTTAATCGATAATCGATTCAAGTACCTTCGATTCAAATCGATTCAGAGATCGATTTTTTTAAGAGTGAATCGACATGCCTACTGAGTTGGCTCGGGCAGATGACGCGAAAAATAAAATGGTTGGAAAGAGACAGATGAAAACGTTTCGCGCGTGAGTCGTTTTGACTCACGTTATGTATCTAGGGGATATCTCTGCAAGCATCTTTATGGATAATATCCATATTTATATCTCACTAAATGTCTCCTCGGTTCTTTGAGCTACAACTCAATGCAAGCACGGTGAGCGTATCAACATGCTATCACGCCGTGTAAAATAATAATTCATGGGAAGATAGACGTTCTAGACCTGAGTGCCGTAATTGTAAGCATAATATGAGAAGATGGTAGTGGACGGCTTTAAGGTTTGAATGAAGTCAATGCGCAAGGGAGAGGCTGAAGTAGCAGCTACGCTTGAACACGAACGCTACCCTGTTTAGTAGTGACCAGATAAAGAACTCGTGAACTGCGTACTTAGCGCTACAAATTTTTAAAATAAAAAACAGTAAAACATGCCTACATGCGCAGTAAAGTAGCGTGGTAGTGATAGCAGGAAACATAATTTCAAGGAGGATAAAATCACGTTTCACCTGTAAGTGCAACATTTAATAATCTTAAAATACTAAAAACGTGAGGGTTCAACGTAATCTGGTCAATTCTGAGACTGTCCTTGTCAAGCACCCTGTATTATAGTTGCGTCTTTGTTTATCAATCACAGGGGCTGCATGCGGCACGTGTAAGTAGAGACGCCCAAAAAAGTATCGATGCAAGTTTATCGACTATTTATTGCGTTATTATTGTATGTAGTATATATGTAGACGGAGAGCAATTCTATTATATTTGTGTATTAATCTATTTGTAATTATAGTTTGAAATTGAAATTACAGTTTTACAAACCCACTCTGACTTACTGACTGACTCACTCATTGACATAATTGTACTCCAGGAAGGAGGCATCGGTGGTAAAAATGATTTCTGGGGAGTTTTATCGTTGGGTGACAGTAACCATGGAGAAACCTCCAGATCTTCAAAAACTGCTCCTCATCAGGGAATCACCCTACTGCCTGCGCGAAACTATAGTACTTTGACAAAAACTTTTGCCATTATAGTATTGAAATCTTGGTGAAATTTCAGCGCACATAATATTTTTTTAAAAATAGCGGAAAATCTGCTTCTCATCATTAGGGAGTAAATCTCATACATGCCCAAAGTATAGCTATTAGCCGCTAACTTTTGGTATGCTATTTCAAGGTTTATTGAACAAAGCATTGAATATATTATTTTACTAGTTGTTTCTCGAATTTGATATAACGCCTCGAACTATAGCCATCGATTTTCCATTACCGACGTGGGATAACTAAACAGTCACTGATTCGCATAGGTTTCGCAATTGTTGATATGATTATTGTATATTTACTGCCCGAATTGCAACCTGTATCATTTAAATTATTTTATGAGTTAAATTTTTATTCAGTTTTTGTTTGGTTCAGTTCTATTATTAAAACTGTATTAATATTAATAATTATTATAATAATAATAATTTATAATAATAATTTAATTCATATTTTCATTATTTATTCATTATTTCATCATTCATTAATTTAATCCATAATTTTAACTAAGGATGTTTCTAACACAGTTTTTTTTATAGGATAGGATGACAAACGAGCACACAGTCCACCTGATGGTAAGTGGTTGCTGTGGCCCATAGACATCTACATCTATCCTCGACTACGAATCAAAATGCAGATGCGTTGTCACCCGTGAGGACCAAGATGGAATGCCTCGCTTCCAGTAAAAAGGGTCTCCGGTTCTCTACACTCACCATACGAAATACAGCAACATTAAGCTACTATTACACGCTGGTATTCTGTGAGAGCGTGGTCCTTCCCCGGTCGAGCCGACCCATTCGTGCTACAACTATACTACTAATATAACTGCAGCATGGCTCTACCACGTATAAAAGGCATTGAATATATTATTATTATTAGTTTACATGATCTCAAGTCACTTCGTCATTTTTATTATTATATTCCACATTTTTAGATAATACAGTTCTCATCTTTAATACACCGAATTGAATACATTAAGTCGAAAAAGTATAGGGAATAGATGATTTGCTTATGGTTCCCATTTCAATTATTTGTTTTTTTTTGTTGTTAGGTTGGCACAACTGTTTTCCATTTCGGCGCGGAGTTTGAGTTACATCTGTTATTTAGATTAAATACAGTGCTGTTTTTAGTTATATTTCGTGTTCGGAGTACCGAAAATATTACAGAGGGCTTACGGCAATTCGGATTTATCAAAAACACGTGCTTATGAGTGGTACAAAGCGTTCAGAAGCGGTCAAGATGTGATAGAAGCTTTGCCTCGCTCTGGTAGGCCATCAGCGTCTGCAACTGAAGTTAATATCACAAAAGTGAAGGAAATATTGACTGAAAATCCTCATTTAAGTTTGAGAGAGATGGCCGCCAAACTTGTTGTGTCTCACGAGTCGATCCGTAACATTTTAAATAATCACTTGGCTATGAAACATGTTGCCTCGGTTAGTTCCAAAAGCCCCGAATTTTCTCCAAAACTCAATCGCACAAGAGTCGCTGAGGACATGCTAGAACGAGTCAATTCCGACTCAACATTCATGAAACGCGTTGTTACTGGTGACGAGACGTGGGTTTACGAGTTTGACATGTAGTCAACAAGCTCGGAGGGGTGCCTTCCAACTGAATCGAAATCGAAAGACCACGCCAAATTCGACCAAAAGTCAAAGTCACGTTGACTGTTTTAATTGACTTTCGCGGTGTTGTGTACTCGGAATTCTGGCCGAGAGGTCAAACGCTAAATCTTACATATAATAAGAATGTAAATTGAAGATGTCTGTAAATTTTATATCTTTGAAATAAAAGTGATTCGGGCGGACTAAAAATAAGTAAATAAATACATTTCTACCATTTTAAGAATTGTCTGTCTGTCTGTTTGTTAAAGTATCACGTATAAAGTAGGTACTAATTTATATCAAAATAATTGGTAAGGAAATTATAAAGCGTATATTTGTGTTAAAGGACATTGTTAAAAATGGCCTATGAATCAACACGCATGAAACCGGGGAGTAAGACGGAAGTGAATTTTTAAAATGTTTCTGAAATTATGAAGTGTCAGTTCTATTGCAATAATAGTAATTTAAATTATTTAAAAAAAAACTAGTAATTATTGTAAAGGTTTTATGCGCTTTGATTCATAGGCCATTTTTTCAGTCAGTGTGTTTCTATCAAACGCTATTGACCTAATTATAACTTATACAAAACCTAAATAAAATCTAAAAGTGTTTTGATTTTTTTAGAATTCTCAGAAGTGTCCGTAGTTTAGTTTCAAACGAATATATACATTGTTTAAAACACAAAAAGTGAATTCACCTACCTGTTGGGTCTTGCGCCAACAATGTATGGACGCTGAACAATGTTCTTTACTCTTTGTTTTGTCTCTTGCTACGGAGTTACACGTGCAGCAACGGTGGCAAATTGCCGTGGCGGCAACTACCTATATCCTTTTAGATATATACGACAAAAAACACGAAAACCGTTAGCCTCCCGACAAAGATTTATTTTATTTCTTTGCTTCAGCTGGGTAATCCATTTCACGACTCATGTGTCGCCAAGCATCGTTTCTTACACCTTTATTTGTGTAATTGGTGTTATTAGGGCCCCATAAGCATTTATACTCTTTATAAAGGGACTTTCATATCACGGGATCCACTCACAAACGTCAGCATCGTGCACGACAAGTGACTTTTGGATTATTCAAAGTACTCTGTGCAAGTAACGGAGGCCCCTTTTAGCATGATCGCAAAACTGACAATGGATTGCGCGAGGCACGTTCACACAAACCGCGCCTGTGGAGCGCGCTCCCGCTGTGTGCGATTGCACGTTGGATCGTCTAGTGTTGACCCGGCAAGTATCAAATTCAAAGATATCTTTCCAGGTTTGAAAACTTTTGTGGGTTTAATTTAGCTTCACACAAGTTAAGCGTGGTAACAATGGCAAATATCCCCCTATGACGCTATCTACAGGAGAGACCCATGTTTATCTTCATATTTCTGAGAAGGTTTGTTTTTTGGAATGGGTGGAATTCATCGCATTACCAATAATCAATTTTTTACTACGGTTGTAAATTTTTTTATAAATCGTCCAGTTCATTTTATAAGAAACTTCCCGTTGTGAGGAAATATATAGAGGAGGGCTATTTTCTGGTATACTAAATAATGCTAATCAATATTTCTATAACGCGTTACCTCTAAGAAAGACAATAAGCTGTTAAAACTCATTTAAAAATCAATTTTTAAAATTTTTACTTTTTAATTTTGCTAATGTTATTTTGGGCCACGGTGTGCCGTGTAATATTTAGGGAACATACGGCCTTTTGGTCAAATACCTGCTTCAAATGTGGCACATTCTGGGTTTTTCTTTTTCTAAGTTTTCAAGCTTCATGGGAATTTGGTAATAACCGTATATTTGATACTGCATCTCAGTCTATTTCAAACTTTTGACAAAATATGCATTACTAGACGCATAGATGAAATGCGTACATAGATGAAAACTTTCTATAGATTTATGAGGTGAACGTTGTTGTGATTGGCCAAAAGTTTTCTTTTATAAGTAACTATAAGTAAGTACTGCGTACTTTTTAAACCAAGGAATATAATCATTGACATACATATTACTGCGTAGTTAAAATACAAATTTTATTGCTGAATAAATTAGTAAATTGTGTCGCACTGGTATAAACAATAGTGAAAAATAATCCTTGTCTGATAAATGTTATCGTACATAGAATATCATGATTAATTTCTTTTTTATCGTTTTTCAATTTATTTGCTTTATTAATTAATTAATCTTATAATTAGGTATACATTCTACGTATCGAATAATAATATAACAAATGATAAAATAGCTTTATATTTTCTACCAAGTTTTGACAGGCTTTAAATGAGATTGAAATTCAAGGGAATCTTCAAGTTAAAGACTAAAAAATAGACGAAAATTATATTTTGAAACATTAAACCATCGCAATATACATTAAATACTTATAGGCAAACATTTTTTTCATCAAACGAACTTGCATTGAGTATTGTAACAAAAACTACTTTGTAACAATAATTTAAGTTATTCATTCAAGCTCTTAATTTATCACAACAAACCACCAACTTTAAGGTATTACCCTTTACTTCTTGCTCTTTCTTTTTATCTATATATTTAAAAAATGCTACGTAAAATAGAGATACTATTTTAGGTAGCAATTTTTAAATATCTAGCATTTTGTTATATCACTGTTATTATTACATATGATAAAAATCATCTTTATTGATGATCTTTTTCAAAATCTAGGAAATCATCGATTGCATTATGACGTTCTTCTTTAGTAACACTGGTGGTGGAAAAAGCTTGAGATTGAGCGCGACTAGGGTTGCGGAATACAGGCTTCTGAAGTTGAAAGAAATTCAACGACGCTTTTAACTCCTTGGTAAAGGCTTCCTTATGTGTCACCTGAAATTGTAATTTTTGGTTAGCAATGGACCTTATATGCTACATTAAAAATGTATAGGTTTTATTTCTTTATTGGTTGCGTATGAAACAAAATTCATGTTAATTTATGATTTTGGAGAATTTTTTTGAATAGTCAATTTTTTATTTGAATAATTTCAATTCACGTCTATTTTAAAATTTTGAGACATTATATAAAGTTTAAAGGCAAATTTTACAACTACTCAAGAATTTAAGTTATGTACTAACATTTCACTAAATTGACAGAAATTTTAAACAGTAGGTATTAACTAAATTGTCTAATGAACAAAAAGAGAAAAATTTTATAAAAAATTGTTCTAATTATAGTTGTACGTTATTACAGTAATCAATATTTTTTCATGATTATATCATTAACAGTTTCTCATTTCTAAGCATGTTAATTTATGTAAAAAATTTAAAACTCACCTTTTCACGAATAACTATATTTCGTACTTCGTTCATAAATTCTGCTGCAGTAATGAATAGCGACAGTATAAGACCTACGATTAAAACAATGAAAGCACCAATCAAATTTTCAATTTCCAAGTCACCTTCGACATCATTTTTGTCATCTGGTTTCTAAAAAAAGACAACGGTGTAAATGTCGGTATATTTATTAATTAATTAGATTTCATCATATAATGTTGCTTACTTTGCAAGTTTTCGCTCCATATTTATTTTCCCACCATTTCCTTTTAATTTTATCTAAAGCGTTTGATTCTTTTAATTTCAAAATAGCTCTATTTATATGAGTCCTAAAGGGGGAGTCTGAAACAAATAATATCGTAATAAAATTGACGAACTGGTAAGAAATGCAGGTTGTTCAGGACCGTGCTTTTTAGCATTTCTTGGAGGAGGCCTATGTTCAGTAATGAACTAGTGATGGGCTGTGATGATAATGATGATCATGATAAATTTAAATCTTTAAAAATAAACTAGTTTATATTTCGGGTGCATTTCTCTAAGCAAAAAATTACATAACAATATACGATATATGGAAACTTAACTACTTAACATATAGACCAGAAGGATTTTTCTTCCTCGTAATTTTCCAATAATCGGAAGCTATAAACTTCACGAGAGATATAAAATTGACATAACTGTACACGAAAATGCAAAGACTCATCCACATGTCTCGTCGTCTCTCCTGATAAAATTGAGTTCTGAATTAATCTGAATCTGAGTTTTATTTGAACCCAAGGTAATTTCGTACTTCAAAAAATGTAATTTCTTTTTAACTTTACGCAAACGTTGGTCCTGGCTAGGAATCCAAGAATCCACGACGTAATAACAAGGAACTATGTCTAGTAATTCGCTTAAATGTATTTTGTCTCCAGAAGATTGAATATCATTGATACCAGAAGATTATGTACTAAGATTTATGTATCGAGAAAGTATATCGCAATTTTACAACCTTGGCATCCATGTTAGATTTGTTGAAGTTTGGTATTTTGTCTTAGATAATAATCGTCTTAAATCACCACCGGTGTATAACTGTAAGATATGTTTAAGTAAAATCTTCTTTTTTACATTCATAATAAGTGAAAGAGAAATCTAAAATCTTAAACACCTAGGCAAGATTTAATCAAACAGGATATAAACGTACATACCAAGGCAATGTAAGATAAAAGTAAAATGAAACGAAATAATTGAAGAGGTTTGAAAAGATGGACAAAGCAAAACAGCAAATATGATTTAAAAAGCGAAAAGTTACTATCACAAAAAGTCGCTAACGAGTTAAGAAATATTAATAATAAATACTTAGACAGATATAAAATTTCGGCGTTAGAAGAAACGCACCAAAGAATTACTTTCTTACCTACCAGATCATAGACAAGTTGTCAGAAATATTGAGTGAAATATGAATACTGAGTGACAGAATAACCTCTGACTAACTACTTGTGTTCCCCAGAACTTGATTGTATAGCCACAGCTATTTGATTATATTATTATATTATACGAAATAAACATAATAGGAGTCATAGGTTTGTGTGCAAATGACACCAGTGTACTCTATTATAGCCACTCGATTACTAGTTTTGGGATCAAAATTATGTCAACGATTGGTTTAAAAACAATCTTTTAACTCTTAACCAAATTTCGTTATCTTTGTAGAAAAAGCAATGAAATTTAGGCTAATATTCAACTCCTTATAAATAATGTGAAATTTAAAAAGGAATGACAAGAAAAGTATCCTCCAATCATCTTAAATAACCAACTAAATTGGAGACCGCAATTAGAAAAAAAAGGACAAAACTAAAACTAATAAAACTAATAGTATACTATAGTAATGATGTCTACCTGAAAAACTTTACTCTTAAAATTTATGTATTATTTGCTAATGATACCTCACTAATTTTTAAAATTGTTATAGGTTTGTTGATTGTTGCTGTTTCTCATTTAACGATAAATATCAAGCATTGCACTGGTTAAAAACAACAAATATTCCTAACTTGCTCCTGAATCAAAAAAGCAAACAAAACGAAATGTCTTTAATTTACCAATGTAAGGCAGGTACACATATTAAGTTGAACAATCAAATACGAAAAATCGACAGTTTTTCTTAGTGATACTATACTTTTCATGAAGACTTAGTTCCCCTGATGTTAAAAATACTTTTATGAAGAGAACCATTCGTGCCATATAAAATGCCAGATTAAGGAACATAAAGATTGACAACAAGTTCTCTATAATAGTACCTAGTTGCCTTTGCATAAATTTAAGGCGCATGCAAGAAGAATTCTAATCGAAAATCAAATCAATATTCTTCTTGCATGCGCCTTAAATTTATGCAAAGGCAACTAGGTACTATTATAGAGAACTTGTTGTCAATCTTTATGTTCCTTAATCTGGCATTTTATATGGCACGAATGGTTCTCTTCATAAAAGTATTTTTAACATCAGGGGAACTAAGTCTTCATGAAAAGTATAGTATCACTAAGAAAAACTGTCGATTTTTCGTATTTGATTGTTCAACTTAATATGTGTACCTGCCTTACATTGGTAAATTAAAGACATTTCGTTTTGTTTGCTTTTTTGATTCAGGAGCAAGTTAGGAATATTTGTTGTTTTTAACCAGTGCAATGCTTGATATTTATCGTTAAATGAGAAACAGCAACAATCAACAAACCTATAACAATTTTAAAAATTAGTGAGGTATCATTAGCAAATAATACATAAATTTTAAGAGTAAAGTTTTTCAGGTAGACATCATTACTATAGTATACTATTAGTTTTATTAGTTTTAGTTTTGTCCTTTTTTTTCTAATTGCGGTCTCCAATTTAGTTGGTTATTTAAGATGATTGGAGGATACTTTTCTTGTCATTCCTTTTTAAATTTCACATTATTTATAAGGAGTTGAATATTAGCCTAAGGGAAAGGCCAAAAAAACCAATAAAGTGGAACACTTAACAAACGGCGCGGCCACGGCTCGAGTGCCGTATCAAGTTACGCCTTGCAGTGCTCGGCGCGCGTATCAGGTGAGGGGGTATAATAGTATATACAAATAGTATATATTAATAAAATTAATCCCAACACTAGTAAAAACTAGTTTTATTTAAATATTTGGTAGTGTACTATTCAGAATAGATGCTACTTCGGTTTTGTTAAGAAATTATGACCAGGTATCTCGATAAAGTGAAAAAACTGATGAAAACTATACTAGCTATAACTAAATTTCCCTGCGTTCCTCGATCTTTTCACATTGGTAGGAGTAATCTTTTACTTATTAAAAGATTATAAGATAGTGCTTGACCAAAATCCCACCTGGTAGTTCACAGTGTTCTAGCGTAAACAAAAGCCCACTCATTTTTGACTTGAAGGACATCCGGATTATAATCGGCAGATAGCTGTCAGATTATTCCAGTTTATTTTGAAACTACCATCTGGGCATCGGTAAGATTTTGCGATACATATATATTATCTATCTATCATCGTCACGCGAAGGTGTTCGTGTAAAATATCGTGAACGTTTTTCAACCTAATCTGCAATATGTCCTGAATGTCTTTACATTTAATTCGTCTTTTCTTTTTGTATAAGTATATTTTAATACGTTTTCTTCCCGCAAAAGCATTGGTATCTATACCTATAGCCTTTACCCATAAATTTATACCTTTTTTCTTTCAAAAAACTCGTCTGATTTTCGGCGAACATGTTCTTGATCCATTTTTCATTAAAAAACGATGAAAACATTTTTTGCAAAAATTTTGCTGAGACTGTTGAGAGAAAAATGGCTAGAGCCATTTAGCCTGGTAACACAGCTAGCCTTCTTGCCAATACATCGTATGGAGTTGTTTAATGTTATAGATATTGTATAAATTAAAAATAAATAACAATACATGTCGAATGGATAACTTACTTGCAGGCATAGCAATACCATAATCCTTTGAATCCAATTCTACGCCGACCTTTTTTAGATCGCATTCTCTTTTTAATTTGTATTCGATAGTTACTGATTCCATGAAAAAAGCATATTTTCCTTTACCGGCAAGAACTCTTCTCTCACCCTCATCATTGTTTCTAACTAAAACTACATCATTAGCGATCATATTTTCATACATTCGCTTATACATTTTATCTTTTGAGTTCTGGAAATTTAATAAATAATAAGGGATGAATGTTATACACGGTGTAACAAAAGGGGTTGATCATCGGTGGCTGAGGGTTAGAGGACCTCATTACCCATCTCTATGTTCTGCGATATTCAGTGGTTCAAAAGTTATCTGGACTTTGGTAAATTTTTTGTCAAAGTTAGATATTAGCCTAAACTTTGCAATTGTAGCCAAACTATTAGGTCTGCGACCGTGATTTTTTTCAAACATGATAAACAGTGGGACTTCTGTACCCTAACACTAATCAGAAGCTCAGATATATAAAAATCCAAATAAAAAGCTATAGTCCATTTTTTTTCAAAATGTAATGTTTAATTTAACTTTCAATGGTTCTAAAATAAATATTTTACATATTATTTCTTCTACAACCTATCTTAAAAACTACTGGTATTTATGAAAAATTAACCCTGAAAATTGCATTTGGCTAGTATTAAAGCATCACGTTGAAAAATGTACTTAAATAGTCCATGTGCCTAGTCAATATGGCTGGCAACTCGAACAGTCCCATCAGGAGTTTGTTATCAAAAAAGTTCTCATCTGCGTCGCCTTTAATTATCATATCCTAACAAAAAGTGACTTGTCAGGAATAGTTCGCAGGTAGTAAACCTTGCACATCTATCCACAGGCTCAAAAGAAATTTTACAAAAATATGTAGGCTATGTATCATAATAATGGAGCTCATTAAGAATATATACTGTAAGTGAGCGTGTTAAAGATTTGAAATAATATTTTAACTGTACATATTCGTGTGTTTTATTTGACTCCTTCCCGTCCTTTTGTATAGTTATATCGTCATTTTACTTACTAGAGTAGCGTACGCTACACAAAATAGGCTTACTTAAATTTTTATGTAAACTTTAAATTAAAGAAAAAATTACTATTTTTGGCGTATGGACTATTGAAGTATATTTTTCAAATGCAATTTTCAGATTTAATTTTTTATAAAAACCAGTAGTTTTTAAGATAGGTTGTAGACAAAAATAATATGTGAAATATTTGTGTTTTTATTTGGATGTTTATAAATCTTAGCATTTGATTCGTGTAATGGTAAAAAAAGGTCCAAAATTGTAATTGAAAAGAAGTCATGTTCGCAGACCTAATAGTTTTGCTGCAATTACGAAGTTTTGGGCTAAAATCTGATTTTGACTAAAATTTTTACCAAAGTTTGGACTTTGGTAAAATGAATATTTATTATTAATATATTTGTGGTAGAGCCATGCTGCAGCTATATAATGGTTGTATCACGAATGCCAGCGTAAAATAGCAGCTCTATGCCGCTGTGTTTCGTATGGTGAGTGTAGAGAACCGAAGACCCTCCTAACGGGAATCGTGGCATTCCATCTCAGTCCTCAGGCGTGACAACGCATCTGGATTTTGATTCCTAATCGAGGATAAATGTAGATGTCTATGGGCCACAGCATCCACTTACCATCAGGTGGACTGTGTGCTCGTTTGGCAACCGTTATTCGATAAAAAACTTTTTAATCACTGAATATCGCAGAACATACAGGGGGCTTAAATAGTTAGGTACTGAGGTCTTCTAACCCCCAGTCACCGATGTTAGCCCGTGTATAACATACTATAAAATTTATTTATTCTGCGTGCTAAAAATTTCTCTTAATTTTGTGTTTCTTTTTTTGATTATGTCATAATCATGTAGTTAAGGTAATTTTAGCACCTTGAAAAAGTTAAATGTGGAGCCACCTTTAACAGCACCGTACAGAACTTTGTTTTGGTTTGCCAAATCTTCCACACTATTAATAGGTACATTTTCTAAAGCTGTAGTCATAGATGCTGACAACTGGGCGATATATGTTTGACAGACAATTACAGCGAAGAACCACCACATAGCGCAGACCCATCTTGTGCCAAATGCTCTAAAACGAGGAAAATTGCACACGTTTTAAAAACATTTTTATGATACGATATATGTTACTATAAATTTAGTAATTATTAAAAAAAAACAATTATACTTAGGCAAGATATCGCATCCTTGTGTCATAATAGAGCCCATTGTTAACCATGCACAATTCTTGAAATTCCATATATTTTCAAGTTCCTCCGGATCCTTATCGCAAGGTTGTGGATTTTCCCAGTCAGCAGGTGATATCCTGGTAAATGTCAAGGGATATAAACATAATAGTCATGTTTTAAATGTATAATTATAATAATGGAATTTTTTTAAAAGATAGGCTTAAAAAAATGAGCAATAATATTTTGATGACTAAAACTCATCCTACATAATTTACCATATTTTGTTTTGTTTTTAATTAACGATGTTTTGCGTGCTTTGCAGAATTCAAGGAGAAACCATTCTGTTTATACTATGTCGCAACTTCATTCGCGTCGAATTAGTAGTTTTGTTATAATTTATTGGTTCTTTATTCGTCACAAAAACTAGATATTTATGAGAAGGAAAAATTGAAAGATGCAAACTTTCAGTAACTAATTTAGTAACTGAATGTTTGTATCAGACAGACAAACTAACGAACGAACCAGCAGACAGAAACACTGCATCCCGAGACGGACCCACAGACGAACCAAGAAAGGAATATAATTACTATAATCTGTTACTATTAAATCTCTTTATGAATTGGTGTAGTGAAATATCTGAAACAAATCAGGACCAGGTGGGCAGCGGTGTCTATTTTATTTAAAAAAAAATGCGGTTGCCAACTCGTCTACCAAGTGTGGCAAATATAGTGGTTCCCGTTAACTGTGTTATCAGAATCAGTATCCAACAATATCAGAATCAGTATTCAAGAAACACATTTAAAAAAAATAATTTTAATGAAAAAAAAATTAATTTGCAAATTTTATGTGGTTTTATTATTTCTGCATTGGCCGAGGAGTAAGAGGATAGTCAAAGACCACGCATTACCGATTTTCGTGTGAGTTAGAGGAAATAAAACCAATAACAATTTGCAAATTAATTTTTTTTCATTTAAATTATATTTTTTAAATGTTTTTTTGAAAAAAAAAATATTTATATGTGCTTGGATACTGATTCTGATAACACACTTAACGGGAACCACAGGGTTTTTGTTACATATTGTATAGCTTATTACTTAGTAAGCTATGCGTACAATGAATGACATTTAAAAAATAGCGTATTTCACATATTATTTCTACTTCCGATGATAGATAAGATAATATCGAAACTTTTTGAACATTGACAACTTATGTACAAATTATTTTGAGAAAAAATGTAAAAATATTTTTATACTTAAATTTCAACCGACAGATGAATTTCACGATATCAAAGAAGTTTTCCATCTTCACAATGTAATTGTTACGATTTATTATTTCTATCTAAATTATAGTACTCTTGTAAGTTTATCCTTTTATAATATGAAAACAATTACCTTGAACAAACAAATAAAACCATAGAGACAATACAATATGCCGTAGCAACGTATATCCACACTTCAAAGGTATATGGGTTCATAAAAGAGAACATTTCAGGGTCCGCTTTCTTTTCCTGGATGTACAGAATACTTATTCCCAAGGACATAAAAGGTACAGAGAAGTCCACAACCTTTTTTCTTTCTTCTGTTATTGTCAAATCACAAACTGCTAAATCAGCTTTCTGCGGATAAAAAATATTGTGTTAGGAATTTTTTATTTTTAACTTAAAGTTTGAAAACTGTGGCGGTTTTATATAAATCGTCCTAATATACTTGTTATTTATAATATATACTTGTTATTTATAATATGCTATAAATATAAAATTCTATTCTCTATTCATTACCTACTTATAAATCATGCAGGCATGTTTCTATAACTTTTCATTGGGATTACGAAGATTGTGTTAGTGCGGAGCCTGCGGAGTTTCTTTCTCCGTTTCATTGTGTCAAAGTGACATTCGTGACAACCGAAATTTTAATTTCTTATGATCTTATCTTGGATAAATGTTTGTCCAAGACGAAAATAAATGCATTTTCAATACGTTTGAAAATCATCAAAAAGAATTATCATGATTGCAGTCTATAAAAAGCTCATAGCTGTTAATTCTTTTAAACCGTGCTATCAATCGACATACATTTACTTTTTACTGTCGCCCATTGAGTGCTCGAAGACCTATTTTCCTCACTTTTTAGATTTTACGATATATATATATATATATATATATATATATATATATATATATATATATATATATATATATATATATATATATATATATATATATATATATATTAGCTGATTTAATAGCGAGCGATAATCGAGCTATATATTTTAGCTCATTTAATCATTTAGTTTTAATTATTAATAATATTTAATATTATCACATAATTATAGTCAGTCTCAAGTCCACTGCTAAAAACAGCTCTCCCCCGAGAAACACAGTATAACAGTCCTGAGTCATCTGCATCCATTCACGCATGTCTTAACAGGTTATCACTCCTTCCCGTACCATCTTTTTATAATTAAAATAACATAATATAAAACATCAACACTCACGCCTGTCACCCAGAGGGATAGGCAGAGACTACAGACTAACATTTAGCACGATCCTCTATACATGCTCATCGGTTAAGCGTACTCTTAATTTGGTACATTTTCAATAAATCGCCAATTTGGTCAGTAAACTTTCGCCTAGGATACCCCTTTCTGACTCTTCCGTTCACTTCTGCCATATAAAGTCGCTTGATCACTCTTTACTCATTCATTCTTTCTACATGACCAAACCACCGAAGCATTTCTTTCTTAATCCTGGTTACAACATCATCTTGCAAACCACACTCTTCTTTATTCACACAATTTATTACCCTGTCACTCAGATTCAGCCCTAACATACTCCTTAACGACCGCATTTCTACTGCTTTTATTCTACTCTCTTGCTTTTTCTGGCACACCCAACTTTCACTACCATACGTTAAAGTAGGGATTAACACAGCATCGTGAATTAAAAAATATTTTTTTAATCTCTTTAGACTCAAAACTTCACCACTCAGAATACAGCCATTCTCGTCTCGTATAGCATTTAATCTAGGCTTTTTCGAATATCACCTGGCAGTTTTTACGAGTTTCCAGAACAATTTAATATTTGCCTGGAAGTTATTCGATATTTTTCTATCATTCTTATCCGTTTTTAGAATAACCAATAGAATTACCAGCTTTGGTTGCTTGTAAATCTAGCCATGCTCTCTTCTTTGCTTCAACTTTCATACGTACCTCATCATCACACCATAACGTATTACTTTTACTTTCATTCGTTCTCTTACTAACACCACATACTTCGGTAGCTACATCCACCAAACCTTTCTTTACATTATGCCACACATTCTTCATCTCCAAGTCTAATTCATTCATACACAATTCATCCAGAATAAATATATTTTCTCTCAGTCTGTAATCGCTGTAACGCAGTGGTAGACAATGTGACGACGTCTGAATAAACCATTAATTTGGCATTAGACCAAGTAATGATCCGTCCCTACGTTGGCCTTATATACACCACTGAGCTCCTCTTTCTTTCATCAACAGTTATGAAATATATCATGCTTATATCATCACCTCTTCTTCACGTATACATGTGAATGTGCTTAGGACAAAAGAAAGTGTTCGTCACAAAAATATTCTTTTTTTAACCATACGGTGAGGAGGCGTGCATCATTCTCATTTATACTTTCATCACCAAACGTTTCCAATATCCTTTCACTATCAAGCCTCTTCACCCAAATCCTTCCATTAAAAGCTCCTAACAAAACAAGATTTTCATTTCCCTTACATTTCATTAACACCATCCTTACCATCTTCCAAAACTGCTTTCGGATATAAGAGGGCTTAGACATGTCTGGGGCGTAGACCCCTAGAACAAACAACTTCTTTAAGATCAGTTTCATTCGCATACATAGCAGTCTCGGGCTTATATATTCACAAATTGACCCATTCTTTCTGAAAGGATGATGCCGACTCCCTGGCATTTCCGCTCAGTCTCATCTACACCAGACCAGTACGCGGTATACATACCATATGGCATAGTACGTAGCATCCTTTCCCTTCCATTTCGTCTCATTTACACATAACACATCTATTCCTCTATCATACATCATATCGCATACTTCATTCATCTTATCATTCATTGATCCACATACATTTAGCGTTGCTAGACGGGCTTCCACAGTCCTCTTTTCTCCCCTGCAGAAGACAAAACCTGACGATTGGCGAACCTCGTCGCCGGTTTTCCTCCCGGAGATTCTTAGCACAACTGCTAATTAAAAGGGAGCGAGAAACATGGGGCCATTTCTTTACTTTTTACCTCATGCTGCGTAACTAGGGGGTGGTATATTTTACCCCGCTATCACACAGCGAGGAGCCGAGTCTGTTCTTTCGGCTTTGTCGCTCGGGGGACACGTGTAGGGTAGGCATAGGATTAGGTGGTCGAAGCCTACGAACGAGAGCGACTTATCATCAAATTAATTATATTACTAGTGCTATGTTTAAAGTTCTTTATTTGTAAAAACAATTATTGGAGGGCCTTTGTTAAAACAAACAGTATGATGTAGTAGCAGTGCGTTACCGCACGTTCGTAATATACATACACATGTAAATTACGTACAACACTATTTTACTTACTTTGTCCAACAACTCTCCAATTAAACCGTTCCATTTCTTCTTGTCTTTATCGTAAGTACCGTAGTCGTAATTTTTATCAGATTTAAAAGAATACGTGTAGTTATAGTTTTCTTCCTTTAGTGTTTCAAAGATTTGTTTGACGAGATCAACAGAAAATCCTTCATATTTTTCGCCATCGTCTTCCTCACACTCCTCGGAATTGCATTTTTCCTTTTCGTAAAAATAAGGTTTGGCTTTTCGTGATATGATCTGTGTATTATAAATAAATAATTGTTTATTTAAGGTGAAGCCTATAGAATATAAGTAGTTACACAAATTTTGTGCTAGTGTTAGTGATTTATTATAAATTATTTTCTTATATTTATATGGGTTAGCACCCATTTGCGCAAGTGAAGTGAATACCATAGCCATACCTACTTGATGGTAAGACGGTGCTCATAGTCACCATTTCAGACAAAGAAATCTAATAAATGCGTTGTCACCTCAGAGTATTAAGATCACTGACCTCTATATATATGTATATACAGAGGTCAGTGGTTAAGATGGAGTCTTGGCTTTCTAAATGCAGGCACTGTTACTTAACGTCAGAAATAGGTAAGTTATTCCCAGACGGTCTCCTAGACAGGAAAGCATTTCTGCCAGTACAAATTATGTATAAGATACATTTGTTAAACGAGTAATGTTAAAATTATCGTGTACATATTTATGTATTGATTGATGTACTTACGTAAAAATGTTTTCTAGTTTGTTGATTACCAATGCTGTCTGATTCTGGCCTATCTTCTATTATATGATCTCCAGATGACGATTCCCATTTTCCAATTATTTGCCTCTTCTTAAGGTGTATTTCATTTACGAATAACGTGTAATTAATTCTTCTGCCGATTTCATCGAATTCTATATTCCCGGAGACGCCTGTTGTTTGTGTCTGGAAATATTTCTTTGATATTTATTATTAGTACTACTCGTACTTGTAAGCCTAGATAAATTATTGGATTTAACTGCTAAAATTAAATTTAATTAGAGTCGTAGAAAATGTGGTCACACAAAAAACTGGAGCGCTGGAGTTTTGGAGTTTTCGGATGTTCATAAATTCTTTATATAAAAAGATTATTATTTATTATAAAATAAACACCATACTAATTCAAAATGTATTAATTTAACGCAGGGCGTATTTTCATTAAGAAATAATTCACGAGTGGCAGCCTCCAATCGGTAAGCAATGTGTAGGTCGGCCCCTCCTGTAGATAGAAAATCGACATGGCAATCGACGAGATCATCACTAAATCTAGAGAACAGTGTTCAGTAGTTGACTTCTGATGGGTTGTAATGATCATAACGATGATAAAATTTAGGTTGCACGTTACAGCAGCGGGTGCAGGGTAGGTTAAGAAAGGAGATATTTCCTCCATATATTGCTTTTTAAAGGGGATATTTTCCACAGTTGCCATATTTGGTAGGATGTTTGTAAACCGCAGCTTTTTATTATTTTAGGCTGTCATCAGAAATATTGCCCTGTCCATATTTTTTATAGGAGAAGGTTTATCCTCAGTTAAGAATCAAAATGCAGATGCGTTGTCATCCCTGAAAACTAAGATAGAATTCCTCGTTTCCAGTAAAACAACGGCATTAAGCTGCTACTTGGCGTGGGTATTCTGTGAGAGCGTGGTCCATTCGTGCCATCGAACCATTCGTGCTGCAACCATAATATATCTGTAGCATGGCTCTACCATGTAAAAATCTTCTGTTTTACTTTCCCTTTGTCGTGTTCTACGTTACCCACTATACTCCGGTAACTAACGTATTCTTTTACGCCACTACTATACGTCAAAGTTTAGTTTACACATATTTGGCAATTATCCTCGTAGTCAAAAAACGACAAGAATGGCATCATCATCGCGGAGTTCAATACATCACAATTGGTAGCAACATACATCATTGTTTAGATATAAAAAATAATAGCACTGATAAGTGGTATATAATTTCTAGAGAAACTATAATAATATAAAGTCAACTTTTAAAATTTCCTGTTGTAGTAACGCCCCATATTCCCAACTTTCTGCATCAGAGTCACAAGATAATACTGGTGGTTTCTGTATTGATGTCTTTTTGTCTAAGGTTGTTAGAGCCTTCATAACATGGTTTGCCACGTCGTTCATAAGCAAAGCTTCTATCTGAAAGTGAAGTATTTAATGAGTAATGGTAAAATAATATATTATAAATGACTTTATTAGCACAAAGTAAAGTTATTAACTTGATGTTATTAATAAGTATAATATTGTTTAAATTATTAAGTACAACTTACCGGCATGTCGGTTACAGGAGGAGATATGGTATTAATTGCCCATTTCTCAACTCTTTGAGCTAAGAAATGTTGTGCGTCAACTAATTTATCATATTCTGTGATACTGAGCCAAGTGATATTAGAACGAAAGTCATTAAGTTTATGTGCCACAATAGAAGTGTCCATAGTGATGAAAATGTAGTGCTGAAATATTTTATTGATTTTATTTGCATTTTTGTTTAACATATAATTAATAATATGCAATCCGCCAAAGTTAACATGTTGAGACTACGATAATAATAAAAATAAACTTCATTAGCGTAATTACATTCCTTTCCTTTACAATAAGCTTTTTTACAATATGTTTAAAATAAGCTTTGTAAAAATTTATAGTATAAGTTAATATTTTGAAAGGTAAGGTTAAGCCACTCAATACAATTAACTTTAGCTACATTAATAGAAATATAGTAGATTAATATTATATAAATTTTTTTAATACAGTAGTTTTAAACAATGTTATAAGTTAGTTATTTTATGTGGTCAATTTTACTACATAATTTATTTATTCGTAGGTATTAATTGAATATTATTATATTGGTCTATTAGCACTTGTGACTTTATATTAAATTTATTTGATATGTGTATGTGTGTTTGTGTGATAGATACTCGTATGTAAGTGCATGTGTAAGTGATGCTTATGAGAATGACTTATGGTCTAAGAACCAGTGAGCGGTAACCTTACGGTATTTCAATAAGCTTCACGTTTTTTTTTTCAGTTAATCCCCTATACCTGAACTACATGAAATGAGAAATGACTCTTTAGTTTGACATACGGTTGATATACAAACGCTCAGGTGTGAAAGGTGTAAAAAAATGACCGAAGAAAGCGTGAAAGTAATAAGTCTGCCGCTTTGAAATCTATCTTAACTAATCAATAAGTTACTGAAAAATAACATTGGCAGACACCTATGGCAGTTCCAAGGTCATGGCAGATAGGGTGACAAATACATTTTTTTTATAATTTACGTTATTTCAATAAAGCTGCATTTATATATTCTTAATAATATTATTAAATAATATTATCAACAACATCCGAAAGTATTAGTTTCCTCCAAAAGCGGTGGCGTCATATAGCTGCCGTAATACAGCGGTGAATGACGTCACTAGAACGTTGTCTATGTAATCAAAATGGCGTATAGTTTCCTAGAGAGCGGTATTTGACACCGTAATCAGAATCATTAAAATTGCATCAAAAAGCAGTGCCGCTATTTGCATGACGGCCGTCTTGTCGGTGTCGGATGCTTCGTGTAGGTTTTTTCGATAGCGGTGAAGCCATTTTAAAATATTTTTGCATGCCAACTCCAGCTGGAGCAGCAAGGACGACGAAATTTTAATTGATTTTGTGCGGGTTCATGAGATATTATATAACTCAAAGCATAAAAAACTACAGACAGATGCAAATGAAGCAAAAATAATGGTGTGAAGTCGGGGAGATTCTAAATAAAACAGGTATGAACACAACGTAAATCCTATATTTGATATTTATAGGCCGGATTACATTTAATTACAATCTTTAGTGTTGTGTTGCATAATTTTTTTGCCACTCAACGGCTCTTGGGCCGTTGAAGTAAGATTTAAATATGACTCGAATTTAAGTGGGATTAACTCTGGCTCGAACATTGTGCTCTGCCATAGGCATTAAATTTTTATCGGGTAATGAAAGCTGGTCATCAACATGTTTTTGACCAGGAGTTAGTACTTTTGCTTCCAGTAATATGTTATGTAGAACTATTAACTACTATTAGTCTGTCTGTTGTTTTTGGAATTATAGCAATAGGTACATATTTGGAATTATAGCAATAGGTACGAAAAAAGTCTAAAGTAAGCACATAAAATTCCAAATGCACAATGACAACCTGTTGTATATACAGATTTCGATGAATCACGTATTGATTGCTGTCTTGGATAGGGTTTCATCAGGTTTTCGTGAAGAGCAAAAGCTTCGTCTCACAATATAACATGTGGTACAATATTATTTCTTCCGGGCAGGGCTTTCGGCGCTGGTATATTGAATGTATAATTTCTTATGTTTTTCCCTATATTATTTTTTTAATTAAATGCCAGCATCTCCTTCTCTGCCATAAGAAACAATGTCAATGGCAATAAATTTATAGTTCATATCGACAACTGTTAATAAGACCTTAGAAAAATATTTTTTGTAGTTATAGTATATCGATCCGTTGTTTTTGGGAGCTAAAATGACATATTTACCATCAATCGTATCCACGCAATTAGGAAAATTCCGTTTGGATGAATATTGGTCACTGATATTTTTTTGTTCATTTTCCGTTGGCGATGGTATGATTAAATGGAACAATTTTTTGACAAGGGCCGCACCGACTTCATTTATTATGACAGTTATTCAACTACGACATACTCGATACTGAAACGCAAGTGACCGAAAATGCTCGCTTGTAGCCATGTTTCTGTAATGAAAAATATTGTTATTATTAAATTTAAATTTCTTGCAGATACTGATTGCAATAAGAGATGGTGCTATATTCGGGATTATTACATTCGACGAAAAGGAAATCCTGGTACTGGATCAAATGGAGAAGCAGCGAAAAAAGATCCGATCTCCTATCGTTCTTAGACAGCATTCCTTCTTCACAAAGAAACAGCATTACTGACTTAATTGAAAATCCAGGAGAAAATACTTAGCATATCAGTGAACAAACACCATTCCAAAATCAGGAAATGGAGGATATGTCATTTAACAAAGAAGAAAATACTGATACATATTATAACAATGACAGTAGTAAAGAAAGTAGTAATAATGATGAAGATATCAATAAAAAGTTCAAAGAAGATGGTAATATGAAGAGTAACCTGAAACGGAAAAATAATTAATTAAATAATAAAATTAGGAACGTTTGTATTTATTAAAACAAATAGTTAACAGAAAACCATCTCCCCAAAATTATTTCGATGAAACTAACCTCTTTTTCAGCTCCATGGCAAAAATTGTTAGGAACCTGCCAAGGTACGAACACAACTTAGAATGCAAATTGGGTCATTGGTTGGTAATTCAGAATCACGCTATATTTCTATCGATTCAGATCGAATGAATTCACTAAGGCCCAGAACCTTTAGTACTAGTACTGTTACTGATTATTCCGAATTAACGATTTCTACACCAAGAATTCACCCCTAGTGTCTACAATTGCATTAAATGAGCAAGGACAAACACATTTCATTCCACAGGATAACATACAATTGCAATAAATGACCAAGGCCAAATATATTTCATAGGATAACATTCAATTTTAATAAAGATGTACATTATTTGTGCCGGATATATTGGCTGTTAATGTCTGTTGTTGGGATTATAACTTAATTCATCTCTTATGTGATTTGAAGACTGGTGTAAGACGAAAGTATTCCCTAAACTTTTCGTCGTCGCAGTGGAGACAATGATGCACTAACATTTCAAAAGCCCCTTTAGTAGTACGAGCTTTGTATAAATCGTTTTCACCCATACCAATATTTTCGTCTTCTGATGGTTGCTCATCTTCCAAATATACGAATAACGCTAAATCATTGTCCTCCATTTGCAATCGTTGACACTTTGTGGTCCGTTCTCCGTCATAAGATAGCCGTCGAAGTCTCGAACATTCCACAGATCTACTACCATCATATTGTGTCCGCTTTATGACGCCACCGCTTTTGGAGGAAACCAAAGCTTAAGCATCTCTATATCAACCGCCGGTTAAAATAAAGAGTCCCCATCCCACGTACCTCAGGTATAGGGGATAAACTGAAAATTATTGAAATACAGTAAGTCCGCCGCTCACTGACTCTTAAAATAATAAGTGCACCGTACTGAATATAAATATGTAGCGTTTGTCAAATACTATCAAAATCAATTCATGTATTAGTTGGTAGTAGGTACATATATTTTCTATTTATTTTATCTATATTTGTCATCATCGGACGGTCTGTAAAACCCTCAGTAATTACGTACGCATTACTCTGAGGTAAAACCAATGACGTATTATATATAGACACGTCATGAACGAACATCGTGGCGCTTAAAAACGGCGAAAATACTAGAACTACTTATACGCGTGAAGAAAGAGAAAGAAAATATGATACCGTACGGCGGGATGCCTGTTGCTTGACTACTAGCTGCATGCGCCGGCCGCCATTAGACGGCGTCGTCGAATAAAATGAAATAAAAATAGGTAGTTTTGTGAACTTACGCATGAAATGACACATTTTTGTCTTTAACTTTTGGGGTATAATTTGTACATCGTCTGAAAACACACGACGGCATGTTTTCTTTATGTTTTGCAAAGGTTTACACACACGAATCACGATATAATAAATTAAAAACAAACGTAGCGTCGCGCGACAGGTTGGTGCGTGACTAAGCGCGATGTGGCCAATTGGCTTCATTTCATGTTGCCATTTTAGAGTGCGGACAACGTATCTATAAGTTTATCATCATCATTGGGTAAAACCATTAAAATGCAGAACGCACGTAAAAAGAATATTACAACAAGCAAATCTAAATCAAACGTGTGGATCGAAAATCAGATCGGATCGATTTTGACTTTGTTGACAGTTCTTACGCGTTGATGGCGATAGCGGTAAGCGGGATGGGGTTGGGAGGGGATAGTGCATTCCACTCGAGTCTCAAATTAACTTTGGCAGCTTGTACTTAGCATACCTGGTAAAAGTCATCTAAATTTAACATTGTTACGATATCCATGTATTTTAGAATGTTATCCACGTGACAGTCAATTAAAAACCGTGTTTCTTGACTACTTTTTAATTCCTTAAACACCTTAAAATGTATAAAAACAAATATAGAAATATGATCAGTCATAGTATATATACATATCAAGAAATATATTTCGCTATTTATCTTACTTTGTAGTTGTCACCGTCGGGCTCTAGCTCACGTATAATAACAGGATACTTATCTGTGTATTCAGCTAGAATTTTCTGTATGCGCATTAATCCTATAAAAATAAGAAAGGATACATATAAAACTATTAAGTATATTAAGTACTAAAAGTTAACTGATTTCTTTTTATTGGAGTGAAAATTATTACGAGTGTTTCTACTTTTCGAAGACTGAAAGTATAGAAAAACGGTGAAACCCATCCATTGTTTTTTCTTTTGTTAATGTCATTCTAACTGAGGCTAACTCTAAATCTCAATCTAACAGGATTGTTTTATTTAGTTCTTAAACATTTTTGGATAATTTAAAATCATCAGATAAAAGTTATTCGTAGGGTAAGTACATACAACATAAACTAAATTAGAAGACAAAGCTGTCAGCCATAGGACAGCACGTCAGTAGTGATAACTATTTAGCTTCACAAACTTCGTGGACGGTATAAAAAAGGTGGACTGAATCTCGCTATACAACTCAGCGAAGCACCCAAAATAAGTCAGGTTCCTTGTACGTACAAGGGGTCATACATCCATTTACACTGATAGTAAGTCGCATACGTCGTTCGCGAGAAGTAGTTGTCGTAAGTAAAAACAAAAATTGTTTTATTAAGCTATTGCATAGCTCTTATCGCGGGCTTTGAGCGCGGCGACCGAATCAAGAAATTCCGTAACGAAAAATAACTAAAAAAAAAACCGGCCTAGAGCGTGTCGGGCCACGCTCAGTGTAGGGTTCCGTAGTTTCCCGTCCGTCACAATAAGTGTTCCCACTTATGAGTTTAAAGGTGGGTATCCATTATGTTCGCGCTCCAGCAGCGCTCCGCGCTCCTGCAACTGCTCCCGGTAGTGGGTACTGTTGTTTCCATCTAAGTTCAAAATGATTTTCCTAGAAAGTCCTTATAAATTTCTACTTTTTAGATTTTTTCATATTTTCTAAACTTATGGTTCAAAAGTTAGAGGGGGGGGGGGACACATTGTTTTTTACTTTTGGAGCGATTATTTCCGAAATTATTGACATTATCAAAAAATGATTTTAGTAAACCCCTATTCATTTTTAAGTACTTTTCCAACAATATATCACACGTTAGGGTTGAAATTTTACCTCCCATTTTACATATAGGGGGGCTACCCTAATAAAACATTTTTTTCCAATTTTTTTTACCACTTTGTCGGCGTGATTGATACACATATTGGTACCAAATTTCAGCTTTCTAGTGCTAACGGTCACAGAGATTAAGCGAGGACGGACAGACGGACAGACAGACATGGCGAAACTATAAGGATTCCTAGTTGACTACGGAACCCTAAAAAGACCCGAAAACCTAGCATCGTCTAACGTCGTTTAAGTTCGGCATACTTCGGTACGGTATTTGTGTGCGTGCTGTTATGCGTGTAGACTAGTTGCATGTATTGTAAGATAATAAAAAAATTTTAAACAATAATATAGTTTATTGCAAGAAGCATATTCTTTGGATTTATGTGAGTCGTCGTCATGCTAGCAATTTTCGTGAACTTTTAACTGTATTTAATAAACACAGACTTTATAGAAAACTATCGTTTGTCGGAAGAACTCGTTAATTACCATAAATCTATAGTTTCAATGATAAAAATTCCTGAATAACCTACATCTATTGTAAGATAATAAAAATATTTAAACAATATTAACTTCTCATTTATTCAATAAAAGAAAAAATATTTTCTTATCGGTCATCACGCTTAAAAAGTGTAACTTGAATTAATATCAAATAAAAACCTTGAATTAAAAAAACAAAGAAAAAACATTCTGCATAAATAAAATAAATAAATAATTATAATTGCATAAGTTGATAAAAATGCCATGCAATAGCTTTACCGCGGCAGTCCACGAGTGCCACACGTATTTTTTATAGGATAGGGTGACAAACAAGCACAAGTTAGTTACATCAGTTACTCGACACAAAAAAGTCAGTAATTCCTACTTTAGTGTACGCTGCAAATAACATATTTGCAGCGTACACTAAAGCAGCGTAAACTAACCAAATCATACAAGCAATTATGCAAGAAAGCATTATATATAAAATTCGTATAAATGTTACGAATCGCGAATTTAAGTAAACAGAAAACTACGGCGGATCAGACAAGTTAAGTAAACGTCTATTTACCCATAGATCAGACCACAAGAAATTTTAACTATTTGCAATTTTAAATTCAAAAATACGGCGTACCGTCCCCGGTAGTGCTAAGCGAAACTAAATCTAACTAGTGTTAACAAACTAGAGTGCATTATCCAAAGACTTGGTTTAGCAGTTCGACTCGATCAGGCTACAGTACGCCAGTTCCAAATCCTGCTCGAGTGGACCAGAAAATGGTGCGGCGGTAGGGTGCTAATTTAAATCCGGCTCGAAGGAACAGAAAATGGTGCGGCGGTAGGGTGCTAATTTAAATCCGGCTCGAAGGAACAGAAAATGGTGCGTCGGTAGGGTGCTAATTTAAATCCGGCTCAAAGGAACAGAAAACGGTGCGGCGGTAGGGTGCTAATTTAAATCCGGCTCGAAGGAACAGAAAATGGTGCGTCGGTAGGGTGCTAATTTAAATCCGGCTCAAAGGAACAGAAAACGGTGCGGCGGTAGGGTGCTAATTTAAATCCTGCTCGAGTGGACCAGAAAATGGTGTGGCAGTAGGGTGCTAATTTAAATCCGGCTCGAAGGAACAGAAAATGGTGCGTCGGTAGGGTGCTAATTTAAATCCGGCTCAAAGGAACAGAAAACGGTGCGGCGGTAGGGTGCTAATTTAAATCCGGCTCGAAGGAACAGAAAACGGTGCGGCGGTAGGGTGCTAATTTAAATCCGGCTCGAAGGAACAGAAAATGGTGTGGCAGTAGGGTGCTAATTTAAATCCGGCTTGAAGGAATTGAAAGTGGTGCGGCGGTGGGGTGCTGATTTAAATCCGGCTTGAAGGAATTGAAAGTGGTGCGGCGGTGGGGTGCTGATTTAAATCCGGCTTGAAGGAATTGAAAGTGGTGCGGCGGTGGGGTGCTGATTTAAATCCGGCTTGAAGGAATTGAAAGTGGTGCGGCGGTGGGGTGCTGATTTAAATCCGGCTTGAAGGAATTGAAAGTGGTGCGGCGGTGGGGTGCTGATTTATATCCGGCTTGAAGGAATTGAAAGTGGTGCGGCGGTGGGGTGCTGATTTAAATCCGGCTTGAAGGAATTGAAAGTGGTGCGGCGGTGGGGTGCTGATTTAAATCCGGCTTGAAGGAATTGAAAACGGTGCGGCGGTAGGGTGCTAATTTAAATCCGGCTTGAAGGAATTGAAAGTGGTGCGGCGGTGGGGTGCTGATTTAAATCCGGCTTGAAGGAATTGAAAGTGGTGCGGCGGTGGGGTGCTGATATAAATCCGGCTTGAAGGAATTGAAAGTGGTGCGGCAGTGGGGTGCTGATTTAAATCCGGCTTGAAGGAATTGAAAGTGGTGCGGCGGTGGGGTGCTGATTTAAATCCGGCTTGAAGGAATTGAAAGTGGTGCGGCGGTGGGGTGCTGATTTAAATCCGGCTTGAAGGAATTGAAAGTGGTGCGGCGGTGGGGTGCTGATTTAAATCCGGCTTGAAGGAATTGAAAGTGGTGCGGCGGTGGGGTGCTGATTTAAATCCGGCTTGAAGGAATTGAAAACGGTGCGGCGGTAGGGTGCTAATTTAAATCCGGCTCGAAGGAATTGAAAGTGGTGCGGCGGTGGGGTGCTGATTTAAATCCGGCTTGAAGGAATTGAAAACGGTGCGGCGGTAGGGTGCTAATTTAAATCCGGCTTGAAGGAATTGAAAGTGGTGCGGCGGTGGGGTGCTGATTTAAATCCGGCTTGAAGGAATTGAAAGTGGTGCGGCGGTAGGGTGCTAATTTAAATCCGGCTTGAAGGAATTGAAAGTGGTGCGGCGGTGGGGTGCTGATTTAAATCCGGCTTGAAGGAATTGAAAGTGGTGCGGCGGTGGGGTGCTGATTTAAATCCGGCTTGAAGGAATTGAAAGTGGTGCGGCGGTGGGGTGCTGATTTAAATCCGGCTTGAAGGAATTGAAAACGGTGCGGCGGTAGGGTGCTAATTTAAATCCGGCTTGAAGGAATTGAAAGTGGTGCGGCGGTGGGGTGCTGATTTAAATCCGGCTCGAAGGAACAGAAAATGGTGTGGCAGTAGGGTGCTAATTTAAATCCGGCTCAAAGGAACAGAAAACGGTGAGGCGGTAGGGTGCTAATTTAAATCCGGCTCGAAGGAACAGAAAACGGTGCGGCGGTAGGGTGCTAATTTAAATCCGGCTCGAAGGAACAGAAAACGGTGCGGCGGTAGGGTGCTAATTTAAATCCGGCTTGAAGGAATTGAAAGTGGTGCGGCGGTGGGGTGCTGATTTAAATCCGGCTTGAAGGAATTGTAAGTGGTGCGGCGGTGGGGTGCTGATTTAAATCCGGCTTGAAGGAATTGAAAGTGGTGCGGCGGTGGGGTGCTGATTTAAATCCGGCTTGAAGGAATTGAAAGTGGTGCGGCGGTGGGGTGCTGATTTAAATCCGGCTTGAAGGAATTGAAAGTGGTGCGGCGGTGGGGTGCTGATTTAAATCCGGCTTGAAGGAATTGAAAGTGGTGCGGCGGTGGGGTGCTGATTTAAATCCGGCTCGAAGGAACAGAAAACGGTGCGGCGGTAGGGTGCTAATTTAAATCCGGCTTGAAGGAATTGAAAGTGGTGCGGCGGTGGGGTGCTGATTTAAATCCGGCTTGAAGGAATTGAAAGTGGTGCGGCGGTGGGGTGCTGATTTAAATCCGGCTTGAAGGAATTGAAAGTGGTGCGGCGGTGGGGTGCTGATTTAAATCCGGCTTGAAGGAATTGAAAGTGGTGCGGCGGTGGGGTGCTGATTTAAATCCGGCTTGAAGGAATTGAAAGTGGTGCGGCGGTGGGGTGCTGATTTAAATCCGGCTTGAAGGAATTGAAAGTGGTGCGGCGGTGGGGTGCTGATTTAAATCCGGCTTGAAGGAATTGAAAACGGTGCGGCGGTAGGGTGCTAATTTAAATCCGGCTTGAAGGAATTGAAAGTGGTGCGGCGGTGGGGTGCTGATTTAAATCCGGCTTGAAGGAATTGAAAGTGGTGCGGCGGTGGGGTGCTGATTTAAATCCGGCTTGAAGGAATTGAAAGTGGTGCGGCGGTGGGGTGCTGATTTAAATCCGGCTTGAAGGAATTGAAAGTGGTGCGGCGGTGGGGTGCTGATTTAAATCCGGCTTGAAGGAATTGAAAGTGGTGCGGCGGTGGGGTGCTGATTTAAATCCGGCTTGAAGGAATTGAAAGTGGTGCGGCGGTGGGGTGCTGATTTAAATCCGGCTTGAAGGAATTGAAAGTGGTGCGGCGGTGGGGTGCTGATTTAAATCCGGCTTGAAGGAATTGAAAACGGTGCGGCGGTAGGGTGCTAATTTAAATCCGGCTCGAAGGAATTGAAAGTGGTGCGGCGGTGGGGTGCTGATTTAAATCCGGCTTGAAGGAATTGAAAACGGTGCGGCGGTAGGGTGCTAATTTAAATCCGGCTTGAAGGAATTGAAAGTGGTGCGGCGGTGGGGTGCTGATTTAAATCCGGCTTGAAGGAATTGAAAGTGGTGCGGCGGTAGGGTGCTAATTTAAATCCGGCTTGAAGGAATTGAAAGTGGTGCGGCGGTGGGGTGCTGATTTAAATCCGGCTTGAAGGAATTGAAAGTGGTGCGGCGGTGGGGTGCTGATTTAAATCCGGCTTGAAGCAATTGAAAGTGGTGCGGCGGTGGGGTGCTGATTTAAATCCGGCTTGAAGGAATTGAAAACGGTGCGGCGGTAGGGTGCTAATTTAAATCCGGCTTGAAGGAATTGAAAGTGGTGCGGCGGTGGGGTGCTGATTTAAATCCGGCTCGAAGGAACAGAAAATGGTGTGGCAGTAGGGTGCTAATTTAAATCCGGCTCGAAAGAACAGAAAATGGTGCGGTGGTAGGGTGCTAATTTAAATCCAGCTCAAAGGAACAGAAATGGTGCGGTGGTAGGGTGCTAATTTAAATCCGGCTCGAAAGAACAGAAAAAAGACGTGTGGCACTCAGGGACTGCCGCGGTTAAGCTATTGCATAGCATTTTGTATTAATTTATGCAATTATAATTATTTATTTATTTTATTTATGCAGTATTTCTTTTTCTTTGATATTAATTCAAGTTACACTTTTTGAGCGTGGTGACCGATAAGAAAACAAATTTTTTTCTTTTATTAAATAAATAAATAATAAATACACTTTGTTCATTCATATTCAAAACACTTTATACACAGATTTTACAAGTACAGCTATTCACTGTTGTACATAAATACCTATACACCTATATACTTTCTCATAAACTGTTGCTTATGTATTCGTCCGATTTCGGAGCAGCTCGTCTCGATTCGTGCGAGCTTCGTAGAGTCGTACAATACGTCTAGTTGCACGCACACAAACACCGTGTCGAAGACTGCTGTCTGAGGAAAAGAAACGACGTTAGACAATGCACGGCCTTCAAGCCACACCTCCGTGCCCGTCGGAGTGGGGAGCGTGAGGTTTTTTCGTTACGGAATAAATTTCTGGATTCGGTCCCCGCGCTCAAGGCCCGCGATAGAAGCTATGCAATAGCTTAAAACGGTGCGGCGGTAGGGTGCTAATTTAAATCCGGCTCGAAGGAACAGAAAATGGTGCGGCGGTAGGGTTCTTATTTAAATCCGGTACGAAGGAACAGAAAATGATGCGGCGGTAGGGTACTTATTTAAATCCGGCTCGAAGGAACAGAAAATGGTGCGGCGGTAGGGTTCTTATTTAAATCCGGTACGAAGGAACAGAAAATGATGCGGCGGTAGGGTACTTATTTAAATCCGGCTCGAAGGAACAGAAAATGTTGCGGCGGTAGGGTGCTAATTTAAATCCGGTACGAAGGAACAGAAAATGGTGCGGCGGTAGGGTACTTATTTAAATCCGGCTCGAAGGAACAGAAAATTGTGCGGCGGTAGGGTGCTAATTTAAATCCGGTACGAAGGAACAGAAAAGAAAATGGTGCAGTGGTAGGGTGCTAATTTAAATCCGGCTCGAAGGAACAGAAAATGGTGGTCTCGGGTTCGATTCCCGGGTCGGGCAATATCAATTATGCAAGATTAACTATATGTGGACTGTGTATTCGTGATTCCCATATAACCAAATCAAGGTGGCTGACGTTAAATTTGAGCTGTTAGGAAAAAAAGGACACAGTAAAGAGAAAACAAAGAACAGCTTAAGATAAATTAAAAGGTAGCACTTACCGATGGGGGGGGGGGGCACTTACTTACCGGGGTAAGTCTCTTACTGCTCAGCGGCCTCGAAGACGATGACCCCTCGCCGCCGCTCGGTCTCTTACAACGCAGTCGCAATAGCGACTGCGTTGTAAGAGACCGAGCGGCGTTTCAGCAAATTACACTATGCGAAGCGGTTACTACTATGCAATCACATCTAGCGTTGATCTTCAACTACTCAGCGTGGCGGCGGCACGTCCACGACTGGACGCCCAGTGGCGTGTCCCGGTATAATTTAGCCGCCCTTTAGCCCCCTTCAGTGCGTGCGAAAGGAATGTGCGGATGGGATAGAGGGATGCACCAGCTAGCTACTAACCAACCAAACAAAATGCGAGAGTAATCGTTTTTGTTAAATCCTAATAGATTGTTTTATTAAATAAAATTTTGTTTCATATGACAACTCTGATTGTACGCAAACATACTTGCACGGCCGACATTGCAGTACATCAGTCCATGACAATTTTGTAATCATTATTTTTGGGTTGTTAAAAATATTTTTTAGGAAGTATTTTAATTAGAAATTAATTTTATCAACGTACTAATATAGTAATCATTATATTTATTTATTGCTCCGCTTTACATAAAAAAGATTGATTATCTTATACCTATATAATACAAAAAACCTATATAATATACAAAAAAAAATTATGAATATGTTTCAATTTTATGAAATTTATTTAATTGGGTTTTAACATTACTTTCATCAATTTTATGTATCCTGATTTCAGATTTACTAGCTAAAGTATGTAAATCTAGCTCTCTTTTCTCGTACATATGAAGCAATGTATATAATACAAATGCATAAAAAATCAAACTTTATCGCTTAGTTTACTACGAGTATTAAGAGTTACAAAAATAAAACTTTACCATTAATGTCTTCATAAAGTACTGCGAAATTTTCCCATTTGTAGTACCTCAATAATGCAGCATATGCGTTAGAAATCTCTTCACCCGGTGGAAAAAAATTAATAGATATCTTATTATATGCGGGAGTTTCCTTATTTTCACTGTCTGTCCTATTTTCTGCTTCAATTAAGTTTTCGATTTCATAATCAGGGTCTGGAGGTTGCCACGCTGCTTGTAAATGTGGTATTTTGGAAATTGCGCATTGGTTCATAATTGCTGCGTTTTTTAACGAATTTTGTGGACCTAATATGGCTATAGGTTGCATTATTTTGTTTGAGCACACTAAAATTTATGAAATAAGCTATAAATATTTTATTAGATTGTCTGAAAATTGTCAAAAAATTTGTCACGATCTTTCACGATGAATTGTGAAATAATGGAACGAAAATGATTATAGAATGAATATCAAAGACATTTGGCATTTGTAACTTCTACCAATAATTAAGTTACCGTTACCGTTACAGCCTAATAAAATCCACTGCTGAATATAGGCTTCTCCTATAGATTGCCTTACAGTGGGGATATTTGCCATCGTTGCCATGCTTGGCAAGCGGGTTTGCGACCGCAGTTTTTCATTTTTAGTCGTTATAATAAGACGCTGCTGCCCGTCTCCTGAATTGTTTCTCTCTGTCTCGTCCTGCGACACCCACGTGTTGATATGAGGTAGTGGATATTGATACACTACCACTACACGATGTATATATATATATATATATATATATATATATATATATTATATACATATATATACATATATATATATATATATACATATATATATATATATATATATATATATATATATATATATATATATATATATATATATATATATATATTTATTTATCTATGTATTTTTATACTATTTTTCACCGTTCTTCTAATCGCTTGAAATATGTTTCACAGTCTAAAATACCGCAGGATATTTTAATATTTTGTTTTTATATTGATATTTTAATTTCTGCTAATAATGATGAAAGTTAATAATAAAAAGTTTTTATAAATTGTTAAGACTGCTCCAACCAAGGGTTACGTTATACGAAGTTAAAATATTATATTATATTTATCTATGTATTTTTGTACTATTTTTTCACCGCTCTTCTAATCGCTTGAAATATGTTTCACAGTCAAAAAATACCGCAGGCTATTTTAACTTCGTATATTGTAACCCCTTGGTTGGAGCAGTCTTAACAATTTATAAAACTTTTTATTATTAACTTTCATCATCAGCTGAAATGTTGTTTTGATTTTTGGGACATTATAAGTTAGTAGTAATTTCCTACTTACAATCTCGCCATGTTGAGAAAATATCATTTCTGGAAGATTCTACAATAATAGGTTCCAGTCTGTAGTCATCTGCGCTTGCATCTTTCATACTATCGTCAAACGCTAAGCGTTGAGTTAATGCATTGTCTCCGAATACTCCTGCTGTGATGAAAATTAGTCTGTTACAGTGCTTTTAATTACACATTTTTGTTATATTTGGCCTTGCAACTTACCAATTTGGTATAATATATCACGTCTCATTTGCGCGTTGCATTCTTGAATAATTAGGTACAAAAACAATACACACCACCGCATGTTAACTCTTTTATATTTTTACTTTTTTTAAATGTATATTATAGGCACTATGTTATCATAATTTTACTGGTGTATCTATTACTAAGTTATTTACTATCCACTTTATTATTATATCACTATTCTGATTAATACTATTCAGAAGTAGTTAATATATTCCACTCGCATACTTTTTATAATATTTGAAACAAATAAATAGTTTATGTCATACTGTCTATTATTATTCAGATTAATAAAGCAGAGAAAAAACTGCGATTACTGTAAATATCGTACCGTTTCTGCCACATTTATACGGCAAGATGTGACCTAAAATTGTTTTCCAAAAATATTCAGACGGCGTGAAGGCGGCGCACTCGCCTCATGCTTGCCGGGCTATTTTAAAGATTACAGCGATGTTGTCTACAAACATAATATTCGTATTTTTTACATATACAACTGTGAAAATAAACGCTTACTCGAGATTCCCTGTTGGTATGGCTTTGAATACTTAAAATTTAATTTTTTATTTAAATTTTTATTTACAAGAAAATTAAAATGTTTATTTATATTTTGCTTTAAATATTTCTAGGAGCATTGTTTGACTATCAAACTAACCCAACAACAGAAGAGGTTTTTGAAATTCTTTTGAGAACCGACTCATCAAAACCTTTTAACGCTCGCATCTTACACCCGAAAGTCGTAGATACATATTCTATAGCACAAGACCGTGAGTAAAGCTTTATACTATACAGAACATTGATTTTACCAGAAGTAATTTTTTAAATTAATATTATATATAAGAAATTTTTAAGAATTTAAAAAGACATTTAAAACTAAATTATTTCAGTGTGCTCTGAGACTTCGGATAATAGAGGTGTCGTTGCATTAATTGATGCTCGACCAACAAACGGAATATGCGACATAACCTGTTTACTGTGTAATAAATTAAATGTAAGTACTAAAATGAATACATATTTTTAAAATTTTTCATAAAAGTGTTGGTGATGAAACATTTTGTAAGTGTTGGTGATGAAACATTTTGTAAGGAATCGCGCATGTTGGAAACAACAAAAGATGTCCTCTAAATGTTTTTTAAAACTGCCAACATGTCCTTACATTGTAAAGCTGTTTTCTTGTCTGTAAGCTTTTTTGACTGTAAAGAGCTTAGCTTTAAGTCAATGAAAAGCATTTTTTCATTATATATATATATATATATATATATATATATATATATATATATATATATATATGTGCATTCTTAAATTAATTCGATTTCAATGAAAATATAGATTTTTTATAACGATTAAGGAAACAAATATTTTAAAGTTATTATTTGCCTTTCTTTTCAAAACAATTTACATTGTTAAAGAAAATGGGTTTTTCCTTGAGTATGAACTTTTAAAAGTATAAGGGATAATATTTATACTGATGAAGGTACGAATAGAGAATATTGCTGAGCTGCAAGTAATCTGCATAAATTTATTAATTAAGTAAAATTAAAACATTTCATAATAAAGTATTGCATATATAATAAAACGACAAGGCGCTTTATTAGTTTGAGTAAATTCTTAAATTTATTTTAGTTGAACATGGGGTCGGTGGTTAGTAGTCTAACATTATTATAAGATAAGTTCTAGGTTTGAATACTAGTCGAAGCCCATCAATATAAATATTTTGTTATTAGATGTGTTTCATTTGGCTTGTGTTCCTGATCCTGCATGTTAATAATTATTTCTAATTATACCGTTTAAGCATGAAACGAAAAAGGTTAGTTATTACATATTCAAACATATCAAAAGTAATAGTAAAGTAAGAACTTTATACGTCTCACAGCACGACTTTGTAAGACACATAGGAAAAGAGCGTTTTTCCCTAATAAATTTCCCTTGTTTTGTTGTGGGGATTGACAAGAAATTTTGATATACATAATTGAAAATTGATAATGTCATACACAAGATTTAACATTAACATAAGATAATGCTTGAAAAATCACATTTCAGGTTTCACATCTATCTGTAGGATGGCAGACAACAGACACTTCGAATGATGATCTCTTTTCTTTTTTTTACCATCCACCCCCCGAGCTTATTTCCAAAGCCTTTGCAACACTCATCAAAGAATTAGAATGGGATAGATTTACTTTATTCTATGAGGATGATGACAGTAAAGTGTGATTTAATCAGCTTATTAAAAAAATTGCTAACTATTATTATAAATATTTTTTCAAAGTTATTTGGAGATAGACATTTTATGACTTGTTTCTGATATAGGTTTCGTTCGAATTCAAGAAGTAATTAATTCATGGCCTTACGGTAACGATCATATCCATTTCGAGAAATTAGACCCAGATGGAGACAACAGAGAGACGTTTAAAAACGTTTTTGTTGTTTTACGAATAAGCTATCATGTATTAGATTGTGATGTGAATAATATTCAAAAATATATGAAAGAAGTAGTATCTGTTAACAATTCCACTCAATATCAGGTAAGAATAAGTGTCATAATTACCAGTCGTCAGACGGCTTTTATTTTGGTACTTAAATCAGATTTTGTTCCAGGTTTGAAATCTGTGCAAGACGTTTTATCTAATCGTTTTTCTTGGAACTTTTTTTTTCATTACCTTATATTTTTGAACTATAATATTCAATTTTTGTTCAAGAAGAGTTGCAACAAAAATATATCTTTTATGTAAATATATAGACAACTTTTAAAATAGCAATATCAATTCAATAATTTATTTTCTATTTACAGAGTTTTATTTTGACTGCGCTTGATTCCTATTTAGTAAAACTTGACGAAATTTCGCAACTTCGGGCAAACGTTTCTACTCTACATTTGACTAAATTAAACGAACCTATTTGGAGAGATTTCGGTGTAAATACAAATGAAATAACAGTGTCTGTAAGTAAAAAAAAAGTTTTTCATAAATAATACTGACATAATAATAATGTCATCCAGACCGAAACTCGGTCACGGCGGCCAGCTTCATCGGAGACTAGCCATCGGCGCAGGACAGGATTATAGTGCCCAAGTGTATGCGCAAGCACAGTTGTATTCTCTATTCCCTTACTCTCCGGTTGTACCATGGGCCATGGGACGATAAACCGACACAACCGGAGAGAGACCAGGTGCAGGACCAACGGCTTAACGTGCTTTCTGAGGCAGGGGGTGAGACACCGTCAATTTCCTGACTCCGGGCAACTACTGAGAATATCTTGATGGAAAAATTTAATAACTGTTATTATTTTTTGGCCCGACCTGGGATTCGAACCCGGGACCTCATGATCAGAAGTCGCACTACTACAACCACTAGATCATCCCGTCAGTCAGATATTGATATACTTACAGCTTAACCCGCTTTATTGATTTATTTTGGTCGATATATATGTACAAAGAGTATAAAATCACTACCTTGATATGTATATAATTGACAACTATATTACTATATTATATATTACATCATTTAACGTTATGGAGTCACGCTGCAGCTATATTGTGGTCGCAGCATGAATGATAAGAGCGTTTACCTACTTCATTTGAACGGCTAGGTCAGAGAAGGTACACGCTTCCACAGAATTTTAGCATGAAATAGTAGCTAAATGCTGCTGTGTTTCCTATGATAAGTATAGAGAGCTGAAGATCCTTTTTATTGGTAACTAGGTATTCTATCTTCGCCCGTTTAAAACCTACATTTTGATTCTTAATCGAGGATAGATGATCAGCCTATAGCCCACAGCATTTACTCACAATCCGCTGTATTGTGCATTTATCACTGATTTATCATTCTTGAACTTTCTTGGAGTTTTTTTCTTTCTATCTTTTTTGACTCCCTTGTATGTCCAATGGTTGTAAACGTGATTACTGATTATGAGGTTTTGGAACTAAATCCCGTGTCGAACCAAAACTAGTTATTGGCTTTTTCTGTCAAGAAAATCAATTTAATTGTAAACTTGTGTTATAATTAAATGAAATAAAGTAAAAACGTTCTCCCAAATTTTTCTTTAGCTAGAGACCGCCTTGACAGCTGACGCTTTAAATCATCTTGAAAAGGCTATTCGGAGCATGCGAAAGCAGTATGCAGAGAATGACTATACTGAACCACCAGAATTATGTTTCTCTGTGGACAAAGCAGCGTATCAAGAGAAAGCGTGGATGAATGGAAATTCTTTAAGGGAAATTTTGTTGCAGGTAGTAGCCAATAACCATTTATGATATTTATAATTGTATTAAGCTAGTTCCTTTTTTTTTCTTTTTTTGCATGTTAGAAAGTAAGAGAGCATTTTTCTGCCAACAAACTGCTGAGCAGTTTGGCAGACTGTAAAAATAACTAATTATGTTTTGTTTTTATGTTAAATAAATAAATAAATAAATAAAATATAATAGTGGATCGCGATGTAAGGATACAAAGAAAGTTATTTTTTATATTTTTATGACCAATAAAAGGTTTAAATGGGTATTACGAATGTCTAAATAAAATCTAAGTCAATAAGTCTATTGGTTGGGCTGAAAAGTTCGTATCGTCTCTATGAGATGGCGCCACTAGAATAAAATCCATATCATTTTTAGGTAGTACCAACCTTCAAAAGAAACGTGTATAAATTTGACAGCTGTCTGATTATTAGTTTGTGAGATACAGCATTTTGAGTGAAGCAACTTTTGTTATTTTGAAAAAAATGGATAAAAAGGAATTTCGTGTTTTAATGAAACACTATTTTTTGATGAAAAAAAGTGCTGCTGATACCAAAAAGTGGCTTGATGAGTGTTATCCGGACTCTGCGCCGGGCGAAGCAACCATTCGTAAGTGGTTTGCCAAATTCCGTACAGGCCATATGAGTACCGAAGACGATGAACGCAGTGGACGTCCAAAAGAGGCTGTTACGGACGAAAACATAAAAAAATCCACAAAATGATTTTGGAAGATCGTAAATTGAGGTTGATTTGTATAGCTGGCACTCTAAAGATATCAAAGGAACGTGTTGGACATATCGTTCATGAATATTTGGGTATGCGAAAGTTATGTGCAAAGTGGGTGCCGCGCGAGCTCACAATCGACCAAAAACAAGAACGTGTCGATGCTTCAGAGCAATGTTTTGAGCTGTTCAACCGCAATAGAAGTGAATTTTTGCGTCGATATGTGACAATCGATGAAACATGGATCCACCACTACACTCCGGAGTCCAGTCGGCAGTCCTCTGAATGGACTGCACGCGATGAACCGAATCCAAAGCGTGGAAAAACTCAACAGTCGGCCGGTAAGGTTATGGCGTCCGTATTTTGGGATGCACATGGAATAATTTTCATCGACTATCTTGGAAAGGGAAAAACCATCAACGCAACTATTATATAGCGTTATTGGAGCGTTTGAAGGACGAAATCGCGAAAAAACGGCCCCATTTGAAGAAGAAGAAAGTGTTGTTTCATCAAGACAATGCGCCATGTCACAAATCGATGAAAACGATGGCAAAATTGCATGAATTGGGCTTCGAATTGCTTCCGCATCCACCGTATTCTCCAGATTTGGCCCCCAGCGACTTTTCCTGTTCTCAGATCTCAAGAGAATGCTCGCTGGAAAGAAATTTAAAGCCGATGAGGAAGTAATCGCCGAAACAGAGGCCTATTTTGAGGCTAAACACAAATCGTACTACAAAAATGGTATTGAAAAGTTGGAAGATCGCTATAATCGGTGTATCGCCCTCGATGGCAACTATGTTGAATAATAAAATCGAATTTTGCCAAAAAAATGTGGTTTTCTATAAAACGATACGAACTTTTCAGCCCAACTGATAAGTCTAACTCCTTTACCTATAAAACTTCCGTTCTGCAGTATTGGCCATATCAAATAAAAAAATGGTTTGGTTAAACATTCTAATTTCAAATTATTTTATTTTAAGAACAAGGGATTATTTTTTCAGAATAAGTTATTGATTAATTAGTGTTACGTTATCATCGTATTTGCTTCTTTTCGGTCTTCATGGATACGTGAAAAATTCGAGTAATTATGGTATACGGGTACCGGACGTTTACGCAGTGAATAATACAAACGAACGCACCGCCTGTTGCTAGTTTGTCCACTTCCGTTCTTTGAAAATTTCGAACTGAAAAATTTACCCCGTGGTCGTGCGAAAACTTTGGTCGACAATAACTAATTAAAGGCGATTCTGGAAGCTGGTGATATTCAATCTACGGCTGAATTAGCAGCAGCTTTTGACGTTAGAATCAAAATAATATTGGTCCATTTGCGTCAAATTGGCAATGAAAAAATGCTTGACAAATGGGTAACCAACAAACTCAATGATCGCCAGCGCGGAATACGTGTTGAGACGTGCCTTGAACTGCTCAACAGGCACTCAGACGAACTAATTTTGAACCGCATTGTTACCTGTGACAAAAATAGACTCTGTTTGACCATCGCAAGCGCTCAGCAAGTTGGTTGGATCCTGGTTCAGCACCTAAACAATGCCCTAAACCAAAACTTAACCCTGACTGTACCGCTGGAACAAGGCTCAAAAAATTCTCCGGGCAAAGTCAAAGGTTTACCATACAAAAATTCAGCACAAGATGCTTGTAAGTCCTCTTTGAACGAGCAGCGTATAACTGTCCTAGCTACAGATTGCGGTGCCTCGGTCCATTCTTCTCGTGTATGTCTACATTATGGACGATTTGAGCTGCCTATGGAATCGTTCCACCAGTTCATTCTTGCCGGATGCTAAGCCGTCGTGAGTTTGTCTTGTAATCCGGCTATTTTTGCGCGGTATTGGAAAACAGCTGACTCAAATTGCTTACCACGGTCAGTTATATGTCTGGGACAGCCAAATCGAGATATCCAAGATAAAAAAGCCTTCTCTACCGTTTCTGCTGTTATATCAGCGATCGGAACAGCTTCGGGTCACCTTGTGAAGCGGTCAAAGACAATAACGGTAGCCATTCGACAAGGGCAATGGCCCTAACAATATCCATGTGAATTTGTTTAAATCTTGCACGCGGTATTCTATACGTGCCTATAGGTGACCTAACATGCCAACTTGCTTTTGAACGTTGGCATGGTCAACTTGTTTTTGAACACTCACGACAGTCTTTTCTAACTTTCATACGAAACGTTTCGCCATTAACGAGGTGGTTGTGTTAGCGTCTGGATAACCAAGCGAATGTAAGGTATTTACAACTTTTTTTCGGGAAAACTTGGTAACAAATGGCTTAGAAGTCGTTTTACTGACGTCGCAGTACAGTGGGATTCCATTCCCGGATATTCTGATTTTTTCTAATCACAGTGGAGAGCTTTATTTTATGAGCTTTGCAAGCTCTGGTTTAGCCTGGCTTTTAGATAAAGCTTCCAATTCAATAGGTGACTCCAATGTTTTTATGCGCAAAAGTTTATAGGCAACAACGTTGTCCGTACTGGAAATATGTCTAATATCGATAGTAAACTGGGCTATATACTCCAAGTGCTTATACTGCCTGGGCGATCAGTTAGATTTCCTTGCATGAAGTTGCTTACCTTGTGATCAGTATACACTGTGAAATGCCTTGCTTCTAACATGTGGCGAAAATATTTAACAGTCTCAAAAAATTGACAGAAGCTCCTTGGGAATATTTAGCCTGAGTAGTGCTCAGCTTTTGGGAGAAAATGCTGGGCTGTTATGCGTTACATTTGTACTGCTGTATGTAGCATCAGTGACTAATGCTAATTTTGCTTGGTTATCTTGGTGCGCTTACAACGCAGTTTCAGAAAGGCTTTCTTCGCATGATTTAAACTCATTTAAATACTTGCCAGACAGCGTATTGGGCTGGTTATTCTTTATTACGCCTGTCAGCAAGGCATTCAGCGGCGCTTGTATTTCTGCAGCACGTGGTAAAAATCGCCTATAAAAATTGTCAAGCCCAGAAATCGTCGAAACTGATGAAAGTTGGTCGGGAATGGCAAGTTTTTTTTATAGCTTCCACTTTAGTGTCAAATGGTTTGGTGCCTGATGACGAGATGTGGTATCCCAAAAACGACTTACTTCTCGGGCACCAAAAACATACTTATATGTTTTTAATTAGCATACAATATTCTTTCAGTTTCTGAAAAAAGTACACAAATACTGTTCATGTTATACCTCGTCCTTTGAAAAAAATAAAAAATAATCGAAATAACTGCAGCAGAAGTCGAGACCTCTTGTAATTTCGTCCACAAACCTCTGAAATGTTTGAACACCATTGCGCAAACCGTAACTCATGAAAAGGAACGCTAAGAGTCCAAAAGGCGTTGTTATTGCCGTTTTTTGGTACCTTTTCAAAGCTAACTGGTATTTGATTGTACGCAATGACTAAGTCAAATGTACTTAAAATTTTACATCATCTCATTTCTTTCTGCAGATAGTCCTACTTTTTCCTTCCGGTACCTTCTACTTCTTGATTATCAACAAAGTACCTATCTACATCTTTTATTCCATTATATTATACATATACAGGTAAACTGATTCATTCACTGCAAATGTAACTTTGTAATCCTATATATTTATATGGGATTACAAAGTTATTTATGCGGCAGTTAGTGTATCTAGAAAACTGGACCGAAATTGAAAAATATTTTAGTTTTTCTTGATTTATACACTAAACACTAGTTGTGTTATAAGTTTGAAGCTTCTATGTCTGCTAGAAGTGCCTTAGAGTTTTGATGATCGGTCGGTCAGTGAGTGACAAAATTAAGAAACTTTGACTAATTATAATTCCTAAGCTACTGGTTCAAATTGAATGAAATTTGAAATATACCGTATCTATACAATGTCTGCTTAGTTTCTTCCTGTCTACTTCTATCCTCAAAGAAGTTATAGGGGGTCGAAAATGGCCTGAATTGCTTTGAGAAAAGTATGGTACGGCCGTGCCGCTTTTTTCTGGGGCACTGTCGTGCCCCCAGATATACAAAAAGAAAAACAAGTTAACTTATTTGATAAAAATGACAATTGTATAGAAAAAGATTTGAGAATACCCAAACTGTTATATATTGAAACTATACTATTTAACAGGACGTGTAACATTATCGATCTTATAGTATAATAAGCGTTTCACCGACTAAAGTGAAATAAAGCTATCGCAGACAAAAACTTTGAATAATTACTGAAAATCTTTACTGTTAATGTTGAAATAAGATTAAATGTGTATATGAAAACCTTTATAATTTATATGTTTCTGGTTACAATTATCTTCTACGCTGTGGGAACGTATCATTGATTTATATATTACACTAGATCGGTAATTACCGCGCCAAAGCGTTGCCACTGCACATAAGGCCACAGCCATATGCCTAGCTAACGTCAGTTCAGTGTTCAATACGACGCCGACAGAGTTGAGCCGCGACAAAAAATGAAAGAATGCGATCCAATGTCACAAAAACATAATAAATCAAGTCAATCATTCAACACATAATTTTTAGTTCTTGTTTTCCTATAAACGTAAAAATCCTCAAATAATAAAATAAAATTATCGAACATTGCGATTTAGGTTCAATGTTGCCACTTCTCCGCCTTTGTGATTATCCTACATGGGAGATATTATAGTCTCCCAGTTAATTTGTTACAGAGGTCCAAAATTTTAAATATTTTGGAAATTATAATAATAACTACGTTTTAACTTTCATACAAAATAATAATATGATCTACCAAATATATTTTATTACCTATTTTATATTGTTTGATTTATTAGTACAATAAAAATACTTATAAAAATATGTTTTATGTCATCATTATGTTTGTTTCTATTCATCTGATAAGCTTGTTATCCTTTTTTTTTAAAGGGACGCAATATAGATTTTAAAATAAAATATACTTTTTTAATATAAAAACAACTACAGCTTAAAAAAAACTCATTTTTATTGCGTATTTTCGGTAAAATTTCATATGGTAAGACACCAAACCCGCAATTGCATGTTTGTGTGTCTATCTTTATCTAATCTTAGCGACGGTATTGTTTTCGCAACTTGTGTAAGTGAGATAGATATACGTTTATTTAAAATGTTTAGTAATTTCAAAGCTACGTCCTCGCACTTGGATAGTGGTCACACTTTTTTCGACGCGCGGTAATGTGGTTTGCTCTTATAGTTTTGTATAACTCAATGATATGTATCCTCAGAAATGCACCAGTTCCTAAGAAACATGTTTTCCACGTAACTTAATTTTCTCTTATCCATTTGTGGTGCTTTTGTATTTTTTATTTTATTTTAGACAACATTTAAAGGTGCTACTGGAGATATAATATTTGATGAATATGGAAAACGAACAAATTTTACAATATATTACTCTAAATTAGACAGTGAAAGTAAATTTGTGCAAGTTGGAACATGGGATTCGAAAACGGATGATATAATCACAATAAATACAGCAGTAACAGATCGATCTAAGGCTGTGACTTCTGAATCAGTAGTGAGGGTAATTGTTTTTCATTGAAATAAATATTTATAAAACAATAAATAAAATATACATTTAAATATAGGTACAAAATGTAAAGGAAAACATGTTAACTGTTTGTTCCAGCTACCTTCTTTAATAAAGAGTTTTTTTTTTAATGGATTTCGGGTTTGGATTTACATTTTTGATTCAGTTTTATAGAACTGATTATGGAAATATGTAATACCGTATTGGATTTGCGTTCACCGATCAGCCGATAAGCCTAAACTAACGTTTTGAGTATGGGGAAAATAATGCATGTAGCTGCTTTTTCAGTTCCAAAGTGACTTGTTTTTCCGTTTTTTAATTGGTGTTTCTTTGGAATAGCTTACGTCCAGCATTTGTTTCAAAAAGACTTTTAATCTAATGTATGAACATAAATTCATCATATTATTAATCACCTATAGGTAGTAACAAAAAAAGGAATGCCGTATTTCGATATTGACGAATCTAACGGGACAACAGTATACAAGGGATATGCGGTGGATCTAATTGAAGGAATTTTTAAGCATATTAGACAACAGAAGGGCTATGAGGAAATAAAACATGAAATATATAAAATTGACAGCAATAGTATTGGAAGTCAGATATCTGGAACAAAAAAATGGGATGGATTAATCGGGGAGGTGTTAGAACTAGTGAGTATTGGAGAGAAGGTAATGTCGTAATAATTTTGGGAAACGTACGTTTATTACGCATATATTTTTTTTACAGAATGCAGAAATGGCTGTTTGTGATATCACAATTACATCTGAACGTAGTTCTGTAGTTGATTTCTCGACTCCCTTTATGTCTTTAGGTATTAGTATGTTATTTAGTGAACGTGAGCCGCAGCCACCAAATATGTTTTCATTTATAAAACCCCTAGCTTTAGATGTTTGGTTATATTTAGCTACTGCGTACATAATTGTATCATTTGTTCTTTTAATTTGTGCAAGGTAAGCTTAATATCTTTTAACTACTTTAAGTTATGTGTAAAATTTTGATTAAGCTTGAATCGAATATTGAACAGGATGAGTCAGCAAGATTGGGTAAATCCTCATCCATGTAATCAGAATCCAGAAAATTTACAAAATATTTGGAGTTTCTACAATTGTATGTGGCTAACGATTGGTGCTATAATGACACAAGGATGTGATATATTGCCCAGGTATATTTAACTATAAAAATTTTAAATGGTAATGAAATGTTACTGATGCTTTTTTATATTTACAGAGCAATGGGATCAAGATGGGTCACTGGTATGTGGTGGTTTTTCGCACTTATAGTGACTGCTTCATACACTGCTAATATGTCCACATTCCTGAGTAACAGTCGCCGTGATAATGAAATTAAGGATGTCAAACAACTTTCGGAACAGCACGAAATTTCATATGGTATCATGAAAAATGGATCAACTTATAATTTTTTTGAAGTACGAGTAAAATTTTAACTAGACCTTTATTTCTATCCTGAGTGATCTTAAATACAGGGTTATTTTGTAATATATGGCTAAATTCGCAGAGAAGGCTTAGAATAAGTAATATAGGCGAACGGTGAAGAAAAATTAATTTTAAAAAATCTCAAATATTTTATCATTTATATCTTTTTTTAGAATGCGTTGTAATGCAATTTTTTTACAGATTGTCATTCATAAATATCTAACGACTAGTATTTTACTACGCACGCACATTTGTAAGGGTTGCTCGGTTACAAAATTTACGAGACCTTGTCGCGCGTCATCTCGCGTCCATCACCTTTGTTAACCATTACGCCGCTTAGTGTACTGCTGCTATTTTTAAATTTTTGTAAGTAGTAATGTCGCTTCGTTACCAACGACGGAATGAAAATATTCAAACCGCGAATACTATGAAACTATGAAATGGTGCAGTATTACATTTCGAGTGATGATAGTTTACGTGGTGTGCAAAGATTATACGAAACCGAGTCTTTACGCGGCAATGTAATTAACCAAGGAGTACTGCTAATTGAAAAAACAGTTGACCAAGATTTGACAGTACCAAATACTGAAAAAACTGTCATATCGGTATAGCATTACCTATATATTTGAACTTAAATAGAAAATTTGGTTACTCTTTGAAATGTGAATAAATAGGTCCGAGAAAAAGTGTACTTCGTATTTATTTTTACAAAATTGAAGAAAAAATTATTTGGTTGTACTGTTTGTATATGACTAGTTTTAATATCAATATATGAAAGAATAGAAATAAAAAGTAAAAACACTTGGTAAAACACACGGTATTTTTGTGCAAGCATGCTTCCTTGGATCTAAACGAGTTGGGTTTGTCCGTCAAGACGAATTCTTGCCCACACCATGATTGTCCCGCCTTGGTATAAGTGGACCTCCTAAGGGTACCGTAGATGGCTGACTCTCCCTGGAGTTCTCCAAACGCGTGTTCTTTGTGAATCCGCATGAAACCTAAACCGGGACTCATCGGTGAACAGCACCAAAGACCATTGTTCGTCACTCCAGGGTAAATGCTCCTGAATCCACGAAAGCCGCCTACCGCGATTGCCCGGCACAATGCTGGAACACGTAGCGGTCTTCGAGCATGAAGACTAACTTCATGCAACCTCTTTCGCACGGTTTGGTCGCTTACCAGCAGCAGGTGGTCCTCCTGTAGTCTTTGTAGTAGTTGCATCGCTGTGATATTGGATTGTTTTCTGGCGGTCATATGGAGAAATCGATTCTATTTTTGCATATTATCACCGTGTACCGTTCAGCCACACCCTCAGTACTGCGATAACGTGACCACAAGCTAGACATTACGTTTTGGCTGGTGTGTAGGGCCTCAGCAACGACGCGTTGAATAGCACCATTTTTTAACATGCCCACGGCTCGTAACATTTCATCTCGATACAAATGACGACGTGAAATGACTATCAAAGCTCCCACGGCACGTTATCAAAGAGGATTGTGAAGTGCCGATACGCGGTACGAATAGGTATTTTCAGAAATGCTGGTATTAGGTATTTTCATAAATCTGTTACATATCGGTTGCTCGAATGCAAAATTTGAAGTAATTGTTGACATTAGTTTTTCATTATATCTATAACATTGCCAAAAACTTGAAAATTAGACTATGTTTACGGGAGGAAAAACGTTATCACTATTTGTATGAAAATTCACGGCTTTACAATCCTCTTTAATTAAAAAAGAAAAACAATCTATTTCCTTTTCATTAATTAATATCAGTAGAACAATTTTAATTTTCCTTGACCTAATGAATCACTAACAATTTTACCGCCGTATTTTGTGTTTTCTTTGGTTTTTTTAATTTTGATTTTTAAATTTTGAAAATATAATAAAAGAAATTTCAATTTGTATTTAAACTTTTTATATGGAAACAAAAAAATATTTTAAGCTATAAAGTCGTAAATTATTTAGGACCTCTAGTTATCCCTAGATTCTGTTGATGTGACGAGTGAGCCTCTTACGGTAGGTGGCAATAGCGGAAAATCCATAAGAAATTGTTGAGTCTAGTGCCATAGATGGTCCATTAAGTGCAGCTGGCAGATCTTAATATGGGTATAGACTTTAAATTAGTTACATTTAAAACTAACGTTGGGGGAATCAAACAATTTTTTTTATAGGGTAGGGTGACAAACGAGCGCACAGTCCACGTCCAGTGGTTGCTGTGGCCCATAGGCATCTACATCTATAAATACAGATGCGTTGTCATCCGTGAGGACTAAGACGGAATGCCTCGTTTCCAGTAAAAAAGGCCTCCGGTTCTCTACACTCACCATATGAATCACAGCAGAATTAAGTTACTATTTTACGCTGGTAGGTATTCTGTGAGAGCGTTGTCCTTCCCCGGTCGAGCCGACCCATTTGTGATATAACTATACTACTAATATAACTGCAGCATGTCTCTACCACGTAGTTTAGTTTAGTTTAGTTTACGACGGGCTGTTTTCCGCGACTCCACGTCTAAGCGCGTATTTTGCGTGTGGGCAGGAATAATATGCTTATTCGAGCCATGATATCTCCCGAAAAAGCTCAGCAGTCCCTTGATGTTGCAAGCAACTTCGGGGAGCGATCACGGCGTGCCAAGATGTTTAGCCCTGTATGAAGCGACTTCTGGACATGTCAGCAACACGTGAGCCGCCGTTTCTTCCTCTCCCATGCATGCCCTGCACAGGGGGCTGTCAGTAACACCTATGGTGAACAAATGTTTGTTAAAAGAGCCATGTCCTGTGATAGCACTTGTTACTATCCTGATCTGTGGCTTGTTCAGTCTCATTAGAACCTTGGCTAGACGACTGTTTATTTCAGGTAGGGCCTCCCTAGCTTGTCTACAGTCTACTAAATTTTTCCAAAGCTGAGCGTGTAAATTATTGAAGTATCTACGTACCAGTGAACGAACGTAGCCAAAGGGGATTGGTATTATTGGTTCCGGCCCTACAGTTCCTAGGGCCGATCCCCTTCTGGCCAGTTCATCTGCTGCATCGTTGCCTCTAGATCCACTGTGTCCCTTGATCCATTGTAGAGTCACATTGTTGTGCTTTCATACCTCATTCAAACGTTGATGGCACTCGTATATCAGTCCCGAGTTCGTCACATTGCAACTCAGAGCTTGTAGTACCGCCATACTGTCAGTCAATATTCTGATGGAGAAGTCTTTCACCTTCCTAGCATCTATTGCTATGGCCGCTTGGATGATACCCATGCATTCAGCCTGGAAGACTGTGTTGTGGGTACCCAGCGGTGTGCATATGTGGATATTAAGGTCTTCAGAGAAAGCCCCAGACCCAACACCTTCATTTGTCTTAGAGCCATCCGTGAAAACTTTGAGCTCTCTTGGACCCAATCCTTCCAGATGGTCAGTTTCCTTCAATTGTATCCTGTACTACTTATCGAATACAAATTGTTTTGGGATTCTATCATACTTGGCTTGTAAGATAGGAATTTTTGAGTAAATTCTGTCGATTATATCTGTATGGGGGACTCTACTCTTACTTAAAAGATTTTCGAGAGGGTCTTGAGTCTAATGGCAGCTAAAGTTGCTTCTTATTGTATATATAGATGAAGCGGTGTTAGCTTCAGCATAGTCTACAAAGCTGCTATTGGTGTTGTCCTTATGCAGCCCGTGGCAGCCATACAAGCTAATCTCTGGTAACGCTGAAGCTTTTGTATAGTGGTGGCTTCATTGGTTTTGGTCTACCATACCAGAGAGCCGTATGTGATCATGGGCCGAATTACAGTTTTGTACAGCCACAGTAACATAATTTTTGGCGTTAAGCCCCATCGTTTGCCAATCATGTTTCTGCACTGTCAGAAAGTTAAACTAGCTTTGCTGATTTTGTTTTCTATGTATTTGTTCCAGTTAAGTTTACTGTCCAAGGTAAGACCTAGGTATTTTACCTCGGAAGAAAGTTGGAGTTTTGTGCTGAAAAGACTTGGAAGATGATAGTTATTCAGCATTAGTTTTTGTGTGAACATTACTATAACCGTTTTATTTGGATTAACGGTTAGGTCATATTCCCTGCACCATCTCTCAGGTCGCACACAATGCTTGCTGTCTTACCAGAGACCAGTATTGTCAGATCATCTGCATAACCGACTGTGTAGAAATGATTAGCGTTTAATTTGCTGATAAGTTCATTAATGACCATATTCCACAGGAGAGGTGAAAGAACCCCACCCTGCGGGCATCCTTTCATGATCTGAATTGTCTGAGATTCACCAGCAATCTTTATTGTTCGTGTACTGAGCATGTTTACTATCCAGTCAATCAGCGCCGGTTCAACATTATGTCTGCTTAGGGCACCTTTTATGCTGGAGAACTTTGTTCTGTTAAAAGCACCTTCTATGTCTATGAAGGAGCCTAGACATATTGCTTTGTTTTGGATGGCCTCTTCAATCTTTGTTATTACCTGGTGAAGTGCCGATTCTGTTGATTTACCTAAGCTATAGGCGTGTTGTTTTTCGTGTAGCGGTAAGTTAATTAGCGCCGACCCTCTCAACTCCCGTTCACACATCTTCTCCACCGTCTTTAGGAGAAAGGATGTGAGGCTAATAGGCCTATAGGATTTAGGGTCTGTATAGTCGTTCTTACCTGGTTTGGATATGAACGTGACTTTCACTTCCCTCCATCCCCTAGGAACATATTTGAGAGCCACACATGCTCTCATTATGGCAACAAGTCTGACTATTAGGACTTTACCCCCCCCCCCCCACTGAAGAAGTGCCGGGAATAAGCCATCAGGTCCTGCTGCCTTATAGGGTTGGAAACTATGAATGGCCCAATGGATTTTGTCCATCGTAACCACTCTTTGTGCTAATTCCCAGTCTTCTTTTATTGGTGTCAGTGCATCTTCGTGCCGGTTCACCCTTTCAACTACACAACAACCTGGGAAGTGAGTATCAATTAAGATGCGTTGGGTTTCATCCGGCGATGTTGAGTAGCTTCCTTATAGATTATATCCTTAAAGAGATAGATCCCGGCGTGTTTTGTTTAGCTAGGATTTTCCTTATCCGATTTGCTTGTTCACAGGTTTCTATGCTACCACAGGATTTGCGCCACCCTGTTGAGCGTCGATACCTGATACATTTTTTGTATTCAGACTTAGCTTTCTTATATAGAAGCCAGTCTTCATCCTTGAATGAATACCTCTACCACGTATAAAAATATTTATTTATCTAGGAATTAAACGTTTATTTGCATTGATACATAATAATTATAATAAATTATTTACCGTCCATAATGTATGATTGGAATTACCGGAAATACCGTCCAAAAAGGATGATTGAGAGATTTATCTCATTATTGAGATCGTTATAGAGAAAAAAAGAATAAAGAAGAATAAGAATTAAATTGAGGTTGCTCGCGTATTGTGAAATTAACGATGAGCGCTGACGCTAACCCTTGAGCTAACATAGTTTTAGTAATCTAACGTTCCAGAAGGAAGTGATTGTGCTTAATTTGGATTTTCCGGTCTCAAGAGTTAAGTCCGTTTCAAGGACTCAAAATACGGATGTGGTGGCTATTAGGAGCGCGTTCGTGTGTAAGGACGTATGTACGTTAGCGGTTAATTTTCCTCGCATATTTCGAGGACAAGTAATGATATTGACGTGGGGATGGTTTCATTCGATTAAAAATTATTTAATTAGGGCCTGATGAAGTTTCTATTAATATCGGTGAGGCAGTTTTCTCATATTAAATAAAAGGTTATTATTATTTATTTCTTAAGGAAGAAGTTAATCGAGTCTTACAATTGAAAGTTTGTATATTTATTTTAGTCACGCAGGTTCTGAACATGCTCAGAGCATTTGTTGAATATATATTCTAGGTTTCATATTTTTTCTCATTTTCTACTGGGAAGGTTGTAGTGTGGAAGTTATAGTCAAGCCTCAAGAGGAGAAGTCAAGTGGAGAATGTCTGACATAAGGTCTTAGTCAATGTCTATGTCTTTTGTCTTTGACTAACGAATTTTTGTCCAACCTAGAAGAGACTTATTTGGACAGTAAAACACACTGAAACTTAATTTCATGAAATTGGGGTTTGACCAGTCAGGCTTCAATTAGGTATTGGGATGTGTTAGTTTGTCAGATTAGGTATAATAAAAGGACATTTATTAATTTTATTATTATAATATTATAAGAATCTCACTCCCCTTTTTTACAAAAAAAAGTCAAGTTGCCCTAAACTCTGCTATGATAGTGGTAAATGAATTAATATTATATGAATTTTTATAATTTTATTTTGTTAAAGTAATTGACTGGGTAAATGAAACAATATTATATGAATTGGTATAATTTTATTTTCTTAAAATAACTGACTGCTCTCCCCTTTTTTTTAACATGGGGAAATGCCTACGCATACCCGCCTCGCGGGGGCAAGGACGGGTTATGTCGGACTCGCACCGACTAAAACCCCATGGTGTTCCACCTTCGTCGCATATTGGCAGGGCTACGGGAACGCTTTCGCACACTTCTGCGGCCCTACCAGCGACTGCCGCCCCATGGCAGCACCTCCTAGGGAGTGGAATATTCCTCCCCGTTCTCCTTCCCAAGTAAGGCGCACCAGAACACATGGCACGCCTTCCTTCACGGCCTCCAATTACATCTGCACAACAGACGCCCCCGCGTCCGATGCGCGAAGGCCATGGGGCCAGGAAAAGCGAGCACTTAGAAGTACTAGCCTTCCCGACCCCAGCGGCGGATCTGGTCTATGGCTCCGCCGCCAACCAAGATTCGGCTGCGGAGGATAGGGAGAGCGGCGCCTCGCAATACCGACAATCCTCTCCCCCGCAGCCCCATCACCACCGCATCAACGGTGCGGCCCCGTTTGAGTCGCGGAGGATAGGGCGAGTGGCGCATCGCCATACCAACACTCCTCTTCCTCCGCGGCTCCACCTCGGCTGCAGCGGTAGAGGGTGCGGAGTCCCCACTCGCTGCAGTCCACCAGCACACATCCGAAGGGGGCTCCCCAAGCTCACTCGGAGTGGCCACCTCAGGCCGGCCCTTCACCTCGGGCCAGCCACGTGGGTTCCTCTTTGTTCACCGTGGGAGACCAAGCCACGGCTACTAAGCCCCCCCGCCACGACAAGGCGGGAACCCGTTCGGGGGGGAAATGAAACAATATTATATGAATTGGTATAATTTTATTTTCTTAAAATAACTGACTGCTCTCCCCTGCGACGCAACTCGTTATGTATGAGTCCCATCTTGATACAAATAAATACGAATCGTCGTCTGACCGAATTTTCCTTAGTCGCTTCTAGGTTTGACTAGGCAAAGGCCCGAAACCGATTATTTTACTTTCGACGTTTGACTTAAAAGTTAAGTACTCGAGCCGAAATTGGAATTTATTTCGGGGTGAGCCGAAAGGCCTTGGTTAAACCTAGCAAAACCAGTAATTCCGGGAAGAGTCTGCATATCGACCCTTGACTACGGCATCGACTTCCCGGGTCGCATTTATTTTAATTTATAAATTGCTTAAATTTTCTTACAGAAATCTAATGACTCTGTATATCAAAAAATTTTTACTGTCATGAAATCCGCTAAGCCCACAGTTTTCACTAACAACAATGATGAGGGTAGAGATCGTGTAGTAAGGGGAAAGGGTACCTACGTGTTTTTTATGGAGTCAACAGCCATTGAGTATTACATGGAAAGGAACTGTGATTTGAAAATGGTTGGCCCTAAGCTTGATTCTAAAGATTATGGTATTGCTTTGCATAAAAGTAAGTTTTGTATCATACTGATTATGTTCTTAATAAATATACGGTGCAATTAATCGTATTATAACTATTTTAGAATCCCCTTACAAACGACTCGTTGATAATGCAATCATATCTTTGCAAGAGACCGGAGAACTATTGGCCATGAAAAAGAAATGGTGGGAAAGTAAAGAAAAGGAAGGAAACTGTAAGGTATTGATTTTCAAATATTTGTAATATATTAAAATGAAAATTATTTTATATCACCATCACCATTAACCCAAGTTTAAAGTTTGTAGTTTATAAGCATAAAATATTTTTTTTTACAGAAAACGAAAGACAAAGATGATAATGGGTTACAAATGTCGAATACTAGTGGAATATTTTTAGTTTTGGGATGTGGCGGAGTTTTAGGACTTTTCGTAGCTGTTATCGATTTTCTATTACATGCCCATGAAATATGTGTTAAAGAAAAGGTATCATTTTAAGCTTATTTTATATACAAAGCACATTATACTACAACAATTATATTTATCGTAAAATACAGTCTTATATATAATTAATGGTACAGTTTGATACGTGGTAGAGCCATGCTGCAATTATATTAGTAGTATAGTTGTAGCACGAATGGGTCGGCTCGACCGGGGAAGAACCACGCTCTCACAGAATACCAGCGTGAAATAGTAGCTTAATGCCGCTGTATTTCGTATGGTGAGTGTAGAGAACCGGAGACCCTTTTTACTGGAAACGAGGCATTCCGTCTTAGTCCTCACGGGTGACAACGCATCTGCATTTTGATTCGTAATCGAGGATGGATGTAGATGTGTATGGGCCACAGCAACCACTTACCATTAGGTGGACTGTGTGCTCGTTTGTCACCCTATCCTATAAAAAAAAAGTTTCAAAGTTGCTCTGGGTGGAATAAAAAATGCAACCCGCAGAGCCGCTGCTAAGTAGGTACTTAACCACAGTGCGCAACCCATTATAATACGATACAAGCAAACATATTATTATAATTATAATTACTTCAAAATGTAGCTCATTTACCCCTTCTAATGTAGTCGGGTAAAAAATTATATGAAATCATGTTTTGTAGGTGACGTTTCGAGAAGCAATTATTAGCGAATGGCGAGTTTCTCTTGATCCTCGTGCTACTCGTAAGCCAGCTGCGCCACCTCGCTCTGCAGCACCTTCAACTGCCTCGCCGTCACCACATCAAGAGCGTTCACGATCACGGGCGGTTTCCGTTCTAAAGGCTGCTACCTCTTTTATTAACTTTGATGAGATTTATTAATATTTATTTATTAAGGACAGCCAACAAATCTTACACCAAAAACATTAAATTCTTAACCTATCATCTAAGATTTAAGTTAAGTGTAGATTCAATTACAGGCTACCACGACTTGGAAGTGAGAGTTTAATGTTTATTTTAATATTAAACTATATAAATCAATTTGTATGTGCATATTTTTGAAGTTGGATGAAAGACCAGGTGATTATATAAACTTCATCGCATGGCTACAGCGTCACTACTAACGCCACTATGACCTGGGTGGTACTCAGCTCGTCAACCATCTGTCAAGCGTAACGATTGAGGCAAATCCTCTATAAAACGACTCCTCCGTTTTACAGATTTGCAAACATTTTCTGCTGTCTTTAGCTCCAGAAAGCTAATCTAGCTTTACAATGTTCATCACTTCGCATTTTGAATGCTGTCGAAGTAGAACTTTATGTTGTAGCAGCTAAAATGTAACTGACTTTCATCATTGGGAAGGGTAGGTACTTTAAAGTGCCTGGCCTAAGCCTGTACTGGTAAAGAGAACCAGAAAACCTCAGGACTTGGCTGTGGAATACTATCACTAAGACGGTTTAATTGCTGTGGCGTCCGAATGTTGATATAAAAATTCTATATGATAAGTAGACGAATTTTAATCATATTAAATTGATAAAGTACAATAAAACGTTAGATTTACGTACAGAAAGTTTTAAGCTTTGTACGATCGAAATATTTTTAATCACATATCTATGCGGATTTGTAATTTTATAAGTTGTCTAAAATGAAACAATTTCGAAGTAATAAGAACGCCTGTTGTACATTTTTGTGAAATTTTGCTTCTTTTTTCATTGTGTATTTGGAGTACCTACAATAGAGATATATATAATATATATATGATATAAGAAAGTGCTTGGATGAGCAGAAATTAACGGTGGTAACCCCTATTGACTTTTTAAATGCTATCAATACAGTAGATCATGGTATCCTACTATCTACCCTTAAATACCTTAAATTATCCCCAGTTTTAGAGTCATTCTCTCTTATATTCGCGGCCGCCAGCAATGGGTTCGCTTAGGTCAGCGTTTTTCCTCATGGGCTGAAATTGAATCTGGTGTGCCGCAACGCAGATTACTTTCTCCTATTATGTTTTCCTTATTTATAAATTCTATCTCCTTAGTTTTAGATTGTTTGTACCATCTGTATGTGGATGATCTTCAACTCTATGTGCAGTCCGGCTTAAATAATCTTAACTTTATAATATATAAATTACATAATAACCGAGTAGAGTAGAGTAAGTGTCTAAGACAATGGTCGAATAAATATAGCGTTTCAGTTAATCCAGCCAAATGAAAAATTAAAATTTTTGAAAATTTACAATTATTGGCTAACGTTAATTATGGAAATCTCTCTCCTGTAATTTATAATGGAACTTTGATTCCATATTGTGATTTCATAAAAAAATTCTTGGCTTATACATGGATAAAGCTATTTCCTGGAAGTTGCGGATCGTAAGAGTCGTAAAGTTGTTGCCACTTTGCGTTCCCTTTATAATCTTAATACCTGCCTTTCAAAACCAAGCTTACGCTAGTTCATTCCCTTATTCTACAAATATACACAACTATTACTACTACAAATATTAAACAATACATTCACAATATCTTCTAAATAAGTTGGAGTGCCTTTTTAATAATTCCATAGGGTTTATTTTGGTTTACGCAAGTAGGACCACACATCTTCCTACCGTTCAAAGCTTTAATGGCTACCTAGACGTCAAAGGCGATGCTCTAGAATTTTACTTGTAGGTACTTTATTCAATTGTAAACGATCCAAGGTCTTCTTTTCCTCAAGACCTTCTTATCTTAAGGATAACTTTTATTTTCTTCATTTGATCGACGGTGGAGAATCATGACAATCAAACCATCTGAGGGTAAGGTTTCATTAGTATAGGTTAAAATTTTACAGGTTCTATTTTACGGTGCAAGCTATACATCTTTGGAACACCCTCCCCAATGATATTAAGAATGTAACAAAAAAAACCTCCTTCAAAGTACTTCTACGACATTAGCTGAGGGCAATTACTAACTGATATTTTTATTTATTTATGCATAGATATATTCATACGGATATTTATTTATTTACACATTATATATATGTGTGTTTATTATTGTATATACAATAATAATAACGGTATAAATAAATAAATAGTACAATTGCAACCTGTTTTTTAAATTTTGTATAGATTTTATAATGTTAAACTTCTTCATAGAAAAGTAGTCTCTAAATACAAGTTTTAATTGTTTTAAGTACTGGGGGTGACTGACCGCTCGGGATTAGTCAGACGCATACGACTGTATGGGAATTTTACGGGGTTAAAGAGTTAATAAATAAAATAACCAACTGTAACTAATATTTTTTAATCGGTACTTACAGTAGACTACCATATTTTTTATTATAAAAATATTTGCTGCAACGGCATTGATCGAGCTTGACTCGAGTCAATAATTTCAGACAGTACATACTTTTAAAAACTTTTGTAACTTGGGTAACACATTCAAAATCCAAAATGTGTCGTCTTTGTAGATTTTTAGTACTTTTGCTGCATAATCTGGACCATTCTATACCATATGGCAAGCATGCCATTTTTATTTTCCATTATTATTTCTCCAGAGACAGGATATTACTTTTTACGTTTAGTGACACTTTGATACTCGTACTTGTATTGTTTTTCCCCATTCCGACTGGTAAGAAAGCTCAGCTACAATCAAAATAACTATAATTAGTTAACTGTCTGGTATAATAATAATGTGCGATGTTTATACTATTTGAAATATACAGTACGAAAGTAAATACTTCCAACGATTAAAAACTGCGGGCGTAGTTGACGATGCTCTAGCATGCGCAAAACAGCAGTGCCACGGCAATCGACGCACATTACGATAATATCTAAACGAGACGGAGCGCGCGAAATCAAGTGACACAGGTGCAACCTCGAGAACCGCTCGCGCGGTAATAAATTCATGATCGGCGTAGTGAAATATATGGTACTTTTATTTAATTAATTAACAAATAATAATAACGATTTAAAAAGTAAAAATCATAGTATAGTTTAAGCAAATGTTGATGATTATTTTGGTATAAATTTTATGTCAAAATAACGTAGAACTTCGGAGATATTGGGGCTTATATCGAAGCTTTTTCGGTCGTTAATTGAATTATGTCGATTTTTTTTACTTACGTGAAAGGCATATAACGAAAATATATTCTATCATTATTAAAGTATAGGATATTTGTGAGATAAATATAATTTTTTGATGGTTGATATTCGATAAAATCTATAAATTAGAGCTCCCAAATCATGTCTCTTAGAGCTTAGGCCTAAACATGCATCGGGAAAATAATTATTACTTAATAAAATAATAAGTTATCACAAATTTTCTCTGAGCTTATTTTAGTAGAGAAAACGAACTGGTTTTTACCAAGTAATTTTTATTTCAAGCAACGAACGAAAAACGTATAATTTCAACGAGGAAACCCTGTAATTTCGCGTTTTTTTTGTAATTTTTTTGTAATACTCCTCTTAAAGCAAAATTTTTTAAGCCAAAGTTAAATGTTTTTGTTCGATTTGTATTAAAAGTACTCGCAAGTACTTTTATTATTTCTTAATGCACCCAAATATGTTTACGAATGTCGAAAGAAATGTTGAAGGTACCAAATGAGTTATAGTTTTGCATTATAAACTGCTCGAGTTATGCTATAATTTGATAATTCATGCGAAATACGATTTACATGGGTTATATTTTAAAGTTTGAAATATTTAGCGATGTACCAAAAATTGTTTAACGTGCTATAAAAAAGTAACATTTTTGTATTTTAATATGTTGATAAGTGTTATAGTTTACACCTAATATTATGTTGTGGACAAATTAGGGGTAAAATGTCGAAAAACGAGATGTGGTGACGGCTAATTCGATCAGGTGCAGCCGATCCCTGGTAAGATATAGGAACACACCTACAGCCTCTAACTTCTCGGCGGATCTTACGACAAGTAATGGTCGTTTGCAATATGTGATATTGTATTACTTGTGGTGGGATCCGTATCTATACATAGTTGTTGTTTTTGTAATGTGTAAAATTTCAGAAAGTTGTCTTTTTACAATTACAATGTGTGTAGTGGTCTACGCCTCTGCAAGCAGTAGCCTTTTGCAATGCGTAAATTTTGCGCAGTTCCATTCTTCTTTTTACAAAGTTGGTGGGATCTGTCCTTTCACATAGTTGCCGTTTTTGTAATGTATGCAATGGTTTAAAAGTGCTATGTCACACAGTCACCATTTCTTATGACAATGTATGGTGAACTTTAGAAATCCGGAATTCTATGGTTCACAATACACTTATATTAATTTGTTTTAATTTTGTAAAGTAGATTATTTATATCTTTTTAAATCTATTCCAATCTTAAATTACTTTGGATAACTATCTTGTGAGACCAGTGTTGAAGTCTAGGTAATATGCTAATTTTCTGCTTAATATGTTAACAGCCACTGGGAGGAACGTAGGTGCCTATGCCTATAGTGTTGAAGTCTAGGCGGTACCACAGAATAAATAATAGTACTACGTGCAGAAGTTTCACTCTTTTGATGTTGACTGCTTGCCGACATAATTATTATTAATAAGATAATTTGCGCAAGCAAAATAAACCTTTATCGCTGCGCGCGAGTGTCCGTATCACTTTGCATCTTTTCCCATTCCCACATCACGGCCGTTTTTCCGTGGTTACTTAGGGCTATCAAGAATATATTAAAAACACTTGTAATTAGGTACTTATTAAGCTTATAATATGTATTAATATATGCTCATTTATCTACTATTTATGCACACTTCTATTTACGGATCTCTGTCACTAAAGCACAGAATAAATAATATGTAATGCTACTCGTACGTTAACATAATATTTATTTCACAATTTTAAACAAGATGATATTTTGAAAATAGAATAACACCAAAACGTGAAATGTTATAAAATTCCATGTTGTCTGCACATAATGTAGAAAGTAACTTACTACAAACCAACATAAATATTTGATTTGGTTGAAATTAACCTATTATTATAAAAGTCTTTTATTATATTTGTCACAGCACCAATTACAAAATTTACCTTAAAGCACTTTCTTGAGCCCTATGTTTTGTGCTATACAAAAGCAATTACGATAAAACACTCAAAAATACGAAATAACAAGAAATTAGCACATGCACAATCCGGCGGATAGCGGACATATTTCTTAAATAATTTTTCACTTTGATTCAGTGTTGCCTAATGATACAAATTTTAAACTTCTATTTTTTATTATTATATTTACTATTACTCCTTATAATATAAACCTCGTGTGTGTAGCAAATATAAACTAACTTGAATTTAGAACTATAAGGGGATTTTTTTATTTATTATTTTGGAAGACAAAATTAATTAATTTAGTAAAACCGATATGTCTTTTCTTCACCGCTGCAACCGAAGACGTTTTCAAGCAACTGGGCTGGAAAGGATACGGTATTAACATCAATGGCGTGCACATCACTCACCTTCGATTTGCCGACGATATAGTCCTTATGGCAGAATCGCTGGAGGACCTAAGCACTATGCTCAATAACCTCAATATTGTCTCCCAACGGATAGGTCTTAAAATGAACATGGACAAAACAAAGATCATTTTTTTATAGGATAGGGTGACAAACGAGCACACAGTCCACCTGATGGTAAGTGGTTGCTGTGGCCCATAGACATCTACATCTATCCTCGATTACGAATCAAAATGCAGATGCGTTGTCACCCGTGAGGACTAAGATGGAACGCCTCGTTTCCAGTAAAAAGATCATGTTGTCAAAGTTGTTGACGAGTATGTTTACCTGGGACAAATAGTCTAACCAGGTAAGTCAACTTCAGCTGGGAGGTCACTCGACGGATTCAACTAGGCTGGGCAGCGTTCGAGTAATTACGACACTCTAGTCTTCTCAGCAGGTATACCTCAAAACCTGAAAACGAGACTGTACAACCAGTGCGTTTGCCAGTGATGACTTACGGAACTGAGACGTGGTCCTTCAGTGCTGACCGTATGAGGACGCTCAGTCACTCAACGAGCCACGGAGAGGGTAAACCAGAGTTAACGACATAGAACAACGGATTAGTAAGCTGGAGTGGCAATGTACCGGCCATATATCTCGACGAACCGACCATCGATGGGGAAAAAGGTTCTCGAGTGGCAGCCTTGTACCGGTAAGCAAAGTGTAGGGCGACCCCCCACTAGATAGAGTGACGACCTGGTAAGACATGCAGGAAGTCGATGAATGCAGGCGACTCAGGACCCTGCTTTGTGGCATACCTTGGGGAGGCCTATGTTCAGCAGGAGACTTGTGAAGGGCTGTAATGATGATGGTGATGATGATATTTTTTAATGTAGTTAATAAATGCAATAACATATAACAATAACTTGCTTAATAGAATATGATTTCCTTTTTAGTATTTCCTTTATACCTATCGTTAGAATTATTATTAATAATGCTTAATTTTTGTGGCGGCCACACTATCTTGATTGATTTACATAAAGTAACTAAAAATGCAAGATAAAAAGTATTATGTGTTTCATAAAGCAATCACTAGATGGCGGTAGTTTAACCAACAGTGAAATTTCTTAGAAGATACAGTAGCATGGCGCCGACTGCGTATTACACCCTGGGTGAATCGCGATTTTAGGTAAATATTTCACGCAGGTAGCAAGAGTGACAGAGGCCTGGCGGTACGCTAACTTGGTGCCTATACTGACAGCTGCTGGGATAAACGCTAATTTGGTGCCTCTGTCTACAGTGCGACCAAATGACTTTGAATGGGTATGTTAGTGTCGTAGCTAGATAACATTTCGAAATGTCATAACATTTAAGGAGTGCAGCTCAACGGCTGACGTAAGTGCAGCGCACTAGCTCTCTGGTACGACGCGACGGCTCGCTGGTGCGAGTGCAGGTGCAGGGCGACTGCTCGTGAGCGCGCGAGTGCTTGGTGAATTCTCTCTGGCACGAGTGCAACTGAATACAGTGGAACCGCTCGCAGGATCACGTTTAGCTGTGTGGCCTGTATCGTCAGTTTATAGTACGAACTGTGCCGCCTGCGCAGTATTCCTCAGAGAATGTTGTGTTATTTATGTATGTTAAGCTCTAGTAGGGATGTTTTCATTTCTATAAAAGCTTATTCTGTGATTGTTTAATAGCTCACTCACACAAACAAGAGTTTATATCGTTTTGTGATCAGAAAGGGCCGAGACGGGAAATGTAAATTTCCACCCAGTAATGTTACTTTAGCCTTCACACGAGGCCGTGTAAATAAAATAAAAGAAAATACGAACAAATGAGAGTAGAATTGATGCTAGATCAAGAAAAAATAAAGTATAAAGTTCACTATAGGTGCCTTGCGCGACCCTCCCGAAGGGGGATGCCTTGTCGTGGTGGTGGTGGTGAGGGGGGCTTAGTAGCCGTCGCTTAGTCACCCGCGGTGGTTAAAGAGGAACCAACATGATTGGCCCGGGGTGAAATGCCGGCCCAAGGTGCCCATTTTGAGTAGACTTAGTGAGTCCACGTCGGATGTGTGTTGGTGGGCTGTGGTAAGAGGGGTCTTCTCTCCCCCTACTGTTGCAGCCGAGGTGGAGTCACGGAAGAAGAGGAGTGTTGGTGTAGCGAAACGAAAATTCGGGAGTTAAAAATAGGTTAAAATTAAAGTATGTTAGGGCTGAATCTGAATGACAGGGTAAGAAATTGTGTAATAAGAGAAGAGTGTGGTTTGCAAGATGATGTTGTGACCAGGATTAAGAAAGGAATGCTTCGGTTGTTTGGTCATGTGGAAAGAATGAACGAGGAAAGAGTGACAAAGAAAATTTATGTTGCAGAAGTGAATGGCAGAGTCTGAAAGGGACGTCCTAGGCGAAAATTTATCGACCAAATTGGCGATTTATTGGAAACGGGCCAAATTAGGAGTACCCTTAACCGACGAGCATGTATGCGTAGGTGTATGGATGTGTAGGAGGCGAGAGAGGTGTGTCAGGATCGTGCCAAATGGAAGTCTGTAGTCTCTGCCTACCCCTCTGGGTGACAGGCGTGAGTGTTTATATAATGTATGTTTTATGTAAAAATAGGTTATAAATTAAACTCGATGAAATCCGTAATAGTAGTTTTATTCAATGTGAAGTGTACCCGTCAAAATAAGAAATATTAAGTAGATATATTGAGTTTTTATATTACCTATAAAATCAATTTATTACAACTTCTTATTTTAAAGAATATCTGCAAGAAGTGTTTGAGTTATAAATTACATTACTTAAAGGCATCAAGATGAAATAAATCTGCTGCTGATCGAAGAACTGATGATGCCCGCGAAGCTATTGACCCTGACGTAGTAGAGGATGGACGTGAGTGTACTACCGGCTTTTCTGTTTTCCAGAAACTTAAAACAAATGCGAGCTCTGCCCAAAAAGCGTCTGTTTGCGTCATCTGTAAAAAATAACAAAGTAAAATAAATACCTATAGCAAACTTATAAAAAACTTAACCTTAAACTTAAAGAAATATTTAGCTTAAATTAAACAACTTTCCTTTTTTTCAAAACCGATTTTACGGATTTTATTCAATGTAATTTATGAAGTACATAAGATAGTTATCTTTATTCTTCTTTATCAGTGGGTATGGTGGTGGATTTGTTTTAATTGCCGTGCTTGGTAGGTGGATTGGTGATTGTAGCACCAGATGTCGCTTTGATTTTCCTCGTCTATGGTTTGGATATTTAACATCTGACATAAAGGAGATGGTTATACCGTTAGCCATCGGTAGCTGTAATATTTTTCTGGCATTTCCTGTAGTTGAATTCCACGGGACGAAATGAGGTGGGAAGTATTCATATGCAGTTTTATATAGAACTTGGTGCTTTTATCATTAAATCGCTAATTATAAACATGCCTTTCTTATCCCTTATATAATAGGTCTTTACCTATGAAATTTTTGTTCTGCAGTACTGGCCATTTCAAATCAAAATAATTTTTGTTTAGCTAAGAACTATAATTTCAAATTAATTTTATTTTAAAAACATGAGATTCTTTTCGGTAATTAGTAACATGTTTACTGATTAGCGTTGTTTTCATCGCACTTGAATCTCTTTTGTCATCATGGATACTTTAAAAATTTGAGTAATTATGAAATATGAGTACCGTCATGACAGCAACGTAGCACAAGCGGCACGCAACATCAACGAAATTTATGGAGCTAATACTAACTACGAACACATCACCTGTTAATAGTTTGCCTGCTTCCGTTACGAAAATTTCGACCTGAAAATTACCTAGTGTTTATCCAAAACCTTTGATCGACAATGACGAATTCAAGGCGATTGTGGGAGCTGATGATACTTATTCTACTGTTGAAGCTAGCTCTAGCTGAAGCTTTTGACATTAGCATCAAAACAATATTGATCCATTTGCGGCAAATTGGAAAGCTTGATAAATAGGTGCCCCACGAACTAAATGATCGCCAGCGCGAAGTGCGTGTCGTTAAGTGTCTTGCGCTGCTAAACTGGCACGCGAATGAAGGAATTTTGAACCACAGAGAGAGAGAGAGAGAAAGAGAGAGAGAGAGAGAGAGACAGAAAAAGAGTGACAGAGCAGAGAAACTTTAGGTATCGCTTAAATTGACGCCTATTTTATGAGTAAGGCCGTAATTGTATGTTTACCTTTTGTTCAATGGCGACCTCACGGACATGCCATAAGAATTCAAAAACTCCCATCGCTGCAGCCATTCCGCATCCTACTCCTAATACTACAAACACACCGCCAACGTTATCCACTCCCAATTCTTCTGCACTAGTTCCTTCTTCTCCCGCTTCTTCTGACTGGAATAGTTAAAACACAACAACATTTATAGTTTCTTTTTTCAAAAATAAATAAAACTTGATGGCAGTTCTAATATTAATTCCAAAATTTTATTAGGCAACAGTAGAAATAAGCAACAGTTATAATATACTTAAAATAAGTGATTCCTGGAGGATTTGTTTGTTCTATTTTGTTTCATTTAGTGGAATTAAACTAAGTAGTAAGACTCTTTAGGTAATTTATTTATTTTTTAAATAATTTTTTCCACATTAATAACACACAAGAACAAAAATTAATAAATTTAAAATGAAGGTAGTCTCGGTTAACAATTGCATTCGGACGCCGAACGTAACGAAGAATAAGTGTTAATAATTTACAAAATAAGATCCGTAAAAGTTAGTTTCATTAAAAAAACATACTCGTCAATAACTTTGAGCTTAGTGTTCCCACAACTACCGGCATAGGTGTGACATGGACTTTCCACATATTCTTTGCTTTGTCCATGTTCATTTTAAGACCTATCCGTTAGGAGGCGTTATTGAGGTCATTAAGCGAAGTGCTTAGATCCTCAAACGATTCTGAGAACTAGATCGTCGGCAAATCCAAGTCGAGTAATGTACTCGCCATTGATATTAATACTGTATCTTTTCCAGTACAGTAGCTTGAAAATGTCTTCATATGCAGCGGTGAAGTTTCGAGGATATAACATTACCCTGCCTTACACCTCTCTGCAGTTGGATAGGTTTCGTACTCTGGTTCTTTACTCGGATAGCCTTCGTAGTCCTTCTGTGGAAACACTTCAGAACTTCGATATACCGACAGTTAACTTGACACCGCCGAAGGGACTTTAGCACCGCCCAAATATCGACTAAATCAAAGGTTTTCTGGTAGTCTACATAGGCAAGACAAAGTGATAAAATTAAAAAGAATAAAATCATTATGAAGTCTGTACTTAGCCATAGTTTATAGAAAAGTTAAAAAGCTTAAAGAGAAGTTATTTTATTACTTTCAGTTCTTTTAAACCGGCTTTTAAATTTTGTTAAGTTTTTAACCTTTTGAGTGGTCTAAGGAATATCACAATCTTCATAATGCCTCCTCTGCAGTCTATTTTGCCACAGTTAGGGACGGAACTTTTTCCACCCTTAAACTAAAATTTATTTAATAAAAAAAAGAATTGTTAAAATCGGTTTGCATTTGGCAAAGATATCGCATAACATACAAAAAAAAAGTCGAATTGTAAACCTCGCCTTATTCAAATTCGGCTAAAAAAATGTAGTGTTATCATGGCTTTATTTGTAATGTTTTAAATTTAACTTACTACGCAGGCCTCTTCTGGAGGGACTTTCCACCAACGGTTTTTTAGTTCAACCAATTTTCCACTCTCTGCTAACTTCAACACAGCATTATCCACAGGTGTTCGATATGATGAGTCTATAATGAAGTTTTATATTAATGCATTTATGAAGTTTATATTTATATTGGGTCCTTACATATGAAATTAGCGTTTTGTCGTACTGACCACTTTGATCTGAAATATCTCTTCTTTGGTTAAGAATTCCAAATTCAAATTTATAAATTCATTTAGCTGGTACATTACATTCATTACCTGGTACGTTACATTTGAGTTTTGAAAACAGTCATTCATTTGTTTTCTACTCTTTATTTTTTTCTTTGGCGTCAATGAACTACTTATGATATGGCAAAAGTGCATAGATAACAACAGTGCATACTTTGATTAATTAAATATATTTTACAAAAAAAAATTTACTTTATATTACTCTCGTACAAAACGCCAATTTAATATGCAAGGACCTATTATTAAAATGAAATGATACGTACAAAACGGCATTGCTATACCATAACCCTTGGAATCGAGTGTAGTGCCAACTTGCATTAAATTACAATGCCGTTCTAACTGGTATTCGATGGCAGTAGATTCCATTAGAAACGCATAGTCTCTTTTACTTTTCAAAACTCTTTCGACTCCTTCATCATTGTTTTTTACAAAAACCGATGGACGGGATGATTCCATGGCTGCCCACATTCTTTGGTACGTTGAAACGTTTGATCGCTATAAATGTTTGGATATGAAAGAATATGTGCATCAACAGTTTGAAAATTAATAAAATGATTAAAAATGCACCTTAAAGAATGAAAATGTTGATCCGCCGTTCACGGTACCATATTTAATTTTAGTTTGCATTGCTAAATCTTCGGCACTTTTAATAGAGTCATCCATAGCGGCATTTGTTAGAAAAGCAGCCAAGTTCGCAGTATAAGATGAGCACATTATCAGTGCGAAGAACCACCACATTCCACACACCCATCTTGTTGAATATCCCCTAAGGGCATATTTACTATTATATATATATATATATATATATATATATATATATATATATATATATATATATAAATTAGTGATAAATTAATTACAAGCTTATTTAACAATTGAAGATGTATATGTTATCAAATAATGAATTCCTTTAGCTTTTACTACTTTGTAAGAACAGCTGCAGTCACCTCACAAAATTTTTATTTATTGAATCTGAATCATAAAGGAAAGGTTATAGTTTACATATAAAACATTTGTGACCACACGCGTCTTCTACTATTATTCTAACATGTTTGAGAAATATAGCATTATCGTCATCATTATCATCACAGCTTGCCACAAGTCCACTGCTGAATATGGGCCCCGAATCCCCTAAATAATGCCACAAAGCACGATCTAAGCCATCTGTATCCATCGACTTCCTTACGGTACGGGTAAGATTGCCACCCGAGGATCTACCATCCCCATCGGTCAAGAACCTACTTCGAGATATATGGCAACCCTTTTCAAGAAAACAGAAATATGTTAACAAATTTATTTTTTAAACATGCATGTTTGAAAAAGAAATACTATTGAGTTTTTCTTCACTTTAAGCACGGTGTAAAAAAGCTCTTAAAATTTCAGTTAACGACTACATTGGTGCTCTCGTGATCAAACCTAGTTTACTAGTATGCTACGGAATTTATTTTATCTGAACCATATTATAATAAAAACATTTTTTTACTTTATAGGCGATATTATCCTTTAGTCTTATAAAAATCGGAAGAAATTACTTTGGCAGGATATCAGAACCTTGCGTCATTATTGAACCTACTGTCAGCCAACATGAGTTTTTGATGTGCCAAATATTTTCCAACTCTTCAGGCGATTTATCGCAAGGATGAGGATTTTCCCAATCTTTTGGAGCCAGTCTGCAAAAATAAAATTACTTGAAAATGTCATATTTTTAAATTTTTTTAGAGGATAAATCTTTTTAATTTCAATTGACAGTTTAAACAAGTTTTTGTGCGGACTACGAATAAATGATTTGGATCCAGATATTTGTCGACTTGTAATATATTATGTAGGTATTGTGTATTTCCTTTTCATGTTTGCCTTGATATAATTTCTCGATGTTAATATTTACTTTAATGAAATAAATAATAGAAGTACCTCTATATTTTTTTTATTAAATCGGTTCGGCTTCGCCCGATTACAAAAGCTAACAGATAGCCGGTCGATCGAAGCGAGGTGCTTATCCTATTCGATTACCTGTCGTGGCAATCCATCCCAATGGCGTGGTTTTTATTAGTTAAAATCAATAAAGCTGTTTTACTATCTAATATTTACTTAAATTATGCGTCGTAAATGACTAATATAATAATAAAAAAAATCAATCTATTATTGAAATAAAAGTTTTATTTTTTATAAGTTAATTACTATAATGGTAAAAAGTATTCATAAATGCAACCCTCATTTCGAAATAATAAATAGTTATTGACATGCTCCGGCTGGCTCTTTGCATATCACAAAATTAAGCAATTTGATGCAGCTCATCGACAGACAGACAGTTGGAAGTTGTCCTGCAGACATTTACACTTAATTCTATGATTAACATCGATTAATAATCAAATATTATGTCCTCCTTGTCGACTAAGCTAGAGTACTAGAATAAAGATCTTGTTTAAAGATTATCCGGTTTTCCACACTTACTAAACGGAATCAAACAGTATGCTACAACATACTAGCATACTGTGAGGTCCCGGCCATTCGTGTTGCAGCCATTATATAGTTGCGACGTGGCATACCATGTAAATGAAGCGCACTTTTGTAGAACCGTATTTCTTGTTTTTTTTTAAATACATAAAAATAAAATCATAACTTACCGAGCAAGTATGTGAAGCAGTAAAGAAACCATTAAATAAGCTGCTGCCATGTAAACCCAGACATCCACAGAAAAGGGCTTAAGAAACGAAAATAATTCAGGGGGAGGAGGAGTGGGTTTTGAATAGAGTATGCTAATACCCAAATTCATAAAAGGGGTTGTGAAGTCTACTGAAGATCTTCGCTCGTATGTTATTGTAAGATCACAAATAGCTAAATCGGCTTTCTGTAAATAAATTTGTGAAAAATATATATAAAAGGTAGTATATGCAAACGAGTAGTAACGGTCACTTATATATAAGGTAATAAAAGTCACAAACCCTTTCTAAAAGGTACCCTATTAAGCCATCCCATTTCTTGGTATCTTTATGATATGAACCATAGAGGTTTCCAGGAACTATGATAATCTCGTAATTAAGATGCATTGTTTCTGTTAATATTTCATGTATTAGGTCTTTAGAATATCCTTCATATCTGTCGTTACCTTTTAATTCTTCACCCGCTTTAGGAACCTTTTCAACTAAATATGGAGCACCAATACGGGACACGACTCTAAATGTTTTGTTCTGCCATTTCTCGGTTAATAGATCTGAAACTTCGACTGCTGTTCTTACATATGTAAAACCGTTATCAGGGTTCCATTTCGCAATATTGTTAAATCCACTATTGGATAATTCCATTATGTCGACGTTAAAATAAGTTCGTTCACCCGTTATATTATCTAGTAATATTTGATCTGTTATACCAGTTATTGGATTCTAAAATATAATGATATGATACGTTGTTTAAAAACAGTTGCGATAAACATTATGCTTAATCGACTTTATAAAAAAACCACTTAGTTTTTGTAAGTAATAATAATAATTTGTTACCGTAAGTAAGTGATTTAAGAATTCTTCGCCTATTTCCCATTTACTATCAGAATTGCATTGAAGTTCTTGAGATTTTAATATAAATCCTTCTGGTGCACTCTCTATAGCACCTGTAATTAGTTTAGCTGCGTCACTTGCTAATGCTGCTTCTACCTTAGAATATGTAAAATATTATATTTGCATTAGAATTGTATTATATTAAGAAGTTTTATACAGATAATGTTTGAAACTAGATAAATAATCGTCGGTTTATACTTACTGTAATATCTTGCGTTGTTCTTGGTATTTGGACATCAGAAGTACTTCTTGATTTCCAATCTGCCAGGTAAGACCGTGTCCTTGAGTCAGAATGATCAAAAATACGTAAACATGTTACGTTTGATAGACCGTATCGTAATTCTGCAAGATCCAATGTGTGAGCATCCAGAGACATAAGAACGTAGCTCTAGAAAGATAAATTTATGCAACGTCTACATTATGAATTAAGATCGAACATTGTACTGGTTTCTTATAAAACTCACAATTAGTTATATTCTTGTTTTAAGTCATTACCATGTAGTCTTCAAAAAATTTTACTTCGTTTGCTTGACGTAAATACTCAAGAATTCTTTCCGCGGGGCAGTCGATAATAACTCTGGTGGCACCAGTTGATTTTATAGCTTTTAACAGAGGTCTGTTATCTCCTCCAGGTGTCAATCTACGGACTAACCATTTGTGTTCCGGATCAGCATCTTTTAGTATTTCTTGAAGCCGTATTAATCCTGTACATAGAAATTATTTATGAGAATGAAACTGGTGTACAAAAATTTTAAAACTGATGGCTCTTATCACACCGAATGCCACCCACACATATACTTAAGAACTTATCAAAAATCCCACCGTGACTGTTACAGCGTATCCAAAGTTCACCCCCGAACATAATCTTCTCCCAAAGATTTCCATATGTTTGACATAGTAGAAATTATATATGAGAATGAAACTGGTGTACAAACATTTAAAACTGATGGCTCTTATCATACCGAATGCCACCCACACTCCAATATACTTAAGAACTTATCAAAAATCCCACCGTGACTGTTACAGCGTATCTAAAGTTCACCCCTGAACATAATCTTCTCCCAAAGATTTCCATATGTTTGACATAGTTGCCACGCATGACAGGCAGGTTAGCAACCGGAGTTTTTCTTTTCTAATGGTTATTAGTAAGACGTTGTGTCCAACTCCTGGTTTGTTTTCTCCTCTCTCCACTTACGACACCCACGGTACGATACGAGTTGTGGATATTCTAACACCGCTACTACTAATCAACCACCAATTGCAAACAAGTTCAATAAACATTACCATGATCGTCATCATATAAAAGTGTATAGCTGTTCCAATCAGTATCCTTAATGTATAATGCCACAGCTTTCGAGAGCGATACAGCCTCAGGAAACAGATTAATTCCAGGCGGAGATGCTCGTTTTAGTCCACGTACATGTGGTGGCCGCCAAACAGCCTAAAAATGTATTTTGTGTTATTTTTATAAATTAAATATCTCAGCTATTATATAGCACCACATGCGAAAAATCGAAGTCTAAGTCGCGCTATTAAAGTTCCTAAGTAAAAACAGTATATATAGAATAGCTCCGAACTTCCACTCAGAGCGTTAGCCACCCCCCGGGCTGAACTACTTGCCCGGCGGGAGATCTTCCCTTTTCTTTCCACGGCCACACTGGTGACCTCGATGTGATTTGAACACGTAACAATGCAACTTTCGGAAATTTAAACTTTAAGCTTCACCATCAATTCGCTTCCGAGCAGTTATAGTCCGCAGTCTTGACATCCGGCAAGCCATCTAGCTTGACAAGGTTCATCGTAGCACGGAAATAATGATTGCTGTTTCTTCAAGCTACTCTCTGCGCTATAGTGTTCGGCATAGCTCTGAGCCTTACTGGTAGCCTCTGCTTCACGGCACTCTTGCAGATTAGTTCCATTCTTCTTGACTCACCGCAGACTACAGGGCAATCCCCTGGCATTTGCACATTTGCACATTCTTCAATAACTAGACTGTACCACCGACATCCGGTTTGAGCAGGGAAGTGATGTGGTGGCACTGTCATCGTGCCACAAGAGATAAGCACCGAATTCTTAATCGCGTCATTAAATATATACGCTATATCGCTATATATACCTTACTCGGCGGGAGATCTCCCCATACCTTTCACGGCAAAAGTGGTGACTAATCGATGTGATGTAAACACGCAACCATCAACCTTCGGATACTACAACTTTATGTGTTTGTTATTATGCTCAAGAACCCCTACTACTACCATTTACTCCTGAGAATCGTATTTTGATGTATAGTGTCTTAAAAATGACACCTTACCAGCTCTGACGACACATTTTGCCGAGTTGATGAGAATATCGTACTTCGTTAGTCGGTTAAACAGCTGGTGAAGGTGGTCTCGATGTTCTGCTTCTGTTTTCGAAAAGACAAGGAAATCGTCGACAAACAGTAGTAGAAATCAAGAACTCTGGTCATCATATCAACAAACCTTTAAAAAGTTCTCCTAGCGTTGTGCTGACAAAACCCCAACAGATTAGGAATTCATACTTGCCGTGTAGTGGCAGTTAAGAATATCCACTACCGCATATCTTCCCGTGGGTGTCGTAAAAGGCGACAGAGGGACACATGCAGGAGATGGGCAGCAGCATCTTCCTGATAACAGCAACTGTACGACAAAAAAAACTGCGGTTGCCAACCCGCTCGCCAAGCGTGGCAACTATGGTAATATACCCCCATGAACAATTACAGAAATTGACGGCCCCCAGTCCCCGGCGGCCCTGCTATTCCTGGCTACGGTGGCGACCATGGTAACGGCGGGGCAGGGGGTGCTAAGAATCTCCGGTGGAGGTTCGGTTGCCACCTACGACGACTCGACCTGGCAACATTTAACGCACGCACCCTGAGGGCTGACGAGAAGATCCTGGAGCTGTAAGAAGAGATAGACAAGTTGCGCTGGAATATTATAGAATTATCCGAGGTCCGAAGAGAGAGGGAGGACACGGTGATTCTCGAATCCGGCAACTTGTTCTATCACCGGGAGGGCGACCATCTGTCCCAAGGAGGTGTCGGATTTATCGTCCACAAGTCTCTCGTCAACAACGTTGTAAAGATTGGGAGTGTGTCGACGAGGGTCGCGTACCTGATAGAATCACCAAACGGTATTCGATGAAGGTCATACAGGTTTACGCACCAACCTCGGCACATCCCGATGAGGAGGTGGAGGAAATGTATGAGGATATTTCCAAAGCCATGCATTCCTCCAAAAACCACTACACGGTGTTGATGTGAGACTTCAACGCAAAACTAGGCACAAGAGAAAACGGTGAGCTGAAGTTAGGGAAATTTGGAGTAGGGCAACGGAACCGAAGGGGCCAGCAGCTGGCCGACTTTATGGAGAAAGAGGGACTCTTTATGATGAACTCTTTCTTCCAGAAGCGGCCCCACAGGAAATGGACCTGGTTGAGCCTCGACGGTTCGACAAAAAATGAGATTGACTTCATTATGACGACCAGACGCCAACTGTTCAGTGATGTCTCAGTGATCGCAAGGGTGAAAACTGGCAGCGATCACCGAATGGTTAGAAACACACTGAACCTAAACGTTAAGTTGGAGAGGTCTCGTCTAATGAAGTCAACGCTCCGTCCCCCTCGTGCTCTAATCTAGAATCCCGAAAACTTTCAGCTCGAGTTACGTAACCGCTTTCAGTGCCTACAAGATTGCAATGCAGTGGATGATCTGAATGACAAGCCCGTGGAAACTGTCCATGCGGTCGGAGCTAAGTTCTGCAAGACCCGCCGCAGAAGAACACAAAAACTCTCCGATCGCACTCTTAATCTCATGGCTGTTAGACGGGAGATGAGGCTGCAATCGTCAACAGATTTGACAGCATACAGGCAACTGAAAAGACAGATCTCCAAATGCATGCGGCGAGACTTACGCAACTTTAATACTGCTCGTATTAAAGAAGCGATCGAGCGGAACCAGGACTCCAAAGTCTTTGCCAGAGATCTGTCTGCCAGTAAGAGCCAACTGTCAAAGCTGAAGACTGAGTGTGGCAGCATCATTTCCGGGACGCCTGAGATTCTGAGTGAGATTGAGAGGTTCTATGGGCAGCTGTACACATCATCGTTGGAGCCACACGCAAGTGTGAGTAACGATCCAAAAGCAAGTCTTATCCGACACTATTCCGATGATATCCCGGACGTCAGTCTAAGCAAGATTAGAAAATGCTCTCCAGCACCTTAAAAACGGCAGGGCCCCAGGCGAGGATGGAATTACAGCAGAGCTTCTGGAAGCGGGTGGAACACCGGTACTTGAAGTCCTTCAGAAGCTCTTCGATTCCGTCCTCCATGGTGGCACTACTCTAGAGGCGTGGAGCAGAAGTGTGGTGGTCTTGTTCTTTAAGAAAGGCGACAACGCTCTCTTGAAGAACTACACACCGATTTCCCTTCAGAGCCGCGTCTACGTGCTGTTTTCGAGAGTCATTACGAATCGTCTCTCACGCAGACTCGACGACTTCCAGCCTCCCGAACGAGCCGGTTTCCGAAAAGGCTTCAGTACCATAGACCACATACATACCCTGCGGCAGATTGTACAGAAGACTGAAGAGTACAATCTGCCACTTTGCCTGGCGTATGTGGACTATGAGACAGCCTTTGATTCCGTCGAAATTTGGGCGGTGCTACAGTCCCTTCAGCGGTGCCAAGTTCACTGTCGGTATATTGAAGTGCTGAAGTGTTTGTATAGTAGGGCTACGATGGCTATCCGAGTCCAGAACCAGAGCTTGAAACCTATCCAACTGCAGAGAGGTGTAAGACAGGGTGACGTTATATCCCCGAAACTCTTCACCGCTGCGTTGGAAGACGTTTTCAAGCTACTGGACTGGAAAGGATACGGTATTAACATCAATGGCGAGTACATCACTCACCTTCGATTTGCCGACGATATAATCCTTATGGCAGAATCGCTGGAGGACTTAAGCACTATGCCCAATGACCTCAATAGTGCCTCCCAACGGATAGGTCTTAAGATGAATATGGACAAAACAAAGATCATGTTTAATGTCCATGTCACACCTATGCCGGTAGTTGTTGGAAGCACTATGCTCGAAGTTGTTGACGAGTACGTTTACCTGGGACAAATAGTGCAACTAGGTAAGTCCAACTTCGACCGAGAGGTCAATCAACGGATTCAACTCGGCTAGGCAGCGTTCGGGATATTACGACATATCTTCTCGTCAGGTATACCTCAATCTCTAAAAACTAGATTGTACAACCAGTGCGTATTGCCAGTGTTGACTTACGGATCTGAGAAGTGGTCCTTCACTGCTGGCCATATGAGGACGCTCAAGGTCGCTCAGCGAGCTATGGAGAGGGCTATGCCCGGAGTTTCTCTGCGTGATAGACTCAGAAATGAGGATATCCGCAGTAAAACCAGAGTGACCGACAAAGCCCAACGGGTTAGTAAGCTGAAGTGGCAATGGGCCGACCATATAGCTCGAAGAACCGATAACCGATGGGGAAGAAAGGTTCTCGAGTGGCAGCCTCGTACCGGTAGGCGTAGTGTAGGGCGACCCCCCACTAGATGGAGTGACGACCTGGTAAGATATGCAGGAAGTCGATGGATGCAGGTGGCTCAGGACCGTGCTTTGTGGCATTACTTGGGGGAGGCCTTTGTTCAGCAGTGGACTTGTGAAGGGCTGTAATGATGAAGGGCTGTTTTTGCAACGTTCTCCTCAAAAACAAGAATCTGATTGTAGGCTTTAACGAGGTCTATAGTTGAAAAGATTTTGCAACTAGAAATAGCGTGGGCAAAGTCATGTATATGACGGACTTGTCCGATATGGTGTGTGCGGTAGTTTGTCGATAATCACCACATGGATGCCACCAGTTATCCTTATTAGGCACTGAATGCAAGGGGTGATGACTACAAACTTTCCGATGGGCGTGCTGTGTCATTGCTTAACATGATGTTAAACTCTCGTTTGACAATCAGCAACTTAATAGGTGCCAGCTTACGAGATGAGCAAGGTCCTGGTGTGCTGCAGATGTAGTGCGGGGTGTTATATATCGGTATGCGAGGTGCGAGGAGTAGTATTTATTGATAGATCAATTTCATAATATATTAATGTAAAATAAAACATAAAATATCAATGCCATAGGCTTTTATTCCGTTCACCTGTTATACCCTATTTTTTAGACGATAAAAAAATCGCCCAGTATATAAAAGGGAGAAATTGAGCATGCGACTCACCTGATGGTAAGTGACTACCGCCGCCGAAGAACAACCGCAACACCAGGGAAATTGCCGGCCTTTTAGAAAACATATGTGTCAACCATTAGCTGCTGAAAGCTGAAAGTCACTCCTTGAGTGCGTTGTGGGAGAAAACACAGAGGTCGCTGCTGGTGTCCACCAGGACCTCCGTCTTTGTCACGTGGTCCTTAGCGTAAAGGTGACTCATCGAAGCTGTACAGCCATCCGTCACCGTTAGCGATTTCCCGCGGAGTTTCCCGCTAGCTAATAACCGCAAGGCTTAACACACCAACGGGCATTAGCACCATGTTTTGAGTGGTACCAGCATACTCAATACTCCTATAGGGAGTTATACCACGTGCACTGACTTGAGGTCGATCGACGTCATTGCGGTCTGGATCGAATGCTGCATGGTCAGTTTGAGCGCATGTGCTCATCTAGCTTGAACGCGGGACGCTCCACCATCTTTTTCAGCTCCGTGATTTTATTTGTAGGTTTAAGGTGTTTTTTTTTAACTTAACAAATTAAACACCGCTACTACATTACAAATATCTTTATATTTTTATTTAATTTTATATGTAGGCTCAACCAGTGCTTCATAATGGCAGAATCACACCTATCAGCAAGTGTATTCAGAATGCTGTTGGTAGAGGTATATAGTCGACTCAGTAATGAAGCAGACCTTTTACGTATAATGGACACACTACAGCGCTGGAAGACGCGACCGCTACTTTACAGGATGTTGTTTTATGTATGCGATCTGCAAGGTCAGCCAATTGCTCTATGAAATGGGTCGGTTGGGTTGCTAGTACCGACTGGATGTTGTGTGGGAAATAATTACTCCACACAGTTCATATAAATTCTTCCGGCAAGGAAAGTCCCGCTAGATCCATCAGATGCCGAAGAAACTGTATCCGATCCCTGAGCTCTTCGTTCGTAAGGTACTGCTTCACCTTTTTATCATGAAACGCGGAAAGACGCCTCTTTCCGTCTATCTATGCTGTAGCGGTTACACCCCGGCAGATATACGATGACATCTTTCACTGCTTTAGCATATATAATATCTAAATTTATTACGACAAACGTGAATTTTGTAGCGTCGACATTTATATTGGAGTTCTTAAACAGGCTTTCTAATAGCGCAAAACGGATCTCCGTGTTATTTGGAGAAATGGAGGCACATTTACATTAACTTTCCATGTGTCTGCCATTTTGTCATACTTGATTTTGACAAGCGACGGTAGCCTAATGGCAGGGCGCGGACCGCGAACTCAAAACGGTCGTGGGTTCGAATCCGCCATTCGACTACTGGCGTGAACCACTCGTAACACAAGCAATTTAAGCTTACCACGAGTGGTTAGAGGAAATATTAGTAATGTTTATGGCTTTGTTAATATTCTTTTATAAAAAAATAAATAAAATAAAAATAGATTTCTGTAGGAACGCGCACACGTTGAGTATGCCGAACGGTTACTTTACTAGTTTTTTCCGTCGAATCCTCGGTTTTTATCGAATCACTGCTATCACTTAATTTAGTGTTCCTTATATCCTCATTTCTACGTTATCATGCAGAGAAACCCCGAGCATAGTCTGCTCCATAGCTCGTTGAGCGACCTTGATCGTCCTCATATGACCAGCAGTGTAGGACTACATCTCAGATCCACAAGTAATCGCGTACCTTAGTTAAAGTTTATAGGAAAAATTAGATTTTAGTATAAAGGAGTACATAAAGCCATAATTAATATATGTGTTACAAATACATTTAATATAATAAAATAAAACATTCACTCATCAAACACATCAGTCTAAATAAATAAAATAATTTTATGATTTTTAAAATGTTCCATTTTTAATACGAGTAAAGTATATATTATGCAAACGCAAAAAAGTGTATTTTTATACTAGATATTTGTGTTTTAATGTGCATTTGAAAGTAAAACAAGCTTGTTAAATATAGAAACTTAATAATTTCATCCATTACAAAAAACATTCACCTGTATGTGTGGAACTCGAGCAGCTCTACAACGTGCTTCAACTGCAGCAGCTGAATTTGGATCTGTTGGCCCAAATATTGCTACGACTCCACTAGCTAAAAGGTCGCAAGCTAGAGGGTGCAAGAGTGAAAAGATATTTAACAAACTAATTTGAATAGTTTATAAAATCGGCGAAAAAAAAGCTCAATAACTACAACGCTCATTAATAAGACAGTTGACTTTATAAATATTTTCCCATAAGTGTATAGTTCCTGGAATTTAGTTTTGAATTTTGAAAATTAGATTTACAACTTGTCGAGTTTCCCTTATTAGCAGCTTAGAGCCTTAGTAGCTTAGAGGATAACCTTCCGCCGTAAATTTATCATCATAGAATACTATAATACATACATAATTGAACGGGGGTGGGGGCGGAGCCCGTGTAGCCACTAAAATGCCACAAAACGTCAATTCACACGTATAAATGTCAACACGAGATGTGTTTTGACGTTACAATCGTTTCCAAATTTTGCATGCAAATTATTTAGAAAATGCCAAATTGCACGTTATTTATAAATAAATATGTATTAAAATCCGTCTGTCAACACAGCGAATAGGGTTTGTAGTAGTGATTAACTGATAATACGACGTAATTGCTTGTATGTGTGCTCCCGGCACGCCGAACCTCGGTACAAAATAAGGTTTGCAGCCATTCTATTGTGTATTATAGTATTATATGTTTATCAGTATGTAAGCAATGCGGGTTTTGATCCCAGCCGATATTATTGAAATTGTTAATGCAATGTTAAGTACTGATTTAAAATGTGCTCGACAATGAAGAAAAACTTCATGAGAAAACCTGCATTTCTGAGAAATGAAAAAATATAATTTGAAGACATGCGACGTCCGACATTGGTAGAGTGCCGGAGAATAAAACAAAACAGATTACCAAAGCTTCAATTTTTTACTTTGCTTAAGTACACATAACACTTCAACTTTCTTATTCATATTAAACAGCGTAAACAGAAGAGAACAGAAGAATAGTTCTGTAAAGATTGCTGCACCAAACATTCACAGTCACAAATGACTCTATTAATTTGAACCAAAAAAAAAAAAAAAATCGACCAAATTAAAAAAAAACTAGTAAAAAGAGTTCTATCCTCGACGGTTGTCGTGACTGCCTCGTTGATCTAGTGGTTGTAGTAGTGCGACTGCTGATCATGAGGTCCCGGATACGAATTCCGGGTCGGGCCAAAAAATATCAGTTATGGGGTTTTTCCATTATGAAATTCTCAGTAGCTTTCATTTTATACGTGATAAAGCCATGCTGCAATTATATTAATATATATAGTTGTAGCGCGAATGGGTCGGCTCGACCGGGGAAGGAACACGCTCTCACAGAATACCAGCGTAAAATAGTAGCTTAATGCTGCTGTGTTTCGTATGTTGAGTGTAGAGAACCGGAGACCCTTTTTACTGGAAACGAGGCATTCCATCTCAGTTCTCACGGGTGACAACGCATCTGCATTTTGATTCGTAATCGAGGATAGATGTAGATGTTTATGGACCACAGCAACCACTTACCATTAGGTGGACTGTGTGCTCGTTTGTCAACTTATCCTATAAGAAAAAAAAGCTGCCTGGAGTAAGAAAGTTGAAGGTGTCTCATCCCCGTGCCTCGTAAAATACGTAGCGCCATTGGTCCTACGCCTGATCTCTCTCCGGTTGTGTCGGTTTACCCATCCCATCGGACCACGAGGGTGTAAGGTAACAGAGAGTGCACGTGTGCTTGCGCACACTTGGGCACTATCATCCTGTCCTGAGCCGATGGCTAGGCTCCGTTGAGGCTAATCGCCGTGACCAAAATTCGGTCTGGATGCTATTAATATTATCCTCGACGGACCCCGAGACCAATTTAGAAGACGTACCGAAAATCCACCAAAACTACTGGAGAAGCATGGTGGATACTTCTCTACTCTAAAACCTTTACGGCTGCTATTTACATACTAGGATATAATATATTAAAATACTAAATGTTTCTTCAAACTTTAAGGGTTTTCTCTTTCATATCTTTTCATGGTAAAGAAAAATTCGAATACGCATTAATATTCCGGTAGCGTGGTTTGAATACGTGATGCTATTATAGTGTAAATATTTTTATTGGTATTGTAAACTATCGCGCTTCATTGCAAAATAAAATCAACATGAAAAATGTGCAAATGTTATTGTGCTATTCACAATATACCGTATTACTCATACAATAAAAAATTATTATACCAGCTCGAGATGCAGCAAAACTGTCTCCATAGGGGGAATAAACTACTTTTAATGTGTAACGGTAATGTTCGCTTTCCATTGACGCTCGCGTAAGCGCTGATGCGAAGGCCACTTCTGTTACTGTGTTCGGTGGAAATATCGCACCTGAAACAATATTTCTCCTTCAAGCTACGATAAAACAGTTTTTTTTAGTAGTTTCTTGTCAAAAATTTAAGCCAAAAAATTTGTCAATAAAGTGCATTCTTTGTCATAAAGAATATTCGTTCCGACTTTAATTGTGGAAACGGGCTTTTTATGTGATAATGATGGCAATATAATTAACTGCGTGATATGTCCACTGCCTCAAATCGTCCCGTGAGTGTCATTAGAGGTGACAGAGTGAAACTGAAACCGGGCATCAGCAACCAACCTGCAGCAACCATCACAACTATAGCAACCACGGGAAAGTCAGATGAGGCAATTTATGAAGGAAGCCCATGCCCAGTAGGCGCACTTTTATAGTTTTACCGTAATCGGATGGAATGGAATGATGATATATTATAAGAACTTTTCTATACTTTTACAAATAAGCACGTAAAATTTCTTATTGCGAAACCGTTTTACAAACATAAATTACCACACGTCTAGACTCGGCAAAATTATTTGTACACTTTACAAACAACTGATTCTTGTAGGGTTATCAATATAAATATCAAATAACAGGTTATTATTAAATTTATTATATATTAACTAAAAGGTACGTGTCTTACCTATCGAAATTGTTGTTTTTAAAGATTCGAAATTTCTAAAAGCACATTCTCCAGTTCCCACAATGAAAGTAAATATTAAGTATGAAAATGTTGTTTCTGTAAATGGAAGTAACAGAAAAATATGGAATTAGAAGATTTAGAACAGTATAATTTGGATGTTAAGTAAAAAGAACACACCATAATGGGGAACCATTTCGAATATTGCGTTTTTTGATGAATAAAACTAATACAGATATAATAATATCAAAAGTGCTCTTGGACATTTGAATCAAAGCTCGCACGCTGTCTTCGCTATCTGCCCAACTTTTTGTTAGCACTACTTCTCGTACACGAGATGCACCATGCATGCCGATCGATGTCAGCGCATATACTGATTGCAGCTCCCGGAATCGTTCCAACTGTTTGACGTATGTACTCATTATATGAAACGCTTAGCCAAATAAATTGGATTGTATATTAATAGACCGAAATGAACGAAATTCAAGGGTGCGAATCAAAAGTTCATCTATAATTAAAAATATTATTACTTATATTACTAAAAAGTACATGACTGTTAATAACCCTTGGGAAAGAGGTGGACTCCACCATGCTGTTTCTAATTGTTTTCATAAAAACTCTATAAATATTATATTATTAGATAGTGTATAATAGTAGTTACAAAATAAGAATTTTTTTAATTAAAATTATATTATATTTATTTACGATTAAAACTAATTATATATACAATATAAAAGAAGAAACTATAATATAGAAAACCTAAAACTAAAAATTTAAATCGTCAAAAAGACCTGCTCCCCGTGGTATAGTGCCAAGAACGCTGGCTGCGTTTCCTCGCTGAATAGCTATACTTAGCCTTTGAGCGAGGAAAGAACCAGCCCTCTTATCACCAGCAGCGACGACCAGTCGTGGATACAGTTCCTTTAGAGACTTCATTGCACGTGGACCCCACGGACCGATAGTCTCTACAGCAAATGGCACAAATATGTAGTCATTTCTTAAAGACTCATATTACTTTAGATATTATACCTATTAAAATATACGTTTTATAGTTACGTTTGAGTAATTTTTATTTATGAATGATTGTGTTCTGGCTAAAAAATTAAATAAAGTAGAAGTCTATCTTTATACAGCGTTATTTTGCAATAACCGACCAAATTTGCAAAGAAAGTTCAGAATAAATAATATAGGCAAACGGTGGAAAAAAATTTATAAAAAATTTCGAATGTTCTGTTTTCTTTTTAATTCAAAATTAGTTAGGGTACACATCACTAAGGGTAGATCGGTGGACAAAAACGTTGTTGCCCATAAATCACATTCAGTTTGGGATAATTTCAATTAAAAGTAGAAGCCTCATAGACTTACAATGTTTTATCATTAAATATATGTTTGAACTCAAGTTAAAAATTTGGTTGCTCTTTGAAAAATAACCCTGTGTATATAATTCTTCTTTCCTCATTTATGTGATTGAACGCCTCCTAAACCTCTGGACCGATTTCTAAGAAACTTTGTATGTTTGATTAAGAGGTTCCAAAATAGTTTAGATTCACAATCAGACCCCGTAGATGGCGCTGTTTTCGAAATCCAGAAATCACCCGTGCGAAGGCGGGGCGGATCACTTGTATATTTAGAAATACTAAGCACAATTTCTTTTTTTTTTTCTGGGGGGATTTTTAGATCAAGGAGTTTATTTTAGAGAAATAATTAAAAACTCTTATTTTTTAAGGATTCCGCGATGAGCCGGATTTTGGTATATTCTTGGTCCTCGGTGTCAGTCTGCGATAGACAGAGGTTTTGACATAAATTATGAAATTTGATATAATATGAATGCGGTTATCTAAACACAGACGTGAGATGGGAGATCGTAGTGTGTGGAATCAATGAATACCTCTTTGGTTTTTTTTTAATTTTATTTGAAATTTGCCCTAAAATGTTTCAAGAGTGCTTACAGAATATCGATGAAAGAGTTATGAATAAAGTTTGAACGAAATTTGATAGAAGAAAAGATAAATTAAAAAATAAGAAAGGAATGAGTAATTTATAAACCATTTTCCACTTGATTTTATTTAAATTTCGGCGGACTACAGTCCCTTTAGCGCTGCCTGTTTGATGTATAAAGTACCCGGTTGACCGAGCTTTGCTCGGTATTTTTCGCTCGGTTTTTTTAATTCGTGTGTTTTGGAAATTATATTTAGATACAAATTACATACTGATAAAATACGAATAATATTTTTCGATCTTAGTGACATTAGAAAAAACTGAACTGGTTATTTGAATAAAAAATCATGAGTGCAATTAGTTTAATTTAAATTTTCGTGTTTTTAAAAAATACTAAAAAAAGGGCTCGAAAAAATAGATTTTCTCAAAAAACAAAGGAACTTGAAAAAGAAATTAAAAAAAGTCGGTTGATCGGTCAGGGCTCGAACCATGGTATTACGATTTTGTGACCGCCCAATATACCAATTAAGCTATTTTGTAATCATTAACGAACTATCCAAATTTACCTTCTTATTCTAACGATATTGTAGCAATTCTTCATTGCCTAAAAACACGGACAAAAAGACATTTTCTAAAAATACATCCTAGCTAGATCGATTTATTGCCCCCGAAACTCCCTGCACACGAAATTTTATGAAAATCGTTGGAGCCGTTTCCGAGATTCCGATTATATATATATATACATATATATATATATATATATATATATATATATATATATATATATATATATATATATATATATACGACAGCATATATCACATGATTTACTGACGCTCTAATCATTCACATTGACGTATAGTTCGAAAAACCCGCAAGCGATGGGAAAGAAAGGTTCTCTAGTGCAGTCTCGTACCGGTAAGCAAAGTGTAAGGCAACCCCAACTAGATAGAGTGACGACCTGTTATACCACGCATGATTCGACGAATTCATGTAGCTCAGGACCTTGTTTGTGGCTGTAATGGTGATTATTATTATTTAAAATAAAGAACATCGACAATTTTCTTAGTTATTTACTAAGATTCCATGGCGCAGTGGCTTAGCAATGAGTGGCTGCGCCGGGGGCCGCGGGTTCGAATCCCGCACGGAACAAGTATTTGTATGGCCTATAAATATTTGTTCCGGGTCTGGATGTTTGTCCTTGTGCAATTTGTGTTTGCAAACTGTCCCCGCGATACAAGAGAAAATCCTAGGGTAGGGGTAACGTTTAAAAAAAAATTATAATTTAGTAATCAACAAAATGCGGTTTACCAAAATGCACTTCAAGCAAGCGCCATTGTCATACACCCATTCTTCTTTTTTTAACTTTGTAAAAGTTACTTCAACGTTTCAAAATAAGACAATTTCGCATTTCGGCTTACATCGAATGCAGGGAGCTATTGAAATTAAAATGAAACAAATTAGTATTTTTCTAACTCCCCGTGTTTCGTATTACATTGATATTTTTAGGCCTTTGTGTCAAAATGTTAAACATGAACAGGTGTGCTGAATATGCCATGGCCGGAACGTTTGGCTGAACTCCAGCTTGTCGACAACACTAACTGCAGTCGCTAATATCAGTTAGTATTGTAGGTTAACATCATGTTTATACTGTAAGCAACTAGTTTACTTTGAGTAAACCATGCTCCATGGCTTTGAAAACCAATCCGATATGAATGAGGTAATTTCGCGCTGAATATATAAGAATAATAAAAATAATAATGTTCTTTAGTCAGGTCAAGACGGTCACGGTTTTCGTCTCAACGAAAAATAGCCATCTGCACAGGACAATATTATAATGCCCTAGTGTGAGCGCAAGCAAAAGTACACTCCTTATTCCTTAATCTCATAGTCCAATGAGATGACAACCAGACACAATAAGAGAGAGATCAGGCGCAGGATCTACGGCTTTCGGCAACGAAGTACGAAGGTGAATACATATTTTTTGGACCGAAAATCAAGCGTGGCAACTATGTCTGAGATGACTAAGATGTAGCCAATCTTGTCAGTGACTCCTCTAACATATGGCAGTACAGCAGGTACACGCTCGACTGTCGCCGGCTTCACTCGTTCACTGTGACGTAGGCACGGGACCCGAAGCTTGTTGTCATGCAAAACTTGCTTGACGTGGTGGAGCTCGGCAGCCAGGTGTTTACTGTCACAGATCCCTCATGCTCTCTGAAACAAAGATTTACCCACGGTAGCTAACTGTGAAGGATGGTGGTGAGAATCACCGTTTAAATATCTACCTGTATGGGTCTTTTTTCTATACACAGTATGGCTCAAAGTGTTATCAGGATTCCGAATTACTAACACATCTAGAAAAGCTAAAGAATTGTTTGCCTCTAACTCCATTGTGAATTCAGTTCACTAATCTTTAAATGTAAATTTTTGTTTCAGAGAGCACGAGGGATCTGTGACGGTAAACACCTGGCTGCCGAGCTCCACCACGTCAAGCAAGTTTTGCACGACAACAAGCTTCGGGTCCCGCGCCTACATCACAGTGAAGAGTTAAGCCGGCCACAGTCGATCGTGTGCCTGCTGTACTGCCATATGTTAGAAGAGTCACTGACAAGATTGGCTACATCTTGAAGCGCGCTTCCATCAAAACATACTTCAAGCCGCCGAAGAAGATTGGTCAGTTTTTACCATCATTCAAGTGTAACGTCCCTCTGCAAGATGCAGGAATGTACAAGCTTGATTGTGAATGTGGTCTCTCCTACATAGGACAAACTAAAAGATCAATTAAAATCCGCGTTAAAGAACATATAGTTGATGTGAAGAAACGACGCTCTAAGAAGTCTGCAGTCTGTGAACACGTACAGGATCGCCCTAGTCACTACATCAGATTTGATAGACCACAAATCCTCGTTAAAGAACACCGATTCCTTCCAAGGATGATTCGCGAGGCTATTGAAATCAAAAAACATCCTATTTTCGTGGCTGGGTGCTACCATCTGCTTGGGATCCTATAATAAATAAAATTAAATCCCAAACTAAGCGTACAACTGCAAGACTTCAAGGTACCATAAGTTCATACTGTGTAGATCGGAACAAAAGTTAAATTTTAATCTATGGTAACCGCGGTTAACTATGACATCTGGACGTTGAACATCTTAGTCCCCCCCCCGTGACCATGTGTGCTGTAAAGCACTCGAAACGTAGGTACTAGTATTATTTAAATGTGTAGTGTTCGCGAAAATATAAGAAATCATTATAATACAACACAGTTGAAGAGTTAAAGCTAAATATTATGCAAGAAATTAACGCTATTCCACGAACAATTTGTCGCCGTGTTTTTTAAAAATGCGATTACAAGAATGTCGAAAGGATAGGATCGGCATTTTTGCTTACACTACAAGATGAGATCGTTATTAAAACAAGATCAAGTATACGACCAGCTATATTAGTCACACGATTGCATTAAACGAGGTTGTTACCGTTAGCAAAATTTATCAATGTTTGGCTGAGATTTGGTTTTGAAGTATAAATCCCCCACAATACAAACAAGTGATTTAACAATCTGTTCAAAAACGTTACTCTAATGATTTATATAATGCTCCAGTACAGTACCTCGTACGGGTGGTGGTAGATAAACCACACAAAAAGCATTTTGACGGATAAAATTTGAAAAAGGAAAGGCTATAGTAACCCATAAATCTTCACAGCTACTTTCCCAACACTTATTGCGTTTCGATTTAATATTAGTCTTTATAGCAATCAATTCTCCTCCTCCTTTTTTACCGCTTTGTAGATTAGAACTTTCTCTATCCCTCCTGTATACCTTGTATCTGTTATCAAACATTTTACTATTCAGTACTGCGCCGTTCAGTCACGTTTCTGTCAAAATTATGATATCGTAATCATTACAGCAAACGTTTCGATAAAATGTTAGTGTTTTTGTATTACCTAGTATTTAGTAAACCTCCACTATTCTGGTAATATACCTTTAAGTTTTTGTATTTTATTCTGATTTTGCATATTATACTCGATTATGCATTCAAAGATAATAGGGCATTAATTGGCAAGGGATTTTAAGTATTATTTCAAATATGTATGTAAAAGTAATTTAAAGAAAAATGGCATTTCTTTATAAATATTTTACTAAAAATTAACCTTGCAAAAATATGTCAAAATGTCTTCAAAACCTGGAAGTAAATTTATACAGAATTTTAGCAGCTTTTTGGCAAAGATGGTATCAATTTTGATTTACATATCAAAGTAAGCATTCTCTTTGTTGTAAAAATATACAACAGTTTTGTGTCACTTTATAAAATATATAACACCCTTTTCTCATATGAAAGTACTTTAGCGACAGCTAAAATACTTATAAAGCTTTTGTTGTATTTGCAAAGATATTCACGTGGACGAAGGGTGCCTTTACAATTCCATTGTGCCCAAAGTAATATGGTAATGTATCGTGAAATTTTCTGCTTAGATCTCATAAGTAATTTGTACAGATTTTTTTGAAAGGACGTAGTTAAATTTATATTCTACATCACCTATTACACACCTAAACAGTACACTTTTGTACATATACCTTTGTATGTACGTAAGTTGCAGGCAAAATTATAAGAATTTGAGATAGTTGTTTTTTATTTCTGGCTAATTAGAGCTATACTACCATTTAAGTCAAGAGAACTTCTTGGTATCTGTTATAGTGCAGTAGGATAAGATTTAGAAATGGATTTTTTACGTCGCCATAATAAGAAGCTTGTTACTGTCATCCTCTCGTTTCTGAATGGGCTACGGAGCGGTGGTCATGTTATCGCGATAATTTTTTCCCAGATACGCCGGGTTAATAACCCTTATCAGAAATGAGGGGAGGCCTGTGCCCAACAGTGGGACGTATATAGGCTGTAACAATACTATACCATACTATAATAACGATGTATATATTTACCGTTGACCAAGTGGTAAAACAGCACTTGATTTTGCAATTGACAATTTCATAGCTGACGTAGGTAATATGAAATTTATAACAAGCAGTCCCTTTTCAAAACACAAACGTTCATTAAGTTACAAGATTAATTTTTATCACAAAATCATATTTTCCTTTTATCCTATAAACTTAATAGCAAAATGTTAAAATAGAATAAAGTCTACTTATATATCTATATGCCACAGGTGAGCAAAAGCGTACTCGCATTACGTGACCAAAATGTTTACAACAACAGTAACAGTTTTTATTTTTGTTTTTCGGTGTTAATATATCAATTCTTAATGCTCTTATATGGGCTCAGACTGGGATTGAATCCCAGGTCAAGCAATATATAAAGCTTAATTAAGAGTGTCATTAATTATTATAGGATCAACACAGGCGCGTAATTTAATATTCTACTGTTGTTTTTTTATCTACATATGTATTCGTATTTTTTATCTACATACGTATATATAGCACGACGTTAAAGAACATACCTTTTTAGAAACAGTGTAAATATGATTCAAGTGTAAATGTCAGCCTTTGACTTTGTGATAGAGACCTTTAATTTCTCGGCCACGATGCTATTAATATATGCGAGGTCTCCATAGGAATTTCGGCCACTACTAGCTCTAGAGATTTCTTGTGAGTTTTGAACTGGTCTTCAACTTATTTGACGCGATATTTTGTATTGTTTTCCTTTATTTCTTATTTCAGACACGACACTAGATTTTTTCCTGTATCATGAAATCGTTTTACAAAAATAAATTGCACAATTCACAGGGACAAACATCCAAACCCGGATCATTTATTTATAGGCCCTACAAATATTTTTTCCACTAGTTATTCAAAACCACGACCATGCGCTTGTAATACTTAGCTACTGCGCTACCAAGCCGCATTTAAATTCGGTTATGAATAACAGTCAAACAAATAAATACGTCCGTCCACTAATCAATGATGACAGAGTTTAACTGAAAATTTATAATTATAATTTATAAGACATTGGTACTAAAGCTAGCATTTGGTATTAAACTATATAATAACTTAATTCATATAATTACTTGGTAATAATACTAGCGATCCGCCCCGAATTCTCATGAATGATTTCTGAATGTAAACGGCATTGCCATCTACCGGGTTTAACCAAAACTAAGAAGCGTGCAAGTGACTCCTTAAGTACCCCGTAAAATTTTCACCAAAATCGGTCAAACCGTTTAGAAATTAAACCGTTTAGGAAGAATTACGTGCGTGTGCACGCCGAAATTTTATATAAAAAGATTTTCTGTTCTTTTTTAGGGTTCCGTAGTCAACTAGGAACCCTTATAGTTTCGCCATGTCTGTCTGTCCGTCTGTCCGTCCTCGCTTAATCTGTGTGACCGTTATCACTACAAAGCTGAAGTTTGGTACCAATATGTGTATCAATCACGACGACAAAGTGGTAAAATAAAAATTGGAAAAAATGTTTGATTAGGGTAGTCCCCCTATATGTAAAGCGGGAAGTGATTTTTTTTTAATTTCAACCCTAACGTGTGATACATTGTTGGAAAGGTATTTAAAAATGAATAGGGGCTTACTAAAATCATTTTTTGATAATGTGATTTCGGAAATAATCGCTCCAAAATTAAAAAACAATGTGTCCCCCCCCTCTAACTTTTGAACCATAAGTTTAGAAAATATGAAAAAATCTGAAAAGTACTTTAACTTTCAACTTAACTTCTAACTTTATAAGGACTTTCTAGGAAAATCATTTTGAACTTGGATGGAAACAACAGTACCCACTACCGGGAGCAGTTGCAGGAGCGCGAACATAATGGATGGTTCCACCTTTAAACTCATAAGTGGGAACACTTATTGTGACGGACGGGAAACTACGGAACCCTACACTGAGCGTGGCCCGACACGCTCTTGGCCGCTTTTTTCTTTATTAATAGATAACCCAATTGATTACATAGTTTATTTTAAATAAACTAAGAAACCAATATTAATTATTGTAATATGGTTTAATTCAATTCTCTGCTTTCTTTGAGACTTAAGCAGCTTTGGAAATACTTTTTATAAAACTAATTGTTACAGTTATTGGTAAATAAAAGTTAAAGCTTTTATCTTCTAGTTCTAATGATATTTTCCTTTTCTTTTGATGAAATAAAATCGTATAATATCTCCAATATAAAGTGAATATGTTAAGTAATATGGATGTAAAAGCCATATGTATACGTATTTGTGTTACAAACATACAGCAGGCTCATATCTTAATTACTTTTGTATATTTTTAAGTAAGATTCTAAAGTATTATTTTTTTAGAGAAATACTTATATCATCAGTAAAGTAAATAATGTATATTATCACTTGGTCGGTCTCCGGTTGGGTTTGAGAGAATCTATAGTACTTAATTGCTACGCTGGGAGGTGCTAAAGTAACATATACTGTGATTTCTGAACGCTTTACGGGAGCTTTGGAACGATAAATGTTAATGCGTCCTCACGTCTGCTAGTGTTCGAATGCTAAACCAGAACTTGTTTAATAAGAGGGAGGCCTTATCCAGATAATAATAAAAAACGCTTCAATTTTGATAAGCGCAGTTCTAAAATAAACATTTAGGAATGCTTTATCACAATCAATATTCAAACGTTTAGAAATACATTTAGTTACTTCAGAAAACTTGATTATAAAAAAAATTAAAGAAAATGAAATTAAATTTTTATTAGCCGTGTAGTGGCGGTTAAGAATATCCACTACCCCATATCTTCCCGTGGGTGTCGTAAGAGGCGACAGAGGGAAGCAGGCAGAAGATGGGCAGCACCATCTTCCTGATAACACCAATATCAAAATCAAAAACTGCGGTTGCTGTCAAGAGTGGCAACTATGGCAACAGGGGGATCCCCATAAGCAACGACATAAAAAACCGAAGAGTACAATCTGCCACTTTGCCTTGCGTATGTGGACCATCAGAAAGCCTTTGATTCCGTTAAAATTTGTTCGTCACTACAGTGTCTTCAGTGGTGTCAAGTTGACTGTCCGTATATCGAAGTGTTGAAGTGTTTGTACAGTAGGGCTACGATAGCTATCCGAGTACAGAACCAGAGTACGAAACCTATCCAACTGCAGAGAGGTGCAATATAGAGTGACGTTATATCCCCGAAACTCTACTTTCGAGAACGTTTTCAAGTTACTGGACTGGAAAAGATACGATATTAACATACATGGCGAGTACATCACTCACCGTCTATTTGCCACTGATATAGTCCTTATGGCAGAATCGCTGGAGGACCTAAGCACTATGCTCAATGACCTCGATAGTGCGTCCCAACGGATAGGTCTTAAGATTAACATAGAGAAAACATAGATCATGTGCAACATCCATGTCACACCGATGCCGATAGTTGTTGGGAGCACAAGTTGTTGACGACTATGTTTACCTGGACAAAAAGTTCGACTAGGTAAGTCCAACTTCGACCGAGAGGTCAATCGACGGATTCAACTCGGCTGGGCAGCGTTTGGAAAATTACGACACATCTCGTCAGGTGTACCTCAAACTTGAAAACGAGATTGTGCAACCAGTGCGTTTTGCAAGAAATGAATTATGGATCTGAGACATGTTACTTCACTGCTGGCCGTATGAGGGCGCTCAAGGTCGTATGATATATAATGCACTCATCGGGAACTCAGGGTTTTCGTTACATGTTGTATTAATGGTTCAATTCAAAATATTGAAATCTAGTTTGTAAACTATTGAAGAATATTTTTATATAAATGATTTAGTAATAACTGAATGTAGAAAGGAATAAATGTAAGTTTGTGTGCTCGCTTTAAATAGCATAGTACGGAAGCTCGAAATCAGATGCAATTCAAGATAGTAAGTTCGGAGAATGTGCGCAGGAATTGCATAACTTAATTCCTTCCTCTCCCTTCCGCCATCAGACAAACAGACGTTCAGACAGTCTCTTTCGTTGTTGACTTACAACCATTCGAACCAAACGGTTTGCTACATCGTTCGACATGCGTATAGCAAAGGAATGAAATAAGTTGCCTGCATATGCCTTTTCATCCGATTACAATGTCAACCACATTGTAATCGAATGAAATCTTTAATATATTTGTGGGTATATAGCATTGATTTATATAACACTAGATCAATAATAACCGCACCAAAGCGTTGTCACTGCGCATATGGCCACAGCCATATGCCTAGCTAACGTGAGTTCATTGTTCAATGCGACGCCGACAGAGTTGAGCCGCGACAAAAATGGGTAAATGCGTAGTGAAAGAATGCTATTCTAGGTCACAAAAATGTAATAAATCAAGCGGAATCACTTTCTACGCATAATTTTTAGTTCTTGTTTTCATATAAACGTAAAAACCTCAAATAATTAAATAAAATTATAGAATATTGCCATTTAGGGTCAATGTTGCCACTTTTCCGCATTTGTGATTAACCTACATTAATGGAAGACTATATAATTAATGGAGTAAGTTAATTTGTTACCTCTGATTTTAAATATTTTAGAAATTATAATAAAAACTACGTTTTAACTTTCATACAAAATAATTATTATTATTTTAGTTAATTCATGAATTATCTATTAAATACTTATATTTTATTACCTATTTTATATTAATAATTTTATATTATTTATAATTTCATATAAATTTTATATTAATTATATTTTATTACCAATTTTATATTGTTTTATTTATTAGTACCATAAAAATACGTTTTATTTCATCATTATGTTTACTTCTATTCATCTGATAAGCTTTGTATCCTTTTTTTTCTAAGGGGACGTAAAAGACTTTAAAATAAAATATAATTTTTTAATATAAAAACAATTAACTGCAGCTTAAAAAAACTCATTTTTATTGCACATTTTAGGTAAAATTTCATATAGTAAGCCACACCAACCCGCCATTGCATGTTTGTGTGTCTATCTTTATCTAATCTTAGCGACGATATTGTTTTCGCAACTTGTGTAAGTGAGATAGATATATGTTCACTTAAAATTGTTATTAGTTTCAAAGCTACGTCGTCGTGTTTGGATAGTGGTTACACTTTTTTCGACGCGCGGTAATGTGGTTTGCTCCTCTAGTGTTGTATAACTCAATGGTATATAGTAAGTCAGCTCAAATTCTAATTTCGCCCCCACTTCTCCGCGCGTCCTATGCTATGTACCGACATGTATGTAATCACTAATACTGTAAGTAGATAGGCCGTTAGATACTTATTTCATTAGGTTTATCATATTTATGCCTGTTTATATGATAAACCTAATGAAATAAGTATCTCTTCTTTTTATTACTGTTTCCATTCCATTTCCATTTACCATTTTAATTTAACGTCGTCCTGTTGCGTAATATGTACTCTGATCGTAAGCGACACAACTTCCCCCTTCAAAAGCCAAAGCGATACTAACCGGGTAACCGGGCGGCAGGAAACAAGCTTCAAGACGCCGATAGTTTAGGTAATTTCTTTTTAGAGTGAAAGTAATCGTATTTAAAAAATTAAATAACATAAGCCCTGCTTTATAGTTAGTTCAGTTAGTATGCAAAGTTTCATGATCTTATTTAAAGTATTTTATGAATAACAGCGGTTTATTGTTCATTTTGGAGGTAACTTTGGATTTTTTTTCTATCGAGAAAATTTTACGGAATCGTGTTTTCGTCCAACATACTACTTAACATTAATCCTCAACTTTACCATATATTTATTTCAAAATTAATGCTGTAATATTTTCATATTTTTCATTTGGCATAACGGAGGATATTGTTAAGCCATTTGAGGTTATATTTCCCTTTAAGGCAAGAATCGCGTCGACTTAACAAAAGCTTGTTCAGGCTTTTGTTAAGTCGATACGATTTACTTACTTAGGCTACATCATTACTTACTATTAGGTGGGATGGTAGTTAAACCAGCGTTTTAATGATAAAATAATAGTACAATCCTAGGCCGCATAATTATAATTTTTATTATAATCTAAAGTTTTGCTTTACCACTTGCTCGGAGATATAGAAGAACATCGCAACGAAACCTGAGGCTGAAAACCATTTTTTTTAGGATAATAATTTCTTAAATTTACGCGAACACTACACATTGAATAAAACTAAATTTACGGATTCTATCGCGTTTATTTAACCGATTTTACTTATTTTTAAGGATATGTGAAATCTGTCAATACTCTCTATAGCAGCGTGGCAGACATATTATTCAGTATGCTTATTGAAATCAGAATACTGCTAAATTACTGATTTTTTGGACTTTTTCAAAATTGCACCTACGAGTGACTGTATAAAGTATTTAACTGGCCTGTCCAGAACATTTCTTCGAAAAACTACTATATTTTGCACGTTCCAGTTACTCATTTATAAAACAGTCTGTAATTGTCCAATACAAATACAAACAGAGAACCCGAGGGAGGGATGGAAAATGTCTCACTAGTCTGACTGATTAGTAAACCCATTGAATGAATGCAAATATAATATATTACTGGTATTTACTAGTAATATATTATTAGATAAAATCTTTTCAACCAGATATTCCATCTCAGTCGCAGTGGTGCAAACACGTTTATTTAAAATCGTATTTATATGTTATGGAAATTAAAATATATAACATAATATCTACCTGTTTCAACACTGGTAAGATTTTTAATTTTTTTTCAAAGCATATGTTGCAGGACTAAGTCTGCTTGCTAGTTTTGGTACGTTGAAACCCCATTGAAGCTTCGCGTCTAGTGTGATTCCATGAAAAATGGTAGAATCGACATTACTCAGATCCCCCCATCATTCATCCCCATTTAAAATTTAATTAAGTATTTACTTGTTACATGTTATGAACATTTGGAGTTATGACTTTCATATATTTACTTTTAGTGTCATTTAAATGAAAACCAATTTACTAATTCAGATATAGCATTATTTACTTCATAATATTTTAGTAAGTGTCGTTTTAATTTAAAAATGAATGAGGTGTCATCAGCAAATAAAACTATATAACGGTTATCCCCTACTATGTAAAGTAAGTCATTAATATATACAAGAAACAGAAAGGGGCCGAGAAATGAGCCCCTCAGGGCTTTGGGCCTTGGCCTATCGACCCAGAAGAGTAAATTTTTTTTCTTTTACTTTGCGCGAGCGGCTATGCAGGTCTAGAAAAGCTAATTAATTCACTGCGATCTAAAAGACGTATTGTGATTGCTGCTACGGCTATAGTTAACTACTAAGCTCTATGTCTTCAATGAATAGGAGTTGCATAGATGTGAGTAATTTCACTTCTTCTGGGCAAAGTTACAAAACATGGTTCCCCAGATGAGTATCACGATTGCGCATTAAGGGTCCAAAATCAGTTAAAATTTGCAAAGGCGTTTCTTTCGTTAAGTAACAGAACTGGAACATCTTTGAGTTGCTTATTCCCAGGTTGGACATGTGGTTTTTAAGACAACAGTATCCAGTCAGGGCTCTTGCCACAATACACAGTTTATTCTCACCTAATACCAGGGCTTCTGAAACGAATTTACGACCATAAGCCCGGATTGAGGTTTTAGAATACTTTAAGCCTGGTGTATCAGAACAGATCTTAAGTGATTTATTGTGATAAAGAGTTGCTTGAGAATGTTCCCAACGATACGAGTCATTAGCCTTTGCAAGTAATAAAAAGTGTAGACATAAAAATATATAAAGCTCGGACACATAAAACATTTTCTCCTTAGGATATTGTTATCGTTTTGTTATCGCCAGTGTTCTCGACTTTCCGATCGAAAGAGTGGAACGACTCCGATTCGCCTAAAAAGTTCTATATTCATTTTATCGAGTATAAAAGTGTATGCCGGGGGACGTAGAGTCCTGCGCCCTCCTTTCTGCCAAGGAGGGTCGCGTTCGTATACGGCTTAGAGATCTCTAGTCAGATCGTTAAGCCAATTCCTAAAAGGCGGTGTTTAGTGGGTAAAAGTCTCCACATAACCACGCAGCTGGCTGCGTGGTATGCTATGAGCATTCACCGCCTCCCTCCCCCGCTTTCCGGAGGGTTGCCCATATTTGCTTCGGGCGCGAAAAAAAAACGTAGAGTTAGTTATTTCATGAACGCGAAAGTGAACTCGATGGATGCGACTACGAGAATTCTGACTACGACATCTGTCATAATATAATATATCGCTTAGCTATTTTCGGTATATACTGAAGAAGCTTAGCGATTCGAAGACGTAAATGTGTACTTGCTTTATGTGTGGAAAATATATCCATTTCTCAACCTAATCGGCATTTTACTCGCCCCGCGCGTAACACTATTATTATAATTATTAAAACTAATTTAAATTTAAATTATTCTTACATGAAAGTTATTCATTTATAAATTTAAGTCTAAATTTACGAGCTTTATTAGCTTCAGCATGGCTCTAACTTGTATATTTTAATTGTTGAATAAACATGCATTATTCTATTCTAAAACAAATGAAACAAACACGCCGCATTAGGAAATATTATAATATTTCCCTGGTCTTAAATGACACAATACAACATAATATATTTTCCTGAGATAATCTCGTGCTATATATTATATACGTTTATCAATATAATTTCACAAGTTCTTGTAGAAAATCGGCCTCCCCAAAAGAATGCCAAAAAGCGCGATCCTGCGCCACTTGCATTCACTGACTTTCTACGTCTCCTACTTGGTAGTCACTACATTAAGTGGGGGGGGGGGCACCATACATTTCGCTTACCATAACGAGACTGCCACTCGGGAACCTTTTTCCCCACCATAATTTTACGTTCTAATTTCTGAAAAAGATAAGAAACAAAATGTACCATCAAGCTAAAGTAATATTAGATAAGTCTTGTTTCGCCTAGGAGTCCGCATGATTAGATACCAACCATGCGGATACTTACCTATTTCTGGTGCTAAATCGCATTTCTTGCAGTGCTGTGTTCCAGGAAGGGTATAGAGATTTGGTACAATTGCAGACTGCGAGGTTCTTAGTACTTAGAAGTACCAACGCATCTGTTTTGCCTTATTTGTTTGACGTTTGATGCAAGTCACCATGAGTTGCAGTAGACACTTACCATCAGGTGGACTGTAAGTTCGTTCTTCACTTTAATTTTATTAATAATAATAATAATAATAATAATAATAATTCTTTATTTAAATCACAAGGTATTTTAACATAAATAAGTGGCTAGAGCCTCCCTTTAAGCACAGAGCGCCTGTAGTAGGAGGCTCCGCTCTTCCACAACTTCACAAACAAAATCTTATGAAATACTTTAGACAACTAATATAAAAACGTGCATGCTTGTGTGGTGTGTGTGTGTGTGTGTGTGTGTGTGTGTGTGTGTGTGTGTGTGTGTGTGTGTGTGTGTGTATGTGTGTGCGTGCGTGAGTGCAAGCGTGCTAGCGTGTGTGTGTGCGTGCTGTGCTTATTTGAGTATTTATATGAGCGACTTTTCAAGGAGAGACTCAATTTCCTCATAATCAAGTGGTTGTAGATACTTTTTTACTGCATTTTTACATTCGTAATGGGTCATTGTGTAAATTCCTACATGTTTATTAATTTTGTTGTATAATTCTGCTGCGCGTTTACTATACTGTACTCTAGCAAAAAACGTGTGAGTATTGGGAACTTGTGCTACTAATTCTTTTCTCCTCTTTTGTAAAATATTTGGATTAAAAGATAGGGACTTATGTTTCTTTAATATTGTGTGCAGTACATAAATTTTTCGTACTGATAATAACTGTGTTTCATTGTAAAGACTTGTAGTAGGATATCTTCTGTTTTTAAAATACATATTTTTAATTAAACCACGTTGCGCACGTTCCAAGTGGATAAATTTTGTTTTGCAAGCACCCCCCCATATAGATATACAGTACCCCAAAACGGATTGTACCAAAGCAGTGTATATATCGTTTAATAATTTGTTTTGCATATGTTCAGTGGACGGTTTTCTTGGCACCACATGTCTTAAGGTACGAAATATCCAATTTAATTTAGCAATTCTGTTAGATACATGTTCTATGTGAGAATACCATGACAATTTCTGGTCTATTATTACACCTAAATATTGTGTATATGTTACTTTATTTATCAATGGACAGTTATTATTAAAGGCGCATTTATTTATATTGTTACACGTATGAATCCTTATATTGAAATCTTCCGACGGTTGTGTGCGTTTAGATATACTGAAACAGATATATTTAGTTTTTGCCGCATTAAGGGTCAGTAAATTCAAATTTAACCATTTTGCCACCTGGGCCATCCCAAATTCTGCCCTTTCCTTAACTTCTTGCCACGATTTACCTTTAAAGATAACTGCTGTATCATCAGCATACGAAATTATTTGTGCGTTTTCTATTTTTAAGTTGCACAAATCGTTTATGTAAAGCAAAAACAAGGAAGGCCCCAATATACTGCCCTGTGGCACACCATATGATATAGTTGCGTCGTCACTAATAAACTGGTCAACTTTTACACATTGATTTCTATTGGAGAGGTAGTCTCTAAAAAGTTTAAGGGCAGTACCTCTTACTCCAACTTTTTCCAGTTTATATAAGAGTAGAGTGACAGAAACCGTGTCAAACGCTTTCATGAGATCTAAGTACACAGTTAAGCATTTTTGACCTTTATCTAAGTCATCAACCACCAATGATGTCATACGAGCAACTGCATCCTCACTAGATTTGCCATGCCTAAAACCAAACTGATAAGGAGATAATATATTAAAAGAATTTAAATAATTAAGAAGTCGAATATTAATTAATTTTTCAAGTATTTTTGATATAGCTGGTAATATTGATATGGGCCTATAATTACTGATGTTGTCTCTGTCCCCTCCCTTAAATATTGGTACAATAGAAGATTTTTTTAGTTTCTCCGGGAAAACGCCTTTTTCAAAACATAGGTTAGTGAGGTGGGTGAAAATTGGTATCAGTTCGTTCTTGGCATACTTTAAAAATCTAGTGGAGATCCCGTCCCAGCCAGGGGCACTATCAGTCTTTAAATTCATTAATATGCTCTCCACCTCACCTGTGTCCGTATTTAATAGTACAAAGGAATTAGACTGTGTAGGCAAGTTAAGATGTTGTATGTTATGGCCGCTTGAATTTAGTTGTTGTGCTAATTTTTTACCAATATTGACAAAGTATTCATTAATATAGTTGATTGATTGCAATGGTGATGATTTTATTTTTAATAACTCTGTATTTTGATCCTTTGATTTATTGCAGTATGTTATGTTTTTAATATTCTTCCAAAGTAATTTATTATTTGAAACCGATTTTGCAAGTAATTCTCGTTCATATTTACGCTTTAGATGTTTTAAAAGATTATTACAGTAGTTCCTATACCTTTTATACGTTATCTTAAGTATTTCATCGTGTGGGTCTTTTCTTGCTTGTTTTTGTAAGTTATTTCGATTTTTAATGCAGCGTAAAATACCAGTTGTTATCCAAGGTTTTATGACCCGTTTGTTGCTAGGAATAACTCTAATTTCAGTACACATTTTCAATGAATCAGTTATTCGTTGTATAAGTTGACTTATTACTAAATTTGGATCCTCACAAAACAGTAATTCTTGCAAATTTTGGTCACTTAGATGCTTAAGAGCTTTTTCAAAATCTATAGAATTCTTTGTTTTATTTATTCTTATATTGCTCTTTATCTTAGATAATGATAATAATGTAGTAAAATGATCTGTGATAGATGTTTGTATAATTGCTATAAAAGCTGATACTTTCTTTCTATTAATTTTTAACATAAAATGATCCAAACAATTTTTTTCTCTGGTGGGTAAACAATGTCCAGGAAGTATACCATGTGTTGAAAGCATATTTAGGTAGTTTGCCCTATTTTTAAACTCATTAGGAAGTTCTACAGTTTTTGTTTTTATATTAATATTAATATCTCCTGCAATTATAACGTTATTCTGGGTATTTAATGTACTTAAGTGGGTATCAAGTGAATCAATAAAAATATCAGTTTTAGTGTTAGATGGAGAACGATATATACATAATATGGTATTATTGAGTAGATCTAGTTGTAGACAAGAAGCCTGTGATATTTGTATTTCCTTAACTTTAGGTTGTAATGTATTTTTGACATAAACCACTACTCCATCATTTTGATTCACCTGTAATTTTGTAGCATAAGAGCAATAGTTATTAAGTTGGGGAATAGGTTTATTTACATTTAATCGACATTCCGTTAAAATTATTATATCTGTGTTAAATGTTAGGCTAGAATATGTTATTAAAAAGTCATCAAAGTTATGGTAAATACTTCTAATATTCTGAGAAATAATGGTAAGATCGTTTTTGTTAATATAAATATGTTTTGTTAGGTCAGAAGTACTACTACACTCGATAGACCGCGCTATGTCTATACTATCTATTTCTTGTAAAGTTTGTAAGGTCTTATTATCCATTTTGTGTGTAGGCAGGTATTGACGTCATTTTCAATTTAATATGAAAGCTACAGGCTCTTATATACTCATCATAGTAATTTATCATAGTTACAGTACCAAAATGATATTGAGTATTTCTTATTATTAACCATAAAATTAATATATTATTTATTATATACTGTAATGCAACATAATATAAATAGTACTGTATGATGCTCTTATGTATGGCACTTGTGTGATTATGTATTGAGTGTGAGTTAATACGTAGTGTGTATGTAATAGGCGTGTAAATATAGTAATATGTAGGGTGTAGGATGAGGATTGAGTGTGATGTATAAACAGATATATGAGTGTATGTGATAGCACGTGTAATACATGAATAATATATTAAATTATTTTTATCAAACCAATTTGAAATTTGAAACATAAGGTAAAACAATGTAGTTTTATAGTAACTAAAAAGCTTAAAAGATAATATTATTGAGAAATAAACATCTAAGGAAAATATCCAGTAGAGAAATAGCGAAAAATTATTCTTATGTAATATATAAAAAAATAGTACTACTACACCGGATAGTCATTTTTCGAATTGCAGCTTTCGAATCTGCTCTTCACTTTTAATTATAACAATAGGAGAGTTTTCATCTTTTCTTATATAGACTTTCCCGTATGCAGTCCAACAGAACTTATAAGAGTGGGTTTTTGCCAGGTCCCTTGCCAGAAAGTGCAGTCTAGACCCTTTTACAGTCAGGTGCTCCGATAAAAAGACGGGGATGTCGGCTTCCGCTTTAATACCTAAGTGTTGACTACATATTTTAGATCTATGTTTTTTGTTAAAGGCTTTACCTTTTTTGAGAATCTCAGTTTTTATTAGTACGGAGCTGGTTTCCACCACAATCGGAGTATTTTTCTCCTCAGATTTCTTACCACGAACCCTGTAAATGTCTAAGATGTCAGTCTTAGTTATTGGGCAGTCTAAGTTTTGGGATAAGCATAATACCATCTCAATAAGGTCTTCTTTACTTTCATTACTTTTCTTTGGCACATTTTTTATTTGAAGATTATTCTTGCGGCAATCCATTTGTAAATCCTCAATTTTATTTTCTAAGATTGTTATATATTTTTTATCTTCACTTACTTTGCTCTCAAGTTGATTAATCCTTGTTTTAAATTCTTCGTTTTGTGCCGTTAAATATGATATCGAATTTTCAATGTTGACATTGGATCGCTGTATATCTTTTAAACTTGTTGTAACTAGTTCCAAATCCTTTTCGTGTTTAAAGGAGAAGGAAGTTATCATTTCCTTCATTTCTTTCCTAAATTCATTTAACTGCATAATAATTAGATCCTGCGTGTCATCTTTAGTGTTTTTTTTGCGTTGTGATACGTAGGTCGATGGCGGCGACTCCGCGTCGGTGAATGATTTGTCTATTGATGAGTCCATAAGTACTAGGCAATCAGTGTTTTAATGCGGTAGCGTACACGCAGCGTAACGCAACAGTTGTCAACAGGTGTCGCGCAAACGAGACGTCCGAGCAAGAAGAAAGAGAAGTAGTTCCAACAAACACTTAGGCACTATTTTAGTCAGTTTAAGAGATCGAAGTACCAGGCACGCATAAACGCAGCAGAGTCATGTACACAGTTAGTTCTTTTTGGTATTTTAAGTCTGCGGTATACGTTCAATGACTTACAGAGGTACCAGGGCAACAGAGCCGCAGGGGAGATCGTTCCGTAGCAGAGTACGTAGTGTTGAACCGTAGCACAGTTCGTAGTGTGCTACGAAAAACAACCGTTTCTACGGAATAATAGGAGGGGCTTGGAGTACTGCTACGGCTATTGATTCACCAAAATAACCTCTTGTTTGTTTATGCACTCCTATTTTCGCGGCACTGATTTATAGGTTTGATTTTAATTTAATATCGAAAAATAAGACAATAAAAGATCCAATACACGAGCACTCCATGAGCGGTCCGAGGAGGAAGAGGAATAGGAGGATTAAAAAAAAAACTTATATAAAACATTACACGTATATTATGTTACTCGATATAAAAGTTAATGAAGCCTAATTAAACTAAAACGTAGATTCACTAACGAGTCCATGAACACATTAAACAGAATAATAATAAGAGAAAATTATAGTCCAAGTTATAAAGCCACCAGTCGATACAAAGTGCAATTTGCGGTAGAGCAATTTGCTGGACCATTATGCACGATGAATTTATCGTACAATATCTTCGCTAAGTTAAACCATGTGTTCAGACATTTTGTGTAAAATATTACGTTTATGATTAATTCGCATAACTTAAACAGTCTTTTCTTATCAACTTCCGGACACTCGTTCTGAGAAAACATATGAATTTATAACTAGTACGAATTAACTTGAGACCTGGGCCGATGACGTAATTGTCAATGTACGGTGTGCAAAATAATGCGTCGTAATATTTTTTTATTTGAAATTTTTGATATAATATTATTTTTAGTTAACGCGTCAAGGAAGGACAAAGAAATAAACATACACACTTTCTCATTTATAATATTTTTAATTTATTTATTATACACTTTATTGCACTATAAAAAGTGTTACAGATTCATACACAATAAAAATACAAAGCATAACAGGCGACGTTATTGCTAAAAAGCAATCTCTCCCAGGCAAACTTAGGGTGAAAGTGAATCAATCTTGGATAAGCGGAACAGCACAAACTATGTAAAATCAAGGAATAGAAGTAAGGAATATTAATAAGAATTTATTATAATATTTATTATTCATTGTCACTGTATACGATCGGTTCTATTCTGTCCATTAGATCGTCCTCACTTTCATTCTCTGAGCTGGATTCTTCCGCTCCGAGGGATATAATTAATTCTCTCTGTTGGATTTCTCCAAGTCTATCTATTAGAAAATGAATACTCTCCCAGTATTCATTTTCTAATCTTTCGATATGGTTAATTTCTTTCTTCCAATCGGAAGCTGTTATAGACTGTATTGCGTCTCTTGTCAAACCCTCTATTTCCCTTTCGAACTGGTTAACATTTTTAGCTGCCACCCTTTGTTTTATTAAGTTCCTTATATATTCGATAGGGTTCAAATCACAATGGTAGGGTGGCAGCCGTAATACCTCGTGTCCATGCTCCCTCGTGAGTTCGTCCACTATATATTTTTTCAGTGGTTTATTGAGCAGTATTATATGGTACAGTTCCGGTTTCGTCATTTTTTCATCAAAAGGAATGTTGTTTTTCCGAAGCCAACTCTGCATCTCACCTTTCAGGGACGAGCTCACGGGTGGTTTTTCAGACTGCGTTGAGTGGCAGGGAGCATTGTCTATAACGACGAGACTGTTTTGAGGTAAGTTTGGGATTAGTTTTTCTGTCAACCACTTTTTAAAGTTTTTACTATCCATTTCGTGATGGTAGTCGCCGGCATTACTTTTGCATTTGTAAAGCAATTCGGCACCAGGGATAAAGCCGTTTTCACCGCCAGCGTGCACCAATATCCACCGCTGTCCTGGATTATCATTTTTTCTAATGCTTGCGTCATTGTTATTTTGCCAGAATTTGCGCACGGTATAGTGGGAGTGAATCCATGTTTCGTCTAAATAAGTTACGGGTTTTTTGTCCACCCCAAGTTCATTGTTTTCTTTCTTCCTTCGTAAATAACGGGCTCTCCAGGCAGCAATGTCTGGCTTTTGTATTAAGGCTTGTCTTGCGTTCTTACATTTTTTAAATTTGTACCCCAAGTAGTCAACGAGTATTCGTTGTAACGTGGTTTTTTCACCTGTAAAATAAAGATTTTATTTTTAATTTTTAGTTATCGCGTGGTATTTTTTCAAAAAATAATTTAAAATTAAATATCTCAGAAATGGTTCACTTTTGCATATGGGTGTCCATACATAAAATTGTTGCAAATTACCAGTTCTAGCACCCCTAACAAGATTATGCTTGAATTAAATGTCACCTTGTATATGATATGACCTAAAGTATGATATATAATACATATAAAAATGTCAATAAATATGGGTACGTACCTGGAAAATTTAGATCTGCTTTTGCAGCCGTTAAAATCTTTTTCAATGTTGGAATTTCTTTCCGTACTGTATAGAAACTGTTGACAAGGTTTCTTAGAGCACACAGATCAAAATTGTCGAGTTCAATTTTTTTGAGGTCTGTTTCCTTTTTTTTCCTGGAGTTGATAGTTTAAGTTCTGGTCTTGCTTGAGAACTACATGGTTCCGATACTACTGTGACATCATCATTTTGGTCTTGAGAAATTGACTGAACTTTTTTCGCCTCGTTTTTCATTCTTAGTAGTGTTGCCTTTGATATGCCTGTTGCTGCACAAGCCCTCTTTAAAGCTTGGTCCACAGGAATAAGAATTGTTTTATTTGATTTTTCATCTTCGAAAAATTTTAAAACTTTTAGAGCAAGTGTCCGTGCTTGGCTATGTATTGTCTTTCCTCCCATCTTTTTTTAAAAATAAAAAAGGCGGAGTAACTCCTAAGCGTCACAAGAAAACGGCACAACACAACGTCCAAACTTAACAATAAAACAACGCAATTAACAACAAACAGATAAAATAACGTTCAAGTATAACAAAAACAAACAAAAGTCCAAACTAAACAACAAACAATTATCAAAAATATCGAACTAGAGTTGAGACGCGTATCCGTAACAAAAATGCTATCGGTACTGAGCGCGCACGGCCAGCGCGGGACGCGGTGCGGGGTATCGGGAAGGGGGTCGCATTCCAGCGGAGTCTCAAGTTAATTCGTACGTGTTGTAGTTATTTTAATGCTACGTGGGTCTGGTTATTTTACCTCTAAGCGTCAACTAGATTTTTATGTTATTTCGTAGTCATAACTAACAACATCCACTAGACGAAATGGCTTAATATATTTTTATCCTTATTTTATTGAGATAATATTGTATGACAATATTATATGATACTAACGACTCAACTTGAAAAGTTACAATGCTGGTTGTGAAATATTTAAAGGACGAGGCGCTGGATGTACTGTCATTATTTCAACAATCATTGCTTTCTGATAATAAAGTTTCTCTAAGTTCATAAATTTTAAAATAATAATTCTTAATAATTCTTATAACAGAGGAAAATAGATTTACGTAGATTTTTTTTCCGATTCCGCTCGCAGGGGAAGAAGAGAAATAATTGTAAAAGAGATTGAAGAAAGTTATTGAAATAAACATACTGAAGCTCAGAAAAACTGTGCACTACTTCGTTAGAGTATACAACATACGACTTATATATATATATATCATATATTGCGTATACTTAGACACTTGTGGGTAGCATCTAGATTTGGTGTTAGAGATAAGTGGACAACTTCAACACTATCAGGTGCGAAAACAAACGATTTGTGTTGTGCAAAAATTAAAGTCAGGATTAGGCCCTGGAACTTCTAGCTTAGTACTAGGTTCCTAGGTGGTAGGACTTTTTTTTCTGCCGCTAAATAGTAGTGATTGCATTGCTTAATGTGTTCCAGTTTGAAAGGTATAGGTTTCCAGTATAATTACGGGTTGTGAAGCATTCCATTTTAGTCCTTAAGGGCTCTTGTACACGCTAAGAAAAGTCACCGGGTCTTTGCAGGAATTAGTGTCGTTTCTACACCGAACTGTAAAAAAATCTTTTCTTTTCTTATATTATTTTTCTTATGTATATGCATATGAAAATGTTATCGCTTACACGTGTCTATTTATCTTGTTTGAAGCAGACAAGTCAAATTTTCGTGGTTAGATCAGACAAAATTCTTGGTGACGTGATGAATTGGTCTTTTCTGCCGCAGACACGGTGAAATTTCTAAGCGTGTACAAGAGCCTTAATGGTGACAACTCCACTGTGACCTTCATTGTTTACAGGAGGAGGACGGTAAGTTCGTTTTTCATTTACGTTTTACAAAAACAAAAACCTCGACGCAGTACCCAGATACTCTAATTAGGCAGTCGCCAGTCACTTGTTAATACTCAATCGATACATTCAAATTATTGTTTCTACAAAGATCGGTTTTTCTCTTTGCACTCTTGTAGTAAATGTGCCGTGGTAGCTCAGATGGTTAACGCTCGCTGTTAATGTAACAGAACGCGAGTAACCCGGGTTTGAGCCGCGCCGGCACCAATGAAATTGTTAATTGCATTTTAAGTGCTGATTTGACACAAGCACGTGGTGCTTGGTGGTGAAGGAAAACATCGTGAGGAAACCTGCATGTCTGAGGAAGAAGAAAAAAATATTTTCGAAGACATGTGAAGTTCGCCAACACGCATTGGGGTGTGCGCGGTGGACACTTCCTTGCCCTAAAACCCTTTCAGAAATGTGGGGCGGCCTGTGCCCAGCAGTGGGATGTATACAGGCTGTAACTTTACTTTTCTTACTCTTGCAAATATTGAGAGGTAAAATATGTGAAAACAACAATTATCGTTTTCAGTTTTATGGATATCACTGGTGGATTCGTTTCCTCATTATAAATCTTCACTCATACTAATCGGCCGCACACTAGATAGAGTGACGACCTCGTAAAAGATGCAGGAACCATTAGATGCTGGTATCTTAGCAGTAGATTTGACATACGTTGTCATTATAATAATAATGGATAATGCTATATTAAGCGTAACACTAAATACGGCAAAGGAGGATTTTATTTCTATAATTTATTTCTCTACCAGGGTACGTGGTAGAGCCGTGCTGCATCTACTAAAAACGTGGTATTGCATCTTAGTCCTCACGGGTGACAACGCATCTGCATTTTGATTAGTAATCGAGGATATATGTAGATGTGTATCAACCACAACAACCAATTAACATCAGATGGACAGTGTCCTCGTTTGTAACCCTTATCCTTTAAAAAAAATCTTATACTTTTTGAAAAGAAAGATGTCTCCAAAGACAAATTAGTCCTTACAATACAAATCAATTCGAATCCCTAGAATAAAGAGGGAGACATTATTCAGGTATGTATTCTCTACAGGGGTTCCCAAAGTTACGGAAGATATAAAAATATTTCGCGGTATTTTATTATGAGAGTTAAGTGATGGAACGAGCATATAGCCCATCTGATGTAAAACGCTATTCTCTTTGTATTACAACGGCAATACGACTAAAGTCTTACCCTAATTTAGTAAGGGCGAGAAATATTGAATGTCTCTTGTAACTGTTATTTCACCTTTTACCGGAACAAAGCAATGCGAGTGCTATAATGATTGGTGGACGAACTCGGCGTGAGTAATTCTTTGTGAGTTTACGTAATATGATTTCAAATTAATTTTATTTTAAAATAATAATTTATATATATCGGCCTTTAATTCTCAAATAATAATTACATTAAATTAAAATATTATAAAATTCATTTTCATTCATTTACTACAATAATCATACTTTAAAGCAAATCTAGTTTATTCAACAAACTTTTTGATACAAAATTAGCTAGAATTTTATGAATCGTAAATAATAAATCGAGTTAAATATCATTACAAATCAAATATCAATTAACTAATTTTTTTAAATTAACAAAGTTAAAATAATGAAATGAGATTAGGTACACAATTAAACAATTTAAATCAATTATTAGTAATAATAAAATATGTAGTGGTTAGTCACAATATGTTATGAAAATTTATTTACAATAGATTAGTTATGATAGAATGGTGTTTAAATTATTACCTTTTTTTAAGAATAATTTTTTTTTAAATTATTTGGGTATCCATTTGCGGGTCAAGGCTTTGTACATCTTTTGCCATCTTCGTTTATCTTGTGCGAGTATCATTCAGGTGTGGCCAACTGCAACAAAATTACAATAGGACAATTGATCAAAAGGATGAGAAGTCTAATCGATTACCTAAGTAAGTTAATCTGCGTTCGTCCCGATGGAATTAAATAAATTTTAAGTCCTTGTATTTGGGCCACGAACCTGACCACACAGATGTTACATAGCAGTGCGTTACCCTCTTAGCGGGTCTCTGAGTAGTCAGCGTCACGGAAGGCGTACCCCCACATTGAAATCCCCATATCTAAGTTCATATCATTCTATTAAGTTAAGTTTTGCTAACGTATATATACTATGTATAAAGGCTGAAAGGCGGCATTGACATTTTTTTGTAGAACAAGGGGGACAAACAAACACAGTCCACCTGATGGTAAGTGGATGCTGTGGCCCATAGACATCTACATTTATCCTCGATTAAGAATCAAAATACAGATGCGTTATCACCTCTGAGAACTGAGATAGAATGCCTTGCGCCAGTAAAAAGGGTTTCCTGTTCTCTACACTCACCATACGCAACCCAGCAGCATTGAGATGCTTTTTTACGCAGGTATCACGTTAGAGCATTGTCCTTCCCCGGTCGAGCCGACCCATTCGTGCTGCAACTATAATATTACTACAGCATGGCTCTACCACGTACAAGAAAAAGATCTGTTTGTATTTCATTCGTATATTTCAGACATTACTTTAAAAAAGTACTATAGTATTTAAGATAAAATTTTGCTAAAAGCATTTTAATATTATGGGTTGGGTTAAAAGGTTGGCCATATTTTTCAAGAAAGTATATACGAATTAATATTGTCTTAATGGAAATTGCATTAACAAAATGTTAAATTCAATTTTCATTATGTAATGTATTTCTTTAAGGGTACATTTTTAATCATCACATTTTAGGTATAACCAATCAAATAAATAATTATCTAGCTTAAAGTAAAACAATTGAACTAATTTATTTGTAATGTAAAACTGTACTAATCTTATTATTTATGTCGAATTTAATTTATAAATAACTTCATCTAATAATTGAAAAATCAGCTCTTATATAGAGTTTAGTTACCGTAGCACTTACTCGTATTATAAAATGCGTTTTCTATTGCTTTATAATGTCGTATGAAACTTCTCAACTAACATACATTTATTTACTATTTTTTATAGGATAGGATGACAAACGAGCACACAGTCCACCTGATGGTAAGTGTTTGCTGTGGCCCATAGACATCTACTTTTATCCTCGATTACGAATAAAAATGCAGAAGCGTTGTCATCCGTGAGGACTTAGATGAAATGCCTCGTTTCCAGTAAAAAGGGTCTCCGGTTCTCTACACTCACCATATGAAACACAGCAGCATTAAGCTACTATTTGACGCTGGTATTCTGTGAGAGCGTGGTCCTTCCCCGGTCGAGCCGACCCATTCGTGCTATAACTATACTACTAATATAATTGCAGCCTGGCTCTACCACGTAAAAACTACTAGTTTATTTTGATTTTTTACATGGTAGAGCTACACTGGGACTGTAGCACGAATACTTAGACAGGAGCAGTTAAGGAAAACATTTTCACAGAACACTAGCGTATTAATGCGTACGATGTCGTCTGCAAGGGGCTTCTTAGTCCCTCCAGGTCTCGGGCCTCGGGGCATTCCCTATTACCCGGGCAATCATGACGGCCCATTTCTATGAGCCGGTCCTGGGAGCCGTTCAGAAACAGCATTGTTAGTTTTCTTCATGGTTGGCGTATTGCGCGCCCCTAGGTAGGTGTTCCCGAAGGGTCGGCAATCTCAAAGCCCCATGGAGTCTCGCAGAGGACGGGTCTCGACGTAGGGTCAATTCTGTCGACAGGTGTGCGATCCTGAGTAGTAGCACTCCGGGCCCCAGCTCCTGAGGCAGTGTACCTCCCCCACAATTTTTGAAATAAATGTGGGAGAGTTAAACCCTTGTATCGGGTGCTTTTGCATATATACATATGGTGAGCCTTTTCCAAGCGGGAAGGGATAAATAATAATAAATTAATAATGTAAACCTGGTACAAGTGGAATAGGGACATTTTATCTCCTTAACCTTTCTCGAGCCCAGCTTTCAATTGCTCTAGTGAATATTCAATCTTCCAAAAGACACCTAAACTAAGTTACTAAACAAACACAATGTAAATAAGGATCCTAAGACTAAGACAATCACAATATATATTACAAACGGCCTATTAAGAAACCTTTAGAAAGATCAAAACATATTTTATTCATCTTAGTCACATATATTTAATTTTATTTAAAAAAAGGTAAATTAATTATTAGTAATTAGTTATTTCTAATTATGTAAGAGGAGAGCGTTACAATATGTAACATTTTGAGAAAACAAGAAATCTAATTTAACTATATTTCTAGTTACGCTAAAAGCTGCTTGTTTGTATAACTCAAAGAAAATGAATGAATGAATGAAAATCTTTTTCAAAATCAGCACATGACGTTGCTTGATTTTGTTTGATTCCCTGTACCAACAATGACTGCGCACCGTTTAAAAAAGTAAATGAAACACTTTGGCGAAATATCGTTGCAAAATATCAAAGCGATTTTTCAGTTTCTTTATCTTTTATAAAGTACGCGAAGTTTTACTACAATTTATAAATTTTGCATATACGCCTACTTCTGACTAGGCAAGGTTCTAGAATTTTAATAATAGCAACCTAACGTGTATCCACCGATGTCACCGATTTGGTTTAGAGTAAGTTTTCTGAGTTGCCTTCCTTTATGGAAGACTTAAATTTAAAGACATATTCACATCCAACATGTAAGGAAATCCACAATCCTATTTCAAACCGTAGATATCGTAAGTGGCAACAACGGAATGTGCCAGAAAAATCTCATGGCTTCCGATAGATAACAGTGTCTTTATCTAGTGTAGAATGTAGATAGACTACATGTAGGATACCGATAACCATACCGGCTACGAAACCGTCTAGCCGGTATGGTTATCGGTATCCTACGAAAACTACCGTCACGTTTCAGATGCGGATTGTACTAGAATTACCGTCTAGTACAATCCGCATCTGAAACGTGACGATTACAATGGAAGAGGTCTATATCTAGCAGTGGTCAGTTCCATCCATCCATTACGGCGTGTACAGGGATTTATTATATACAAAAAAGTATTTATTGGTTGCTCATAGGAAGGATTTGGGTAAAGATGCGACGCTGGCAGGCGGTTTGGCAACCGCAGCTTTTGTTACTTTGAGTTGATATCAGAAAGATGCTGCTATATATTACCGCGTCATACTTTACTTTCACGAGGGCTTTTCTTACCGCTAGGAAGCTCGCCGCAGCCAGAGAAATGTTTCTACCGAAGTTCCGAATCACATCCATATCCATTAGTGGGTTATTCGTGATGTTGTGTGCTAGAACAAAAAAATGTAAATAAATAGAAAATTATAGATTTTTTTTAAATACAACAGGAATAATGATATCCAAAGTAGAACCAGAGTGTCCATAACATAACCCAATCACTGCCGGCAGTCTCGTACTGGTACGTGAACTGAACCCCCCACTAACGGAGTGACGACCTGACAGAAAATCGATGAATGATCAGGTCAGATGCAGGTTAGTCAGGATTAAGTACAGTTTCATTTCTTGGGGGAGGCCTATGTAATAATGATAATGACGATGATGATAATGCTTATAGGTAACTTAAGAAGAAGAACCTTTAAATAAAAGGTAAAACTGACTTCAAAAACTTAGAAAAAAATCCGCGTTTAACTGTTTACACATACACGAAGTGAAACTTCTTTACGACGTATTTTTCTTTTATTTTATATATTATATGAGTAGGTTAAATAATACTCATGCCGAATGCATGAAATTTTTTTTGAATACTGTACTAAATTCCTCCAATATGTCGATAAAGATGATTCACTTATTATCTTCTGAATTCAGTAGCAAGAGTACCGAAGAATTAAAGTCTCTCACATCTCAAGCTAGTTTTATCACCCTCCAACATGCACCGTTCAAATAGAGCTTAAAATTTTTGAAACATGTTGGGCTTGGAAGTTGCATTCTTAGGACGTACTCGTAAACTACATCAACCGGTATCACGATAAGACCCTTCCTGCGTGAAGACATGAGAACAGACGTGAATGAGTCTTATAAATCCGCAGGTAAAATGTCTTGCTTAGAATTCAGTGATAGTAATTTGTTTTAGGTTTATTTTTGACGTTGCTTCCAATTGCCGATTTAAATCTAAATAAGCGAAATACCAGTGACTTACTGACTCATCACGAGATCTTTAAAACTATACAGCCAATTTACTTGAAATTTAGTATAGTTACTTATCTCGCTATATAGATGTCCACTAAAACGGATTTTACGATATTCACAAAAAAAAAATTCTTGATATTTTACATCTAGGTTTGCAATAAAATATTATCGTAAGCTCAGCGAAGCGAGCGGGTATCAGCCAGTATTTTGTATATGACGTATTATATACGAGATGATTAAACTGCTAATAATAGTTTGTGTATTTAAAATCATTTGCTATCATATTTTTGAGACCCTTCGAATAAAATATTATATGATAGGATAGGGTAATAAATTTCATTAGGCCTTCACGTTACGTGGCTTACTACCGTAATCAGCTTTATTTTCCAGCGCTGGTCTTTGGTCTGCTTTAAGTACCTGGAGAGTTTGCCGCAATCGCCAGGCCTGGCGGATTTGCAATCACAATGTCAAAGTTTTAATTCGGCGGGGCTTAATAAATAATTCATTGGTAAAATTAGGAACGAGTTAAACTTAAATTTGCTAATTATGTGTGTTGACGACGCTCACGTTGCTTCTCGAACACCTGAAATATAAATAATATTAATCAATAAAAGTTATGTTCCACGCGCCGGCTACGCCGCAAAAAAAGCGACGACCACGTGGCACCGCTGCAAAATCGGAGTGCAAGAACAACCAAGATGTGTTACCATCGTTCAGCTTAAGGGATGAAGTGCTGGAAAAACCTGGAAATGCGCTAAGTGCCTCTAGTAAGAGTAAAAAGTCATCAAAGACCGCAGGCACGTCGTCAAGTACGGCACGCAAACGGCAATTGGAATACGAAACCGCTAAAGCTATGGCTCTCGTAGAAATACAAGCAGCGGAAGCTGAAGCAGAAGCCAAAGTTAAGAGTGCTCAGGCAGAAGCTGCCAAGCTTAAGGCAAATATTCAGTCGAAGCTGCTAAACAAACAGCTTGCAGCTGAGATGGCAGAATTGGAGTCTCATTCACGCTCTTCCCACAAGTCGGCTATGAAATCTTCGACCAACAAAGTTGAAAATTGGCTGAATGCTCCAGGAAACCAGCATGAGGAGAACCGAGAAGAGTACTCTTGTGAAAAAATCGGCCTAGAAAAGCTGGCACATGCCTTGAATGATGCAGTAGCTGCCTCATCATATAAAATACAGAACCAGGAGCTCTTAACAAGATTAGCAACCTCTAAAGACCTGCCTTTATTTTTTGGAGATCCAATGGAGTGGTTGCAGTTTAAACAGGCGTACCAAGAATCTACCCAATTATGCAAATATAGTGACACAGAGAATTTATGGCGGCTACGTAAGTGTCTTCGTGGCGATGCTAAAGAAGCAGTGACTTCACTCTTGATTGGTGGAACTACACCCGATTTAATAATTGACACCTTAGAACTTCGATTTGGCAAACCAGAAACAATTATGAGTAAAATAGTTTTACAGCTTAAAAAACTATGTCCGTTGCCGTTAACTTATCATAATGATATCATTAATTTTGCAATAAAAATAAAGAATTATGTGGCTGCTGCCAAAGCAATGCAACAAAGTGATTATCTTCGCAGCCCGGAGTTAGTATCGATTGTCGTATCTAAGCTTCCAACTTTGCTTGTCGCAAAATGGACCGACTACGTTTATGAACAGCGAGAGTGTAATTTACCGAAGCTAGAATTGCTTAGTGATTTTTTATATGAGGAAGCCACTAAAACAGCTGCATCAGGAGTAAGTCATATTCACGCTCAATATAATTTAAAGAAGCCCGATGAACGTAAACACCGTTCACACTCGTTGTTGTACACAAATAGTAATCAATTACAAAACGCGGAAAAGTGTACATTTTGCCGAACATGGGCTCATGGTGTCGCAGATTGTTCACGGTTTAAGCGCGCCTTACGCAAAGATCGCTGGCGATTTGTACGCGTAAATAAACTTTGCTTCAAATGTCTTGCCCCCCGCCATACGAATGGTATGTCTTGTATTGGCAGTAATTGCGACATTGACGGCTGCAATCAACCGCATCATCGTTTACTGCACTGGATAAAACCATTGGAAGAAAGCTTAAAAACTGTGGAGCGAAGTGAGGATGAGCATCCCAGCACCAATGAAACAGTGACTCATACGGTGGCATCCCACTGTCACAAGGTGCTTTTGAAAGTGGTGCCGCTCACTCTTCACGGACCGAATGGCAGTTTGCATACGCATGCACTACTGGATGATGGAGCTACCGTGACGGTGATATCCTCTGATATCGCAGATGAGCTCGGATTATACGGTGCAAACGTGATATTGCGCGCGCGCAGCGCATGGGACTCGGGCGAGCTTGTGTGTGAATCTCAAGTAGTGAGTGTTAGTGTTACCAATTCGTATAACGAAATGTTTACTTTCCGTGCGCGTAAAATTAAAGAATTAAATTTACCAACACAAAAAGTGCCGAATATGGACTTTAATAATTATGGATTGTTAAGTGAAGATCTTATGTTATGTAATTGTAACGCTAAGCCAAAATTATTAATAGGTCAGGACAACCATCATTTAATTTCTCCCATTCGTTGTGTTCGTGGTAAGCAGCGTGAGCCGTACATAACTCAAACTGCGCTTGGATGGTGTGTGCACGGACATATGGTAAGTGATGTTAATTGCACTGATCGCTTTGTCTCTTTCATTAATAGTTGCATCGAAAAAGCGGGACAGTCGCAGTGTATCTTTCACTTACACACGGTAGAATCGATTGCTAGCGATCTCTCTCTCGATAACGATAACGGTGAATGCACCTGCGCGCAGTTGCACGATGCGGTTCGTAGATCCTTCGCGTTAGAGTCTATTGGTGTAGGTTCGAAGCCGCGCCGCAACCCAGACGAAATACGCGCTTTACAAATTTTAGATGACACTGCAGAATTAGTAAATGGTCAATGGAATGTCGGCTTACCGTGGAAATACGATGAATTACATTTACCCGACTCTTACCCTAACGCTTTTAATCGTCTAAAGTCAATAGAAAGAAAATTTTTGCTCAACAAAGAGTATGCAACTCGTTATTGTGAAAGAATGAGATACTTATTTTCTAATGGTTATGCTAGAGAACTTAATGAGACCGATGAAAACTCTAATAAACGTATAATATGGTATTTGCCGCACTTTGGTGTAGATAATCCAAATAAGAAAAAACTGCGTTTAGTTTATGACGCGGCAGCAAAGTCGAACGGTTATTCTTTAAATGATTTTCTTTTACAAGGCCCTGATTTGTTACAATCGTTATTAGGAATAATGTTACGATTTAGAGAAAACCGCGTAGGTAGCATAGGGGACATAAAAGATATGTTTTTAAGGATTAATGTACGAAAAGAAGATGTTAATTCTTTGCGTTTTTTGTGGAAAGATATCTATTTAAGCAATGAAAATGAACAATTAGGCTTCGGAAGTAGTAACAAAGGTTCAAAATTACCTATACAACATCCTGTTAAGAAATATGTTATGACGTCATTAATTTTTGGCGCTAACTGCTCCCCATTTATAGCACAATATATTAACCAAAATAAAAACACATTGCGCTTTCAGAATAAAATGCCGGATGCAGTTAATGCAATTAGGAAAAATCAATATATGGACGATTTTATCGATAGTTTACCAGACGTCGCTACTGCTACAAAAATGATAAAAGATGTTTCATATATTAATCAGCAAGCATTGAGTTACAATACCTATAGAGTCACAAACAGACAAATAAAATGTCCGCGCCAAAACTCGGCGCACGCTGCGAAGTGCGCAGAGTTTTTGTTTAGTTGTAAGGCGACCACAATCCTCGTACAACGTCCGCGATGCCAAAGTGTTCGGTGATTTCCTGCCCAAATAACAGCAGACACGTGCGAAAAAAGGATGGTGTTTCATATTTTAGGTAAGTATCATACCAAATTTACGTATTTATGTATCCACAGTGCATGTTTTCATTTAAATTTCAATAATTTTCATTTTATTAGCAAACTAAATCACTCACCGCCGACCGCGCGGCGCCGCGATAACGTGCCCTTGAGTGAATGATGATGACATTGCATACGAGCGACTTTGAACATTGTACAAGCAGGTTAACGTCTAAATTCGAGCAAATGTCATTTTGAACTATATAATATCAAAATATATAGGTATATGGAACGGCGCTCGGACATTTTTTGAGTATTGTCAGTTAGAGATTGTGACTCTATAGGTATTGTAACTCAATGTCAGCAAGGTGGTTTTGTGATGCGTAACTGGTTAAGTAACAAGTCAGATGTTCTTAATGATATGCCAAAAGAGACTTTAAATGACATGGCGATACGGTTTAATGTTGAATCCCAGCCGGAACGAACGCTTGGGCTTTTGTGGTTTCCCGCGAGTGATATGTTCGGGTTCGATCTTTCGTTAAAGCGTATACCGAGTGATATTTTACAACTATCACGAAAACCGACTAAGCGTGAAGTTCTTCGTATTATAATGTCTGTATATGATATTCATGGTTTTTTAGCACCTTTTACGATAAAATCCAAAATTTTAATGCGCGAAATATGGAATGTAGGTATAAAGTGGGATCAGGAAATGACAGATAGTTTATTTGTTTTATTTAAAGATTGGATTTCGCAGTTACAAGAAATGAGTTACGTTCGAATCCCGCGGTGGTATTTCTATAGCAACGATTCTGTCGGTGTGAATGAGAAGAGCGGCCACACCGTAAACGACGATGAGACGTCGTTGCAATTGCATATTTTTTGTGATGCATCTCCATTCGCATACGCATGTGTTGCTTATTGGCGTAAACAAGACAGCAACGGCGTGCAGGTGTCATTCATTGCGAGTAAAAGTCGCGTTGCGCCGTTAAAACCGTTAACTATGCCTAAACTCGAACTTCAAGGCGCGCTATTAGCATGTCGCTTGGCAGAGACTATAAAAAAGGAGCATAGAATTAAACCGTCACGTGTTTTTTATTGGACTGATTCAATGATTGTTATTTATTGGATACGTAACGAGCATAGAAATTACAAAGTTTTTATTGCAAATAGGTTAGGTGAAATTGATGAGTTAAGTAAAATTGATGAGTGGCATTATGTGCCGACAAATTTAAATATAGCCGAAGCATTAAACAAAGGAGTTTCCTGGCAGTTTATACCACCAGCCAGTCCTCATATGGGGGGAGCTTGGGAGCGTCTGATTAGAAGTGTGAAAACGGCACTGAAAGTCGTTCTTAGAGAGAGGGCTCCTCGAGAAGAAGTTTTATTAACGCTTCTCGCTGAAGTCGAAAATATAATTAATAGTAGACCGCTTACCCATGTTTCGGTGGACCCTCAAAGTAAAGAGGCATTAACTCCAAATCATTTTTTACTAGGATCTTCGTCGAACTTACCCGTACCTGGGGTCTTTGATGATGACGACATGTATGTTAGACGACAGTGGCGTATTGCCCAACGGTTGACAGACTTATTTTGGAGCAGATGGGTAAAAGAGTTTTTGCCAGAGCTAATTCCTCGTCGTAAATGGGATAGGGAAGATCCGCAATTAAAAGTAGGAGATCTTGTAGTAGTAGTCGATCCATCATTATTTCGAAACTGTTGGCCAATAGGTATTATTGAAAAGGTTTATCCAGGTTCAGACGGCAGAGTCAGAGTAGTTGACGTTAGGACTAAGTCAGGAGTGATGAAGCGATCAGCTGCTCGCGTGGCCTTTCTCCAGCTTGATAATGAGTGTCGGCGAACCGACACTTGGGGGGAGGATGTTGACGACGCTCACGTTGCTTCTCGAACACCTGAAATATAAATAATATTAATCAATAAAAAATAAAATATGTAAAAAAATATACTCATAAAACATTGTTACTTACCTAATGTACTTGCTGTTTTTCTATAATAAATAAGTACGTGTGCATACGGGGACGGTGGCACTTACCGCGATTTTTATCAGTAGGGTGAAGGTATATTTGCAACAACGGTGTTGCACCGCTGAGTACATGATCCCGCGTTTCGAGTTAGTTGCACTAGAACATCATACGAGGTGACACCTATGTCTCCCTCCCCGCGGATGTACACGCGCTCACCAAATTTTTTTTGTATATTTTTCTCCCAGACGACACCAGCGGCCTACATCATCAACAATGTGAATCGATAAATTCTTAATTCGTCGAATTCTTTGCTCGTCAAAATCTTAAGTTGCCAAATCTTAAGTTCGTCGAAATTAGCTAATCAATTAGGTTTCGGTAGAGTCGGTCGAGCAAAAATGAAAACGACAAGTGTAATAAATTTATACATGAATTACATTATAATACCTAATAAGTTTAGATGAATACGTGTAACTTGTAATCTTTAAAAGATTAGAGTTCTATTTTTGCCTTTCAAAAGGAAAAAAAATTGCCTAAAAAGAGATAAGATAACAATTTATTATAGCATTCTATAATAAATTGTTATCTTATCTCTTTTTATCTGGTAAAAACAATAAATTTTTGTGTAATCAAAATTATCTCCCTCGTACATTGGAAATGACTTAAATTGAAAACAGACAATGTATGTGTTTCAACAATAATGGTCTCTGTATGTGAAATGGGTAAAAATTGGAAAGTGATTCTCATTTTCAGCTATAAGAAATATAAAATTAGTCATTAACACTAGTAAATTACGTGAACACGTAGAGTGCCCTTTTGCGACAGTTATTTGAGGGGTCAATTTTTAAAGAAACACCGGTGAATACCTGATAACACTGTAACTTATCAAGTTTACTTTTTAAACTGTTCATGAATTACTCGTAATCTTTGTCATCACACACATTTCTTGCATAAACTTTTAGATGTTTGTAGTGTTTGTTTTGATAAAAATCAATATTTATATAGCCATTGTACAAGCTTCTAATTATCTTTTTCGATTGACTATATGATTCCATATTCAAAATTAAAGTGATGACCAGCAAATAATTACATTCTCTGCTCTCTTTCAGTTTACATCATACCAAACAATCAATCCCGGTAGCCTATTGCATCGACTTGACGGTAATAAAAATGTATTCTGTAAAAATTACAACAAATTCTTAGCAAAATTTAAAATGGAAATAAATTCCCAATATTGCATAGAACGTATTAATAGTTCAACTGAAATTGATTTTTCGCTTACTAATATAAAAAAGAAAAAAAGCAAGAGTAATAGATTACGATGTGAAGAGGTACCACGCACGTCGTAATATATATATATATATATATATATATATATATATATATATATATATATATATATATATATATATATATATATATATATATATATATATAATATAATAATAATACCGTATACAATAATACCGTATAATAATACCGTATAATTGAATTGATAATACAATAATACCGTATAATTGAATATCAAACGAACATACCAAGTAAAGTTCTATGACATTATGTGAACGGTTTCATTCGAAGCGACTTATTGTTAACGTGTTGTATTAGCACCTCCATGTACTAGGCTTGCACGGATTTTAAAAGTATATTTTTTGTATGGTATCCCTACTAATGCTGGCAACACTACCCTCGCCTAGGTCGGACCGCGTGTTCCTACTCGAGTCATTACGTTTAAATCTATTCAAAATATTTCACATTTTTAATGATAATGGCAACCTAGGGCAGGGTATTTTGTTTTTATTATTTAAGTAACAGTTTATTTACTTTTTTAGGGAGGGTATCCATAAATCGCTGTGTAATGTTTCCGTCCGTAAATGAGCACGAAAAGCTGCCTGTAACTAATTCGTTAATATGCAAGGATTTCTCATGATCTTTCCAGTAGCCAAAACTGGTTTTTCATGTTACAATAAGCACCCCAACCTGTAGATGATGCGTAAGAAAACATTTCTAAATCATATTTATCACAGTTTTGTGGATGCAAATGATGATCAATATGGTTTATCCACCAAAGCATATCGCTCTGAAGACTTTTTGGAAGCTTTACGATTCGTTCAAAGCTAGGGTTTTCAAGTAATCACCGATATTTGAATTGTTCAAAACGTTTAGTGTATAGCCATGAATATTTAACCGCAGGGCATGCAGACACTAGAAGTCCTGAAAGTCGAGCAAATTCACGAAGATTACATTTGCGTAGTTTAAGGAACTTAGAAATACCCACTTTTTTTTAGAATCGAGCAATTTTACCGTCATGTTCTTGGAATCAAAAATAAAACCTAAAAATTTACATTGAATGTATGGTTCCAGGCAGCTTTTCTCTTTGTTTACTATGAAACCCAAGCTTTGGGTAAAGTTTGTAGTAAGACTAATATTCCTTTTGCATTCTAATAGCGAACATCCAATGCAAAATATATCATCAAGGTATGTAACAGATATCATACAATTAATTATAAGAAGTTCTTGAATAAAACTATTATTTACGGATTTTATCGCCCCCCCCCCCGTCCCCCGACCATGGGCGTTGTAAAGCACCCGAAACGTCGGGATAATAATAAAAATGAATTAATGTAATTAAACGCGATAAAATCCGTAAATAATAGTTTTATTCAACGTGTAGTGTTCGCGTAAATTTAAGAAATCATTATAAGAAGTTCTATTACTGCTTTCATTAGTTTAGTAAAAACATAAGGTGCTGTGCATAAACCGAACGGTAGGCAATTGAATTCAAGAAGCACATCATTATATTTAAAGCGAAGGTATTTTTTATGAGATTTATGTATGAGTACAAGAAAATAGGCGTCTTTTAAATCTATGGAAGCCATATAACAATTTTTGGTAATCAATTTTGATGCTGTTCCTCCATCTTAAAATGTCTCGTTTCAACGAACTTATTTAAGCATTTGAGATTCAATATTAATCTATTTTCTTCGTTTGGTTTTGGCACTTAAAATACACTGGATATGAATTTGCTTTCTTTGCGGTGGGATATTGCACCAATATCGAGAAGAGTTTTAATTGAATTTTTAAAGTTATGGGCTTCGTGTGACGTTTTCGGGGTAAACATTAGGATCACTAGTACGATATGGCGTACTTTTAAATGGCATTTGATAACCTTTCACCCAAGATAAAATAGTTTTGTCTGAAGTTATTACAGGCTATTTATGGGCAAAGTACTGAAGTTGTTCCGAAAATGGTACCTCGTCTATATCCGGCGAGACATCGCCCGCTTGATTGACGGCGGGCGGCGTGAAGTGCTGGCTGCCTGCTGCGGTGCCTCCCGCGGGCGCGGCGTTGACCACTGCCCTCGCCTTGTGTTGTAAATTTGCGGCTGCAATTTTTTGTCTACCTTGCGATGTTGGTTTAGGCAGTTTAAATGACCAGTGTTGCTGGTGGCACTGAAAGTAGAGCGCATAAGTATTAACAGACGAAATTATGAAACCTCTACGTGTTATTGATTCCATAAAATGACTATCGCAAAGAATGCGACAGGCGTCGCTTAAAGGTTTTAAAAGTTTTTATTTGCTAGTTTCGTCCGAAATGATCATTTTGGCGACGGCACATAGGGCTGCAATGGTGACGCCTAGCTGCTATTGTGTGAACAAAAGTGACCAGTCTCGTTTTATAGAGGTCTCTGTCAGGGCTGCTTTAACCCCCGAGTTTAGAGCTGGTGCAATCAGGTCACAGTTGGAGGGTATAAGTCTTCAAAAGACTTTCTTTCACATCTTTTACCAATCCTTTAGCAAGTATGTCTTGCCACCGATTGGCTATATCCTTATGGATTGCTGGACCCATTGGGGTCTCGGTTTTAGGTGATGCACCATGCAAAATCAGTATGTCTTCATCGAGTTGCTCCTCTAACGCCATCGCTGTGAAGGTTCACTGCCAGCTGAAGTTCCAGGTGTTGAACAAAGCGGTCTTTCGTCAACCTGCGGTTGCGGTGACTGTGGTGCCATTCTCAGCACCGGTGATTTTTGGGAACGTCAGCGGTAGAGAACCAGTTCCTGGAGAACCATTTCCTGACAAGATGGTTATATGTAGGTGAACCTCATATCCAACAACATCGATCAACCAGAAAAGGAAACGCCGCGCATGACGCTGGTAATAAAGCATGGCACGTGCTCAGCGGATGCAGCGGTAAATCTGCAGCAAGCAGTTCTTATTTGAATGTTTGTAATAAAAATGTGATAGTATCAGCCCAAAATTAGCAATACGCATCACAACTTTGTATTTTTTATTTAGATCAATAATGACGTATGACGATGTAGTAGCCGAAATTTAGCAGTACGCATCTATGTATTGAATCTAAAATATAAAACTTATTTATTTATTTATTTATTTATTACTGATTACAACAGCCTTCATTCCGTGTTAAAAAATCTTATATAATATGTTTTACATAGGGCCAATAACAGTCATCCACTTTTCACAATTTAGCACAAATTAGAAGTATAAAAAGTTGAAAAAAAAATTACAAAACCTTTGATCAAAAACAATACTTAATTTAAAAAGTTTGTCATGGATGACCTTGGAAATTATTTATGTTTCAATGGGATAATATTAACATATGTAAGCACACACAGATACATACAACCATATTATAATTAAACGCTTCTAATCAAGTATAGTTGACAGCACGAAAGGTGAACACAGATGAACTATGGTGGGGATTGAGCCAGCGTAGGTACACTGTCGGCCAACATTATTAGGTACTGTTGTTATTTCAATTCATAATTGAATATTTTCGCTGACTTTTTTTTCGAATTTTAACTCCTTTAACTATACGCCGTACAATAACTACGTAGACATTAGTCGCCTTAGCAGTCTGTTTATAAACGTGTATCATGTTTTTCGCAATAACTCAAGTGTACGATAGTCGAATGATACGTGCGAACCCAATAGACAACGAGAATCGGCTGACGAACCAATCACGTTCAGCGTCAGCGTGGTCAACGTCATATCGACCAATAAAAAGTGTGCTCACGACTCGTGGCGGCAATTATACTCATGTACACATTCACATCATACATACATTATATTATATTATTTTTGTGTCAATTAGCGACTTACCGCTTAACTCCTCCACAAAAAAAGATTCTCCCGTATTGGTAACTTCGTTTAATTGCTTTTGCAGTAATAATTTTTTTGTACAAGACCTGTGAAACCTTGAGCACGTACAGATAGCGCGCGAGTTGAATGCCGTCGGGGCCTGAGGTGAAGAGCGGGAGCATCTCCCCCCGCCGTCCGCACGCCGCGTCTCGCGCGCCTGCAGTGTAGTGCTGTGCTGTCCTTGACAACTATCATACGCTTACTGTGTTATCGTGTTAATATATATGTTGCAGCCACGTGTTATTTTTGTTTTTAATGATGTCTGATCCGTGTACGTCAAGTTCTGTTACAAAAAAACGAGTTTTTATTCATCGCCAAGCACGGGAAATGGCGAAAAATATTCTAGACATGTGTGTTAAAGAAAGGCAGAACAACAATTTAACATTCACATTAAATAATGCTTACGATCGCACAAGCCGTTACACTGGACTTTCGAAGAGAACATTGTCTGCAATTCAAAATGAAGCCAAAAAAGGGCCTCTTTGTTCGCCTTCTAAAAAGAAAAGACAGTGTAACAAGGATAATGATTTCTTAAATGATTTTTTTATTGATGATGATTTCTTTTATTCAAAGTGTAACAGGGAGTCAAACGACGTCGTCGTTTAAACGTCGATGATTTTGATCGACACATATTTGATACACAGAATTATTGAAGAATTTTATTTAACTAAAAAAATTGTTCCGACCTGCATTAAACTCCTCGCAGCTATTCGAGAAAAAATGGAGTTTCCATGGGGAGTGACGAGTTTATATTTTTGAAACGGCGAAATTTGTAAAAAATAATATGTATTATTTCACACAAGCCAAAGACTTTTACAAACGAGGCACTAGAAATAGGAATAGGTTGGTTTCCACCATAATACCCAAGAGCGCGAGATTCCATAATAATTGCGATTGGATGTGTATGACAGTATATAATAAGATACCACAAGAAATTCAAGATCTACCTTTCATTGAATTTAAAAGAGAGTTATACAGATGGCTCAGTGAAAAGGCTTTCTATACTGTGGAGGAATATTTGAACTGCGATATGTGGTAGCGGCTGGACTGATGTGGATTTGCTGGACCAATTGTAAAATATTTATTAAGTACCTATTACCTATTTATTGATTAATTGTTGACATTTTATTATTTTAGACATTTTACTCATAAATATTACCATCGCATTATTTTATATTTGTAAGATTTGCATGCCATAAATAATGGCTGATTAAGCGGATGTTTAATTAATACCACCATCTTCAGTGTACCTTAACCAAAAGCAAATAAATAAATATTTCAAATAAATATTTCATTTAAGAAAATTGTTAAAAGACAAGGGATATAGATGGCATAAATGTCATAAAAAACGTAGAAATTTTGGTGGAGGCCAGCTGTCGCATATGCATGGTCAATTTATTTGCGGAAAATTCGTCAATATAGGCAAGAAGATCGAAATATTTTTTTCTCGATGAAACATGGGTAGACAACAACCTCACATTTAAAAAATGCTGGAGAAATAAAATGATCGACGCTGTGTTGACGGATACAAGCTCCACGAACAGGCTCATTCTTGTCCACGCAGGATTGAGAGGAGGGTTTTTAAATGGTACAAAGTTACTTTTTAAGGCTGGTACTACGTCAGGTGATTATCACGGACAGATGAGCAGTGTTAATTTTGAGAAGTGGGCCACAGATATGTTAATCCCTAATCTACCACAAACCAGCGTTGTTGTGATGGATAACGCACCATATCATAGTGTACAAGAAAATAAAGTCCCAACAAAGTCCAGCACCAAATTATATATATAAAAACCAAACCATAATTACAAACCAAATTATAAATATATAATATTGGAATGGTTAACCAAGAACAATATCGAAGCTTCACTTACTATGAGAAAAGATCAGCTCTTTCACTTGGTTCAGTTACATAAACCTACGGAAAAATCTTTCAAAATCGATGAATTCATCAGAAGTCAAGGCCGACCTCAACCCTATTGAGTTGGCTTGGGCAAAAGTAAAAAGAATTGTAAGGCATCACAATGGTACTTCTGATTTCTCCCTAAAAAGGTTAAAAGAAGTTACGGAGCTGGCTTTTTCTCAGGTCACAGAGTAAGATTACGCCAATCTTCGACGATCACGTCATAATTTTAGAAGAAAATTATTGGCAAAGAGATGGATTAATGGAAGATACCATAGATCGATTCGTAATTGAGATCAGCGATGGTGAGGATAGTGACAGTGAAGTCTGCCATTTCAGAATCTGATGCTGCATAAATTATATTTTTTTTATTGATTTTGATGTGTAAAATAATAAAAAATGTGTGATAATTATTACCTTGTTTTTTCTAAACTTAAAACGTTAAACTTAAAACAATGTTGAAATTTATCGACATATTGTCATCATTAATTCTAATTAGATCACAGCACTATCGCATTCCTGAGCTCTGCATTCAACTCGCGCGCTATCTGTAGATAGAGAATGACTCGAATAGGAACACGCGATCCGAGCTAGAGCCCGGGTAGTGTTGCCAGCATTAGTAGGGATACCATACAAAAAAAATACTTTTAAAATCCGTGCAAGCCTAGTACATGGAGGTGCTACTACAATACGTTAACAATAAATCGCAAAGAATGAAGCCGTGAAACATAATTAAAACGATGCATTATGTGTAAAATAATTTATGTGCTCGACTATATACTACCTTGAAGAATTTTTATTTGACAAATAACTGATTTGGCGAATTATGAAGTTTACAAATTAAGCTTTTGAACAGTGTAGGATTTAATATGTTAGGATTTTAATACGTGCCTGCAGAATCTACTCAAAAGTTTTCATGGTGGTCGAATATCGTTCATAATTACCGTCACCTTAACACAAGTAAAATCTCATTCACGTAACACATATTAGATAGTCACATTTAATATTAACAAATTACAAAACTATAATTAAAAAACGTCACTAAAATAAATAAGGAGAAAGTAAAACTAATACACATAAATAAATAGCTTTCCTTTTATACATATATAAAGAGAGTAATGAGAAAAAAAATATACATGCGTATATTGTTTAACTTATTAGAGTCATAAATTATATCTAAATACCGAAGGTAATCTTCCTGGAACATTTTATAGGGCTCATGGGGCGCAAAAAAGTAAATTAATATAGCAAGTTTACAAGCACAAATGGTGTGTTACTCGTAATTTTATTTTTCGGTGTAGAAGCGTAATGCATAATTATTGAGCACGTGTTATGTTCAAAGAGAGTTCATGCATTCATATGTAATATATAGTGGTACCTAGGCTGCACTAGAAGTATCGGGAATGCAATATTTCCACTGTTCCTGTCATATTAAAATCTTTTTAATTGAAAAGTCCTTGGTTTTAAAAATCGAATACCATATATTCATTTAAAAAAAGATTCTCGGTCTTGTCACAATGTTTTGTCAAACTTGTTTAGTCATTGAGAAAATGGAATTGACTCGAGAAAATTCAAGAGCGATGATTTATTATGACTTTCGAAGTGGTTTAACATAAAACAGTGTGTTGACCGGATGATTTCTGCATTTGGTGATGAAGCCTCATCCAAAACCACAATTCATCGCTGGTTTGCTGAATTTCAACATGGACGTGTCAAGCTCAGTGATGATCCCCGTCAAGGTCGTCCAAAAACTGCAGTCACCCAAGAAAACGTTGCTGCTGTGCGTAAGCTGATTGAGGAAGATCGACATGTGACATACCGCGAAATTCAGGCAACTTTAGACATTGGCATGAGTCAAATACAAATAATCTTGTAAGAACAATTAGGTGTAAAAACAATGTTTTTGTGTTGAACCACTTCGAAAGTCATAATAAATCATCTCTCTTGAATTTTCTCGAGTCAATTCCATTTTTTCAACGACTAAACAAGTTTGACAAAACCTTGTGACAAGACCGAGAATCTTTTTTTAAATAAATAAATGGTATTCGATTTTTAAAACCAAGGAGTTTTCAATTAAAAAGATTTTAATATGACAGGAACAGTGGAAATATTCCATTCTCGATACTTTTAGTGCAGCCTAGTATACGTCAGAGAGGACATCTGTTTTCGACGCCTCCGCAGTCTTGAAAGTACGGCCCTATTCATCCTATGGCTGCGCGTAGACAGCTACAATAATCCCTGCGTCTATGGGTGCCTCTTTAGGTCCCATAGCGGTAATGCCGAAACAGACCGACTCATCGACCACGTTCAAATGGCTACAGATTCCGTTTTGGCGATTTTAACGTCCACCACGCCGAATGGTTCAGTTCACGTTTAACCGATAATGCGGGGAATCTGTTTAAGACTTTGCCTTGGCATATAGTCTGACACAACTGATTACTTTGCCTACGCAGATTTCAGATGCGTAAGATCATACACCTTCCCTTTTGGACCTTCTGCCGACCTCTCATCCGGATAGGCATCAGGTTTTCGTCGACACTCCTCTAGGCTCGTCGGATCATTGTCTTGTCCGGAGTATGGTGCCAGTCACATTAACGTCGCGGTTGCATTCTGCAGACTGTCACTGTGTTTGGACCGGCCCATTTGATAAATGACAGCGGTATGCATATGTTGTATTAAGCACTACTTGCACAAAATTAGTGCAGATTCGACATTAGATTGGATTAGAGAAATTGAGTATCCTAAATTTTGACACACAGCAGTCCATCTAGATCCATTGGTATGGCAAGTGGCTTTTTAGAGATATTCCCAAAAATCTTTAGTTTCAGAAGAAAACAACATAACGAGGTGTAATACCTGGAATGACGACTGGCAACAGCGTCAAATGTGCAAATCGTCTGATATAGCGATCGTGGATGTGTCTGCCAAGCATGACGACTCTGGCAAACCCTTCATAGTTAGGAGAGGCCCAAGTCCAGCAGTGGACTGTTTATAGCCTAGTGAAGAAGATTTTTACTTATAGCACATTCGCACATTCTCAATCTCTCAAATAGAAAAACAAAACACAACAAAACAATAACTAAAGAGTTTAGCAAGCTCTACATGTTGTTATTTACTGATAACAAGTAATAAAATATACTTGGGAGATACTCGTACGTAATTTCCTTTTTTACGCACAACATGGGAAAGTAAAATTAGGTTTCACGGACTGTTAAGAAGTTATTTATGTTTTAATAAAATTGTTCTCGATATTTCGTTTATTCTAATATATTTTCAATAGTCATAAAGTCTTAATTTAAATTAATACGATTCTACAAAATATCCAACACTTTTAAATAGATAAGCAACAAGAAGAAAATCAATTCTATTAAGAGATCATATTTTTTAATTGAAGAAGGAAATCAATTCTATTAAGAGATCATATTTTTTAGGGTTCCGTAGTCAACTAGGAACCCTTATAGTTTCGCCATATCTGTCTGTCCGTCTGTCCGTCCTCGCTTAATCCCTGTGACCGTAAGCACTAGAAAGCTGAAATTTGGTACCAATATGTGTATCAATCACGCCGACAACGTGGTAAAATAAAAATTGGAAAAAAATGTTTTATTAGGGTAGCCCCCCTATATGTAAAGTGGGAAGTGATTTTTTTTTAATTTCAACCCTAACGTGTGTTATATTATTGGAAAGGTATTTAAAAATGAATAGGGGTTAGATCATTTTTTGATAATGTCAATAATTTCGGAAATACCATAAGTTTAGAAAATATTAAAAAAATCTGAAAAGTAGAACTTTATAAGGATTTTCTAGGAAAATCATTTTGAACTTGGATGGAAAGTCGGAGCGCCTGCCGCGGAGCGTGCAATGTTGCACGCTCCATGTTCGCGCACGTACTCACTACCGGGAGCAGTTACAGGAGCGCAAAGCGCTGCTGGAGCGCGAACATAATGGATACCCACCTTTAAACTCATAAGTGGGAACACTTATTGTGACGTACGGGAAACTACGGAACCCTATACTGAGCGTGGCCCGACACGCTCTTGGCCGGTTTTTTTTAGATTAAAGGTGACAAGCAAGCACACCGTTCACTCTATTAAGAATTAATAAGTTTGTGTTCGTCTATACGGCTTCGAATCATTTTCCAAATTACAAAATTATTTTATGTTTTCATATTTATTCGGCGAATTATGTCGCAAAATCGTATACCAATTGAATGCTTAGCGTTCCGTCACTTTGCAATTTACACTATTACTGTTTAAAATACGCATTACAATAATCTAAAACGAAAATACACAAAACCTCAAAAAATGTTCGCATAAAATACTGCTAATAACAAATTGAGATGACACAAACGTGAGGTAGCAAAATGCACATAACATTAGAGCGTCAGCCGGTGGTTACGCAAACAAAGCCAACGTATTTCCCTGTTTGTTTTTACTGCTATTCTCTGAAAATGTATTCGTTTTCACTTGTTATTAAAAAATTAATGGATTTACCAGATATTTCTACTAAGGTAAAGGTATAAATATAAATCCGCCGTGTGATGTGATCAAACAGAATTTATAACTTCAAGAGGTAAAGATTTAATAAATTTACGCTTAGACACACACAAACACACACACACATTGAACAAACTTATGTAGGTATGTATTAAAGTATTCTATGCAACAAACACTATACTTTGAATGAAACAAATTTTACTCGTTTTTAATTCACAGCGTTTCGGGTGTTTTGATTCACCCGTGGTTACATGAGTGCCACGTACGCACGTACGAACGCACGCACGTATGCACGCATGCACCCACGTACGCACGTACGTGCACGCACACGCACATGAACGCACATAAGAATATCCACTACAACAAGTAACAGGCGACTGAGAAAAACTTAAATAAGCCATGAGCAGCAGCGTCTATCTAATAAGAAATAAAAAATGAAACAAACTGTGGTTGCCATCCCACATGCCAAGCATGGCAACTACGGCAAATCCCAAGAAGCAATCTATGGTTATATCTATGGCCTGTGTTCAATGTAAGATATTTTAAATCATTCACTTATTATCAGTAAGCTACTTTAATAACAATTTTAGACTAAGAAAAGGTTAGTTCGAAAACATTATCTCAAGAAAGTTTTAGTGTAGTAATGCAGCTTTTTTCTCTCTTTTTCGCTAACGACTTTTAAAAAACAAAGTGATTTGGACTACACATTAAACACATTTAGAAAATATACGGTATTTTCATTTTAATTGTCATAAAAGGGGACATTTTTAGTCGCTCTCCACGTCAAGGTATAACATACAACGGTTCTATATTTAAGAAGGAAAGTCAATTTTACTATCGATCACTGATCGATGACATTAAATTAAAAAAAGGTACCTAAAAATATTTAATGTGTGTGATGGGAAGAAAAATTATCAGTGTGTTATTAGAGTATCCACCCAAGGCTCACCCACTTGGCATGGAATTGTAAGATGGGCATTTCTGCTAAATAGTCCATGCCAACAAGCGCTATTTTGCTAAGGGCTGTTACATTGAACAAAACTATATTTACGGGTTTATCGCATTTTATTAACTATTTTAACTTATTTTTAATTCCCGACGCTTCGGGTGCTTTACAGCACCCATGGTCACGGTGAGGGTTAAGATGTTTGACGTCCCAATCTCATAGTTAGCCTGGCTACCTTCAGTTTTTGAAAAGTAGCTTATATAGAGCTTACAGTATTTTGAAGCCTTGCAGTAGTATGCTTGGGTTTGGGTTTAATTTGGTTAATTATAGAATCCCAAGCAGATGGCAGCACCTATCCATCATCTCTATTGAAATTAGGATGTTTTTAGTTTCAATAGCCTCGCGTATCATCCTTGGTAGGAATCGGTGTTCTTTTTCGAGGATTTGTGGTTTATTAACTCTAACTATCTTGAACATGTTCACAGACTTCAGATTTTACGGAGCGTTCGATGGATCAATTTTGGTGGTTACAATTTTGTTGGTGTTTAATAGTACAGTAGTTTACTACGAGTATAGGCCCTGTTAGACTCTGGCAAGTAGAAAAAGCTATATCGTTGGTTTCTTATATGATTTTGATAAGAAACCAACAATTTAAAACTGACGATACTAACAAATAATTGTAAATGTTTTTTTAGTACATATTTCAAAGTTTATATTTATAACAAAGTATATTATATGTTCAGGAATAGCTAATGTTATATTTTATTAAGGAGTACTTAAATTGTGTATAATATATTTTGTATTTATTTATCTATTTCCTTTTGAGTTCGCGAGGCACCAATTTGTCAAGCTTTTTGTTTGCTCATTGTTTTGATGCTAACGTCGAAACCTACTACTAATTCAGCCGTAGATTGAGTATCTATCACACCTTGTTAAAATGTTCCAAAAGCACCCGTTAGATTTTGGTAATTTTTTCACGCGATTATCTAAAGCAGATAGCAAGTTATCAATAATGACAACAAGAACTTCAATTTCAAACAGAAACACCTATGTTTCTGTTTCAACAAATACAGAACCACTAAAATGATCGTACTATGTGTTTCGCTTGCGTCGTCTTGAAGTTTGTTGCTGATATTCATTCATAAGTGAGTGAGCAGTGAGTCGAGAAGAAGGCAAGTAATCTGCGAGAGTGCCGTGAAGCAGAGGCGAGCAATGAGGCTCAGGCATGCCGAACACTGTATAGCGCAGAGAGTAGCTTGAAGGAACAGGAAGAATTATTATTCCAGTGCTGCGATGAACCTTGTGAAGCTAGATGGCTTGCAGGATATGAAGACTGCAGACGATATCTGCTCGGGAAGCAAATGGATGGGGTACTCTATGACGATGATGAAACTTGAAGTTTCCGAAGGTTGTTCGTTGCGTGTTCAGATCATGTCGGGGTCATCACTGTGACCGTGGAAGGAAAAGGGGGGGTCTCCCGCCGGGCAAGGTGTTCTGCCCGGGGAGCAGCCAATACTCCCTGTGATAGTTTTTTTTTTTTGCGCCCGAAGCAAATATGGGCAACCCTCCGGAAAGCGGGGGAGGGAGGTTGGGAATGCTCATAGCATACCACGCAGCCGGTTGCGTGGTTATGTGGCGACTTTTACCCACTAAACCCAACCTTTTAGGAATTGGCTTAACGATCTGACTAGAGATCTCTAAGCCGTATACGAACGCGACCCTCCTTGGCAGAAAGGAGGGCGCAAGCGGCGAAAAGCCGCTTAGAAGAGTGCCTAACTAAGGCAGATTAAGGGATGTGTTATGTAGGCTCGGCCTGAGCCGCCAGAAGGCAGTTCAGGTCAGCCGAAAGCTTGTTGGGGGGGGGGGGGTCCGAGAGAGAGTTTCTCGGTCTGCGCACACTATAGCGAGTGTGGATAGGGGCTGCATAGGCAGCTGTCTCACGAATGAGATGATTTGGGTGGGAAGATGATTTGGGTGGGAGCCTGTGATAGTTCGGAGATGTTCTATATATACTGTTTATGATTCGGAATTTTGATAGCGCGATTTAGACTTCGGTGTGTTTCGCTTGTGGCGCGACGACAGTGCCGCCACAGTTCTGTTTCACGCATTTGATGTATTGCTTGCTTGATGCAATTAATTAAGTAAATTTCTCTCGTGTTATTTTAGATAAATATAACATGTGTTTTTTTACCTTTATGAGCAAAAAATTGTCGTATGGGTCCGCAAAAACTGCAGGTGACAGTAAATTTTACAATTTGGTTCTGCGAGGCAGAATATTCCGCGTTAATCGGACAGTGGTAGACCGCCAGCCATCGAGATAATGAGGATGGAATTTCGCTGAAATGCTCGTTATTTGTATAGGACCGCACTCATTTAAGATTTAAATAGTGCGAAAATCCTAAAAGCAGGCCAGCTTTTGTCCCAAAATAAAAGCAGCCGTGCCGACCCTGCCAATTACGGGCCAATCTCAATTACCTCGATATTCTGCAAGACTATGGAGTGTATATTGAATGTCCGCTTAATGGCATACCTAGAATGACCTCCACAGTGAACACCAGTACAACAGTACACAATATCGTTCGTCACGTGTATAACAAAGGAATGGAATAAGTTGCCAGCATCTGTCTTTCCATTCGATTATAATGTGGCTTTCAGTACTGCAAGGCACGAGTAAATAGGCGTTTGTTAAGTCAGTGTGCTTCACCATCTTATGCTACATCATTACTTACCGTCAGGTAGGATTTTAATTAAGCGCTGGCTTAGAATAGTAAAAAAAGTCTTAATAAACATTTTTTTATAGGATAGGGTGACAAACGAGCAAACAGTCCACCTGATAGTAAGTGATTGCTGTGGCCCATAGAAGTGCAGATGCGTTGTTACCCATGAGGACTATGATAAAATGCCTCATTTCCAGAAAGATCGCTGGTTCTCTACACTCACCATACGAAACACACCAGCAATAAACTACTATTTTACACTGGTATTCTGTGAGAAGGTGATCCTTCTCCGGTCAAGCCGACTCATTCGTGCTACAACTATACTAATAATGTAACTGCAGCATGGCTCTACCGCGTGTAATACCACCTCGTAAAATATATAACACAAATATTTAAAACAGTTAATTAATGTGCGTAACACAATTATCGAATGCCGTCAATTTTTCGTGTTATGAAAAGATAACTTCACGAGCTGTAATTTAGAATGAAAATAATCACAATGTGGAGATGAAATAAATTTACATTTTGCGTGGTTCTACGTAGTAGAGTTTCATTGCGCACTAAATAATGCAGAGTGCAAACATTAAAACAACCCAAACGTTTTATTACATTTATTATTATTGTATTAATTTATTTATTTAACCGTGTTTATATAATAAGCTTAAATAATCAGAGAAATAATTTTAATAGTAAATAAAATCAAATCAATTAAAATTTTAGCTCTGTTTTACTCTATTTTCTGCGTTCGCTCGCAGTAGAAACACGGTGGTATATAACGGCTGAATCAGAGTGAAAAAGTGAGATATTATCTTACATTATGTGATAAAAGAGTGTGGTTTGTAAGACAATGTTTTAACCAGGATTAAGAAAGGAATGTTTCCGTGGTTTGGTCATGTAGAAATAATGCATGAGGATAGAATGACAAAGCAAATTTATGTTGCAGAAGTGAACGGCAGAGTCGGAGAGGTATGTCCTAGGCAAAATCAAACAAGGCAAGTTGGCGATATATTGAAAATGGGCCAAATTAAAAGTACCCTTAACCGACGAGCATGTATGCGTAGGTATATGGATGTGTAGGAGGCGAGAGAGGAGTGTCATAATCGCGCCAAATGGAAGTCTTTTAAATATAAAATTCCTTGGGGTGGTGTAGAGATGTTATGTATCAAACTTCACGTCTCAATAGAGTTTTTGGTTACTTTGTGTAAGAATTTTCGTAATAGGTTATTACAGTATTGCATGCATGATGGTTACTTTAGAGTATGATTTATTAGTAGATTTATTAGACATTTAAGAGTAAAAGTTACAGTGTTGGCGAATTTTATGTCTCATAATATTTTATTGCTCAGAAATGCAGAGATCCTCAAGAGTTTTTCCTCTGCTCCTGTGGTAAATTAGCCTTCACTACGTACCACAAGAAATTTTCGACATATTTAATTTCAACTGACGAACCGCCTCGGCTTTGTAGGAGTAGGATCAGTAGCGTTATACAGTTTAAGATAATTAAATACCAATTATTTTATAAAATTTTCGCATTATTTTCTATAAATCTTTTCTATTTCTTAAAAAGGAACTGAGGTTTTTTAAGATGAAATAACATAGCCTTGATATTACTTGGCATTGCTTTCTATCTGTCCATGAATTACCGAAGATTAGCTCGAACAGATAGACAGACAAGTTTTTTATAAATAGTTATTCATGCATTTGTGGCATGCAAATACCACCGTGTGCGTGTGCGGAGGGGGGAGGGGGGGGGGAGGGGGGGGGAGGGGGGGAGGGAGGGGGGAGGGAGGGTAGGGAGGGTGCGCATGCATTAAACAAGCTTGAGCGTCTTCAGAATATTTCCATTCGATTCATATTTGGTTTACGCAAATACGGTCATGTATCCTAATTTATAATTCAATTCAAGTAGCTCCCAATTTGCCTTCGCTGGAATGTTCATATACTCTCTTTACTTTTTTGTATTCTGTTTTATCCGAAATCTCCAAGATACCATAAGGAATTTCACTATCGACACGAATTTCACAACCGCAATTTACATTCAGTGTATTTATGGCTTTAAATACTCCTATAATTATTTTGAATCTTTGAATTGTACCATGATTATGAGCCACTTTTACTCACAACCGACTGTCCTAGAAGGTAAGGCCTCGTACTAAGTACCACGACTAAGTACTTGGTATGAGGTAATATGTACATTAATATACATAATATTGTTACTTAAAAATATCACTATGATCGGAACGTTGAGAATTTTTGTATATAATTTAAAAATAATTTTTATGTACCACTCCCCTCGTCCTCTGACAAAGTAATGAAGAGAAAGTGTTGATATTGGTGGATGGCAACTATATCATGTTATTCCTTAATACTGTCTGCCTTCAACCTATCAGATAATTTTGCAAAAGTTTGTAATATTCTACGTACTTGTAATAAATAGCAGTGCCTGTATTCTGGTCTGTAGAGCGTAGAGAGTATAATTTCAACACATTTTTAGCTTTCCTTATTGGTAATTGGCTGCATGTGTCCATAGCTGCAAAAGCCCCTTACGATTAGGTGGACTGCATATTTTTTTATAATTTCAGTTAAAAAACATATTTTCATTTTTTAGTAGAAAGCATTGGTGTAGCGTAAGGGTCGGAGTGTATGATAAAAACACGCTTTTGTATTACAGTACCCTAAGTGGTGGTAAGAAGAAACGTAATTATATTAGAAACGCACCGCCTTACACCACGCCCTACGCTCCACCGAACGTTCACTACTCGGACCTTACCCTAAGCTCTTTAAATTTACTAATATCATTTAGGAAAATAACAATGCCTTAAAATTATGAGCTTGTTCCAAATGATTATAATTTCAAATGTGTCTCGAAAAACATACAAAATAAGTACAAATTATTTTCTTCTCACTACCATAAAATACGTAATGTTATAATGAGTTTTTCATGCTTCCCTTTGAGACAATAATTATGACTTTCCATTTCTAATTTATTACTTCCTCTTCCGATTAAAGATGTTTTACCAAAAAATAATAAAATGTTTAAGTACATAAGTATCATTTAATCAACGACTTTTATTATTTTAATTTTAAAGCATGTTTGATTCTATTTAAACAAAAAATTTGCATTTATGTTTACACAATTTTAATAAAGTGCCACAAAGTTTCCATTCATGTCACTGCTGACAGAGCTACCTGCATTATAGAAACAATACCTAGTTGCCAAGAATGGCGATAACGCTCTCTCAAAAAACTACAGACAAATTTTTCTTCTGAGCCGCGTCTACGTGCTGTTTTTGAGATTTATTTCTAATCATCTCGCACACAAACTTGATGACCTCGAGCCTGCCGAACAAGCTAGTTTATGAAGGCTTTAGTACTACAGACTTCATACATACCCTTTGGCAAATTTTACAGAGCACCGAAGTGCCGAAGAACTTAAATATTTAAATGAAAACGAAAATTGCCTTCGTTTTAAATATTTAATACAATATTACAACAACAGGGAAATTGCAGGTGCATTAACAGCCATTCAAAAAGGAGTAAGCTCGTTTCTTGAAGGTCTATAAGTCGTATCAGTCTGGAAAAATCACCGATGGTAAACGACTCTACAAAGTTTAAATAAAACTAGTTTTTACAGATTTTATCGCGTATAATAATGACTTATTTTATATTCGTGGTCACCCATGGTCACATTCTTGCGAGGAAGAAAACTCATAGTCAAGAATTTGTTCGAGGAATAAATTCTGACCAATTAAATATGAACTCCTTATAAATTGCACGATATTGGCCAAGCATCTAGATGATGTGGATATCTAACGTAAGTTTTGTCGCGATATACATTGGTGAATGGCGGCTGGAATTAATCCGAACTATTCCTAAGAACACTTACCGTGGTAAATGCTATAGTAAATTCAGAAAGATAACATCTCTTCGCAGTATCAGTGAATCGAGCCAATCAGAGAGTACTCCGTCGTCGATGATTCGAGCCGCTCTGCGTTGGATGCGGTCAAGTGGAAGGAGCTGGCACTGGGAAGCCCCAGTTCAGAGATGAGATGATAATCGTATTCCATGTGAGGCCGAACCTAACGCATTGTAAAGTTGCAAACGATGTGCAATGCATGCAAAGGCATGCAATACTGTCCCGCTCTGCTGAGCACGCCCAAGCTATTTAGAAACTAATTTGGCCATATCTTCCAAGTGACCACGAAACTGCACGTCATTCAATACGTCAATGCTGAGAATTTCGATAATAGCTGATGCAACTAGGGGGGTGCCCTGAAATTGAGCAGTCCGACAAAAGGGTTCTTTTTGGCGGTGAATGTGCCAACTTGTATCTTCTGGGGATTGAACTGGACCAGATTTAACTAGCTAACCGGTACCGACGGAAACCGCACCGGCGGTCCCTAATCAGCAGGTTACCCTCAAGATGTGGTGTCATTTATTAAGTGTGCCGTGGCGTTTTAAACTCCTCGTGTTACGTCCATTGCACAGGTACAACAGTGGCAGAGGTGCTCGCCAAGTCAGCGCCGTTTACTAAGCGTGCCTTGGCAGCTTTACGATGCTCCCGAAACCGCCTTGTTCGGTCGATGCCAGGCACTGGGGTACCCGTGTGTAGCCGACGACCCCCTCTTTCTGACAATAGCCGTGATTTATATTTATTGCTGGCACTTGCCCGGGATGAGGCCGATATATTTAATATTTTTATTATTTTACACTTCTTGGTTATTTTCAAATATAAATATTTTCCATATTTCATTTATTTTTATTTGAATCGATCGATGGATAGTCCAAATAAATTCTATAAGCACACGGAAAAAATCACCGCGATATGATGCGTGAGTCGTGAGTTACACTGACTATAGTGATGATTCCCTGCCGCCCCGCAGATGCAAATTATACGTAATCACAGTGAGCTGACTATATAAGCTCAATAATGACAAAAGAGATTCATGGTTCTATGAATAACAGTTTTGTAAATATTAAGTTAAAACGATATATATCTCTTCGTTACAGTCTGCTTATCTGGTGCCCGTAATTGTCGGAGTGATTTTAAAGTCCTTTCACGTCAAAAGGGACCTAGGTTCTCGTTACTTATAATACAAAATACGACAGCATTTACTCTGTTACGCTTTGAGAGCGTGGTATTTTTTAAATCGAGTTGACCTACTTGGGCTACCGTCCTAATACGCTGCAACGTGGCTCTACCACGTAATAAATTCATACGTTAAATTTAAAACGTAAATTTTTGTCAATCTTCCATTTCAAACATTTCTATTTAAAAAAAACATTAAGAGTATTCAATACACAGTAACATATAAAAATGATGCAACTTATATAACAGCAAATTTTAAAGAGAGTTGACTTGGTTTTAATAGGAAAATATAACAATCGTAATGTTCAGTTTACTGCAGAGATTGGACCATTAAATATTTTATTACTGACAGCAATGTTAGTACCGTATGACTCTCGAGAGGTATACTAAAGAGGAAATAGAAGACATATATATATATATATATATATATATATATATATATATATATATATATATATATATATATATATATATATATATATGAGTACCCCAGAGCTTACAGAGCTTAGAGGAATATTGAATTTGTTATGATATTTTATAATTTATGTTGAAAAGCTAGGTACTCGTACTTAAAATAGTAAGCCGTTCTAATGTTTCTACGCCCTTGCAGGACGTCGCATGTAACCTGTCTAAAATGTAGCCATCTTAAATTAAAAATGTGACGTAAACTAGTTTTGATTACTTTGAAATTGTATTGGCCTGTATGGTAATTTTATTTTTAGTTTTATTTTTTTACGAAAGTTAGTTTTATTTTTTTTAAGTAAATGCATATTGCTACAGTCTGTTAAGATTTATGAGTATCTTTCTTACAAACGTTTTTTAACAAAAATTTAGGAATGATCACACTACAGTTGCGTTCCTTCTTTTTTATTTTTATGAATAACTAACAATCGTGACACAAATCCCTGTAACTAAACTATCCGGCCATAAATACTGATAAATTTATTTTTTCAACTTTTTAATTATTCGCAGTTTAATAAATAGTTTAATTTAATTAGAACGCCTTCATTATTTTTAAAAGTTCTTTCGGTTTCGCGCTATTTCACATTATTTTTCGTGTTCATTATCAAATTACAATATGGAATGGGGAGTTAAAGAAAATAGGATTACGGTGATCGCCTTGCACTAAGTGGGTGTGGAGCCGTCGGTCATATTTCAAACACTTCAAAAGCTTGGTGTCAGCCGTATGTTTGTATATCGTACTATCAACAGATAAAACAACAATTCCCCTATCGAAGACCATAAAATATCGGGGCGGCCGCATTCTGTTAGAACTACAAAGGCTGTTAATGCTGTTAAAGCTGGAATTCGTCGAAATACCATTAGGAAGCAAAAAATCTTATCGCGAGAAATGAAGGTTCCCGCTAGGACTCTGTCGCGTATTATAAAACAAGACCTGAATCTCGGTGCTTATCGTCGATATATAGGACATGCGCTAAATCAATCTTTACAATTAAAAAGAGTGGATCGATCAAAACGCCTTCTGTCGCGATACGCAGGTGAAGGGCACAGAAATATCCTTTATACTGATGAAAAAAATGTCACGATTGAAGAGCACTACAATAAGCAAAATGATAAAGTGTACGCTCATAGTTCCAAAGAAGCTGCTCAAGTGGTCGGAAAGGTACAGGGTGGTCATCATGCTGCGTCAGTGATGGTTTGGTGGGGCATGTCTTATCATGGCGTCACCAAGCTATATTTTTGTGAAAAGGGAGTGAAAACTTCAGCCAAAGTGTATCAAGAGACAGTCTTGGATCGTGTTGTAAAACACGGTACACTTTTTAAAAATGTACCGTGGACTTTCCAACAGGAGTCTGCACCTAGTCACAAGGCACGAACTACCCAAGCCTGGCTTGAAACCAGCGTTCGGGACTTTATAAGAGCTGAAGACTGGCCCGCATCTAGCTAAGACCTCAACCCTTTAGACTACAAATTATGGTCAGTTTTAGAGGACATGGCTTACTCTTAACGACACGGTGACATTAAGTCTCTTAGAAAATCTCTGGAGCAAGCAGTGGCGAAATTTCCCGTGGAAACAGTGCGTAAATCCATAGATTCGTGGCCAGACAGATTAAAGACATGTATAAAAGTCAAAGGTGGCCATTTTGAATAAAATTTTGTTTTTGTTTTTTTGCTGAGACTTTAATATGTATATATAAGTTTTAGTAATATTACATTACTTCATTAAAAAGACGCATTTTCTTATGGCCGGACTGGTTATATTTAAAAACTATTGGTGCTCGTTAGTCTCACTAGACCACAGTAAAACTCCAAAATGACACGACCAATTTGAATGATTTTTTTGCGTATAGTAACTTACAAAAGGAGTCAGTAGGTGGCGCTATTAACGAGATCTGGAAAACACCCGTACGAAGCCGGGGAGGATCGCTAGTATAGATTAAGAAAAGATAAAGTGCTAATGCTTTGATTAAGTTTTTAATACGTTATATAATACAAAAAAATTGGTTGACCCCGCAGGCCATCCCTGGAACTTCCCGCTAATTTCAAATATCAAAGCGCTCCAAGCTCCCCTTACTGGCTCGAAAAGCTCACAAACGACATAATTTTGGAAAACCAGGTTTTTTTTTCAAAATTGTATATTTCAATATTAATGAATGTGGAGGAGGCTAGAAAGGTGTGTCAGGATCGCGCCAAATAGACGTTTGTTGCTGCTTACGCTTCTAGGTGACAGGCGTGAGTGTTTATGCATGTGTGTATGAATATTTCACAAACACATCACCCGATTTTGATGTAATTTACGAAAATCGACGCAATTTTTTTAGCTTAACAAAAGAGCCTTTTACAAAAAAATTCATTTCACGAGAAGTTTTAAAGTTATTTTAAGAAAACACTTTTTCGAGATTTATTTCTTCAACGATATCTCTCGAACGAATCAGCCGATTTTGATGCGGTTCACGGCAATCAATGTCGTTTTTTAAGTAGATAGAAGAGAAGTGACTAGATTATAGAATTGACCAAGCCAAGGTAATTATTATATATTATTGCAAAAAGACCACCTTAAAATTGTCTTCTTTTATAATGATTAAGAGAAAATCTTTTGCATAGTCGAATGAATTCATATATCATGTAATTTTTTATTATAATTAATACTGTTCTAAACGTGAAATAGACATTGCATCTTCATTAAAAGTGTACTAAAATTCTCACTTTTGACAAACTAGCATTACGTTAAATAATGATGAAGGAAGACTAATAGTCTTTATGTATTGAATCATCCAAGTCATACCCTTGACATACTTCTGCCGACGAGTAGCAGTGCGTGTGTTTCAGTTTAAGGGATAAGTGAATCACTAAAATTAATGCATCTAAGGCATTTCATTTTATTTCATAAAGGATAGAGTAAAGTTGCAGGTGCAAAAAACTACAGTGGCCGTTTGTCATCAGGTAGCCAGTATATAAAATCTGGCTTATTGTATAATAAATTCAGCTAGTCTATGAGATCTTGGTTCCTGTAGCTCACATAGAAAATTATAAATTTGTCGTCGCCTTTTGTGAAGGCAACGTAGCAGATGTTGTCCCATCACAGTATAAGTGTTGTCCCATAATAATTTAGTACACTCATTTGTGGTTTAAATTACAGTTACATACGCCACTAACAGTTAGATTATTGTTGTTAAGTGTTTCTTCGCACACAAATTAATTTATCCGACTTTTATGCTCTAATATATATATATATATATATATATATATATATATATATATATATATATATATATATATATATATATATATATATATATATATATATATTGCAATGCAGTGGACGATATGAATGACAAGCTCGTGGAAACTGTCCATGCGGTCGGAGCTAAGTTCTGCAAGACCCGCCGCAGAAGAACACAAAAACTCTCCGATCACACTCTTAATCTCATGGCTGTTAGACGGGAGATGAGGCTGCAATCGTCAACAGATTTGACAGCATACAGGCATCTGAACAGACAGATCTCCAAATGCATGCTGCGAGACTTACGCAACTTTAATACTGCTCGTATTAAAGAAGCGATCGAGCGGAACCAGGGCTCCAAAGTCTTTGCCAGAGATCTGTCTGCCAGAAAAAGCCAACTGTCAAAGCTGAAGACTGAGTGTGGCAGCATTGTTTCCGAGACACCTGAGATTTTGAGTGAGATTGAGAGGTTCTATGGGCAGCTGTACACATCATCGTTGGAGCCACACGCAAGTGTGAGTAACGATCCAAGAGCAAGTCTTACCCGACACTATTCCGATGATGTCCCAGACGTCAGTCTGAGCGAGATTAGAATGGCTCTCCAGCACATTAAAAACGGCAGGGCCCTAGGCGAGGATAGAATTACAGCGGAGCTTCTGAGAGCGGGTGGAACACCGGTACTTGAAGTCCTTCAGAAGCTCTTCAATTCCGTCCTCCATGGTGCACTACTCCAGAGGCGTGGAGCAGAAGTGCGGAGGTCTTGTTCTTTAAAAAGGTGACAATGCTCTCTTGAAGAACTACAGACCGATTTCCCTTATAAGCCGCGTCTACGTGCTGTTTTCGAGAGTCATTACGAATCGTCTCGCACGCAGACTCGACGACTTCCAGCCTCCCGAACAAGCCGGTTTCCGAAAAGGCTTCAGTACCATAGACCACATACATACCCTGCGGCAGATTGTACAGATGACCGAAGAGTACAATCTGCCACTTTGCCTGGCGTATGTGGACTATGAGAAAGCCTTTGATTCCGTCGATATTTGGGCGGTGATACAGTCCCTTCAGCGGTGCCAAGTTGACTGTCGGTATATCGAAGTGCTGAAGTGTTTGTACAGTAGGGCTACGATGGCTATCCGAGTACAGAACCAGAGTTCGAAACCTATCCAACTGCAGAGAGGTGTAAGACAGGGTGACGTTATATCCCCAAAATTCTTCACCGCTGCGTTGGAAGACGTTTTCAAGCTACTGGACTGGAAAGGATACGGTATTAACATCAATGGCGAGTACATCACTCACCTTCGATTTGCCAACGATATAGTCCTTATGGCAGAATCGCTGGAGGACTTTAGCACTATGCTCAATGACCTCAATAGTGTCTCCCAACGGATAAGTCTTAAGATGAACATGGACAAAACAAAGATCATGTTTAATGTCCATGTCACACAGGTAGTTGGTAGTTGTTGGGAGCACTATGCTTGAAGTTGTTGACGAGTACGTTTACCTGGGACAAATAGTCCGACTAGGTGAGTCTAACTTCGACCGAGAGGTCAATCGACGGATTCAACTCGGCTGGGCAGCGTTCGGGAAATTACGACACATCTTCTCGTCAGGTATACCTCAATCTCTGAAAACTAAAGCGTACAACCAGAGCGTGTTGCCAGTGATGACTTACGGATCAGAGACGTGATCCTTCACCGCTGGCCGTATGAGGACGCTCGAGGTCGCTCAGCGAGCTATGGAGAGGGCTATGCTCGGAGTTTCTCTGCGTGATAGTCTCAGAAATGAGGATATCCGCAGTAAAACCAGAGTGACCGACATAGCCCAACGGATTAGTAAGCTGAAGTGGCAATGGGCCGGCCATATAGCTCGAAGAACCGATAACCGATTGGGAAGAAAGGTTCTCGAGTGGCAGCCTCATACCGGTAGGCGTAGTGTAGGGCGATGCAGGGCAGGGCAGTTCATTAAATTTTTACATTTGTACGTTAAGCAAGCTGTATTTCACTTTCAACTTAAAAGAAATATATGAAACACAGATACCTAATATATAAAATATAAGATAAATGTTTTTGCCATTATATATTGTACTCTTTGATATTATCCAAGTAATATTTCGAAAGTATACAGTGGCCACATTTATGCGTTTGACATTGATGGTATGAACTTTAATAATGTTTGTTTTATTTTTAATTATTGTATTGACACATTTTAAGTTAACTTTAGCCTTCTAAACTCCTTATTCATATCAACTTTAACAATGCTAAATCTCACACTCCTTAGTGCACGCAATATACTTGAAATTTGGTACAAAGTTTTCCCTTTACGTATTATTATTCTATAAACTATATATAATAATAAAAATGACTTTCAGATCGAATATTGGTCACGGCGGCTATTCCCGACCTTAATGTTGCTGCGGTTGAAGATTAGAAGCGTTACGATGACATATTGTGGTATTTTCTCCCAAAATATACCACAATTTGTCATCGTAATTGTGATCAGATCGATGACTAAAAGACTATAAGAATACATCAGAGCATGAGGGGGGGGGGAGGGGTGATACAAGTCATTAAGAATATTTTCTTTTGCAATGACTTTGTTTTTTAATACTTTTCTGGACTGTTTTAACTCTACTAAATTTTCTATAAAAATTACCATTTTTCTTTGAGAGCCAACAATTTATCATTCAATAAGGTTATTATTCAATAATTTACCCTCAAGCAATAAGCTCTTATGCGATATATGGTTTGATTTGATATGTTCCATATTACCAAAAATATTAACGATTATACGTGAAAAAAGGAAGTGGCTCGATTTATTTGCTCCCAAGTGTATATGATGTTATTTACTCTTACTTAATCTTGAGTTCTTGAGAAATGAAGAAGCTTTCTACAACAGAAAGAAAGCTTACTTGTGTAATTCTCTCTATCTTGGAGTTATTTCTAAATCTAGCTTTCTGATTTATTACGTGTTCGATATTATTGGATGAGATTCTTTTTAAGGTAAAGACACATCAAGCAATGGATGTTAATGTCACATCAAGGATGTCTGATGTTTAATCTAGGTGTTTGACATGCTTAAATACTACACGGATAACTACTCAGTTTCGAAATTGTCTATCGGTCATACTTCGTTCGGTAAGGGATTTAAGCCTGCGACCAGAAGCGCCGCAGTCAATCACTTAGGAACTTCATTTCGGAGCCGTAAAATATATTTCGGTAACGAACAGAAAAATGTGAAGTCTACCAACTCGCATGTTTATTACATTGAAGGGTATGTACGAGTATGAATTCTCATGAGTAGCAGTACATGTTTAGAATTTTGTATGAAGTTAGTTGCAGGTGTCTTTTGGTTGCAGTAGCCATTTGCCTTTAATCAAGTTTGTCAATCAAAATTAATAAATATAAAGGTAAAAAGTTACAGCACAACCTAATAGAATTTGAGAATTAAATAGAATTAATTATTTTTCCACAATTACACATCTGAGTTATGTATATTTATATTATAAAAGCTCGTGATAAGACGTGTCTCACGAATACTGCTCAGTAGCTATGTTAATCTTAAAAAATTTAAAATAATGAAATAACAGTTTTCAATATTGAAAGCAGAATAAATCATGATTGAAAATTTTGTCAACATTAATTCTGATAATTGCTAAGTTATGTTGGCTTATTTGTGTTTAAATATAATCCTATTGTAGAAGTCACAATGTAGTGGGGTGTGATAACTCCTAGCTGTGCGTAGGTTTACGAATAAAAACAGTTCTGTACTCAACACTCACAACACACAACACTCGCGATTTAATGTTCACACACAAATATAAAGTCACACCGAAATAAATAGACAGAAGGAGAATGCAATGTAAGTTTTTACAATAAGGAAAAAGTACAGAGGTAGAGATAAGCTAAGAACAAGATAATAAATTACTAATTCGAAAAATTTTAAATAAAGATATACACACGAATACAACTTTACCAAAAAAAATACAACTACACAAAAATAAACTTTGGCGAAACAACGATGTTGAATTAATAATACTGCGAACAAATTTCGATAAAAAATGCATGATGTATGAAGGTTCCCAAATATATAACAAATCACCTAAAGATATAAGAGACTCAAAATCAATGCACACTTTTAAAAGACTACTTAAGTATCACATATTGAAAGAGTAAGCACACTTATACATCTATAAATAATATATATATATATATATAAGTTTTGTTGTATGGGGATATATATATGTATGAATAATTTCATGTTTCAATAACTGGTATGAATAAATACATAATATCTAAGTTAACATATGCTTATACACTAAAAACGTCAATTAATTAAGTTACTTCGAAATAATAAATAATATGGATGTTACAACAGCTCATTAAAGATATAAATTTTCATACATGACAATCAGATTTTTCTTAACTATCAAAACTAATCTACCATACTAATAATAACACTTAGTTTCTGCGAGTCACATCCAGTAATGTTAATCTGTGTAAATCGATATTAAGAACTCGGCGGCCGAATTTGCACGAAGTCTGACGAGCCGTTGTTGTCGCTAAACAAAATTTTTAAAACCACCCACATTTAAGCCCGGTTTACATTTTGAGAAGTGACAAGTGCGAGTGACAATGACAAGTGACAAATGACAAGTGCTTAGTGCGTGTGAACAGGCAGTGACAAGTGACAAGTGGGAATTAAATACTACTTGCCACTTCTCACATGCCACTTGTCAGTTGTCACACGCACTTGTCACTTCTCAAAATGTAAACCGGAGCCTTAGTTTTGTATGTCTTCGGTAGTTTTTGTTGTAATTTGTATTATTACCTAGTACGAATAGCCCAAACTAAATTTATATTAAGCCGTAGATATGTAAGTCTCATAAGTGAATGTAAAATTCTTGAGATAATAAATTTCTTAAACAAGAAATTAACAAACAAATTAACAAATGTCGGCCACCTGAAAAGAAGGGTTTATAGTATAAATGCGTGTGTATGTGAGTGTATGTTCGTGTGAAATGTATGAGAGTCCCCTACACTATCATACCACTGTCTATAAATCCATATTTTTTATACTATTTTTATTATACTGTGATCATACATAGTACGTTTTCTTAATAGTGCGAGTACCTAGTTCCTGAACTTTAAGCTATTTTAAGTTTTAAGTACTGAACTTTGGTAAATGTTATAAGTTCAGGCATCAATACTCTAATAAGTACAATTTATAAGTATTACTTTGTGTTTCGTTTGTAGTTTGCATTATTTATAGTAACAACTTGCAACTCTTTCTGCGATAAACCACTTAAACGTAAATTTGTTAAGGGAATTTACTGCAACGTTTTACTATATTGACATCGATTTGTTTTCTTAGTTCGCAAATGGTACTATTCTGCTATTAATATTAATATTTTCTTTCTCTGATTTCTATTTTTCGTTTTGCGGCCGCTCGCCAAAGAGTAGCCCATAGAATACTACAGGGTGGGGCAGCATAACTTCCTTTCTTTAAAACCTAATAAAACACATTGTATGAATCGGAAAAATTTTATTTGGTTTTACAATGTAAGTACATACTTAAAGTTTTGTTTTATTTAGTTTTGAAGATCAAATCAGGTAGATGACGTCCCTTATTCTCTATACATTGAGTATACCGATTTCTGGTGTTTGTCATAACTCTTTGAAGCAGAGCAGGCGTTATGTTGGCAATTTCTTCCTGGATGTTGTTCTTTAAATCTTGTAGGGTCCTTGGACGGTTCACATAAACACGGGATTTCAAAAAACCCCATAGAAAAAAGTCACAAGGGGACAAATCGGGAGATCGGGCCGGCCACTGCAAATCGCCCCTGATTGAGATAAGGCGTTCTGGTAAGTGTTCTCTCAAAACAGCCATCGATGCTCTTGCAGTGTGTGCCGTTGCACCGTCTTGTTGGAACCAAATGTCTCCCAAGTCCAACGCATTCAGCCGGGGTAAAAAGAATTCCTGTAACATGTTTACATACCGGCCCGAATTCACTGTTACTGTGACTTCATTTTCCTCAAAGAACCAGGGACCAATAATTGCAGCTGAGGAAATTGCACACCACACTGTGACCTTAGGTGAATGCAAAGGCCTTTCATGCAATTCTCGAGGATTGGTGTCAGCCCAGTAGCGCATGTTTTGTTTGTTCACGGATCCACACAAGTGAAAATGTGCTTCATCACTAAAAAAAACAATAGCGTCCTCAGGAACGACATCCAGAAGAATCTCACATGCGTTCCTGCGAGAATCGTAGTCACGTTTTGACAGTTCCTGTACAGTCGCCATCTTGTATGGATGGAAATGTAAGTCTTCATGGAGAATTCTCCGCACTGAACGACTGGAAAGTCCAAGGGCAGATGCATGTTTGCGCGCAGAACGCCGTGGTGATCGCAACAATCTCTGACTGCCTCAATATTCTCAGGTGATCTAATGGGCCGAGGGACTCCAGTTCTTCGTTTTGTCACACTTGCAGTTTGTCTAAACGTAGTGACCCACATAACAATTGATTTTCGGTCTGGAACAGGGGCCAACGGGGCTAAATTAAAGCGATTTCGAAAGGCGCGCTGAGTTGCAATCACAGAACATCCGCGCGAAAAGTATGCCTCAACAGCAAACGCACGCTCCTCACTGTTCCAACGCATTATGGCGACTGAGCTGTCTCGACTAAACTTTATAGCCCCCCCTCTCGAACGAGACCACTAGCGCTCCACTACGATGTCACCTGACCGAATGGCGCGCATTACAAATAAGGAAGTTATGCTGCCCCAACCTGTATAATACACAATAGAATGGCTGCCAACCTTATTTTGTACGAGTGTCGGCGTCGCCGGGAGCACACATACAAGTAATTACGTCGTATTATCACTACTACAAAATACCGATTCGCTATGTTGACATACTGAGTAAATTTACACATTTTAGACTTTTGATTAATGTTTAAGATCATCATTAAAAATCGTTTAAATTTTAATACATATTTATTTGTAAATAGTGTGCAATTTGGCATTTTCTAAATAATTTGCATGCGAAATTTGGAAACGATGGTAACGTCAAAACACATCTCGTGTTGACATTTAAACGTGTGAATTGACATGTTAATGACATTTTGGTAGCTACACGGGCTCCGCCCACTCCCCCCGTTCTGTTATGTATGTATGATAGTATTCTTTGGTGTAGCCAATATATAGTACTTTTAAAGTATGAATTTTAGATTTATTATTATTGATATTCTTGTAGCGTGCCGTTACCGTTACAGTATATTAAAGTCCACTGCTGAACATAGGTCTCCCAATGGATTGCCTCATTGTCAAACTAAAAAACAAAACTAAAACTAAATTAAATCTTTATTAGGAAGATGCTACTGCACATATCCTAATTTATTTCCCTGTGTTGGCTCTTATGACACTCACGGTATGATACCGGTATCACGGTATGATTATCACACTACCACTACACGGTTTTGCGTGCACCGTACACTATTTCCGCACAGTCAGCCTGCATTACTACAAGAGCACCACGGCCGCTCCTCTAGCTACTGATGTTGCACTTTGACGTTTCTTCGCTCGCAAGATTAAGTGGCAATTTGAACACCGAATGTGCTGTTTGTCCGTGCGAATTTAGGTCGGCAATATGTTCAGCATAAATGATATGCCCGTAACCATTGGTGTGTAGATAAATATAAGGCTACGCCTCCACTATCTACATATGCATTGCAGAATCGTACGCAACTTGTGCCGCTGAGCACTAAAGAGGCACATTTTTCAAGTAATTGAGACTTGTTTCCAAATCTTCGGCCTTGTAGCTAAGACTAACTGACTGACTGACTATGTACTATTGAAGCTGCCTTCCGTGGATTACCTCAAAAATCCGCCAGGCAGAGGAATTTGGAGATTCAGTAAGTGTTTTGCTTCATTTGTTATCGCTTTCATGAGATATTTTCCACGCCTGTGGAAAATATCTCATGAAAGCGATTCCGCATTGTATAAAGATAATATTATAATTACAAAATAATTTGTTATACCGCATATATCAAATAAACTTATTAAATACACTTATAAACTAAACTGTGTTTCGTTGGAATCAGTATCTTTAATCAGGGATCTAGGATTGTATTTAGACTCTAAACTACACTTTGATGAACACGAAACGCGCATAACCAATGAAGCCATTCAGCTTTATGGTTTTGTTATGCGGAGATGTTTTTCCTTCAAAAATCCCACCACATTTTTAACTTCATATAAAACTCTAATAAGAGCACAGGTCGAATATGCATCAGTTATATGGAGTCCAATGTATAGTAAATATAGTTTACAGTTGGAGCGTGTAAAACGAATTTTTTTAAAATCTACAATGTACAAATACTTTAAAAGTAATTTTAATGAATGTTATGAACTTTTATTAAGAAAATTTAGTGTTCTTTCTTTAGAATCAAGAAGGATGCTCTTAGATCAAACTTTGCTTTACAATATCTGCCATAACTTTCTATATAATTGTGTATTATTGTGTCCAATATTAGGAGTACATAAGGTGGTTCATTGCCATGTAAAAGAGCGCCTCTCGCCATCAAACGTAAAAGTTTGGCGAGTTTAGAATTAAGTGACACCACTGTCTTATAACTTCATTAATAAATAATAAATAAAAATAAAAAGATATCTTTGGATTAGCTTCTTCTAGACATAAAAAAAAGCTGTGTATGAGGTTCTATCTGAATTTGTTGCAAGTTAATGTAATTGTTTATTTAGGTTAAATTTAATTTTCACATCTATGTATTATCTATATATGTGTATGTGCGTGTATGTATATGTTTGTATATATGTGTGTATATACATGCGTGCAGATGTACATGCATATGTGTAAATTAGTTTGTTTTTCTCTGTATTTATTGGTAAAAGGGTCGTTTTTTCGCTTAATTTCTGTGACTGTTAGCACTAGAAAGCTGAAATTTGGTATCAATATGTGTATCAATCACGCCGACAAAGTGGTAAAGTAAAAATTGGATAACAATGTTTTATTAGGGTAGCCCCCCTATATGTAAAGTGGGAAGTGATTTTTTTTTAATTTCAACCCTAATGTGTGATATATTGTTGGAAAGGTATTTAAAAACGAATAGGGGTTTATTAAATTCATTTTTTGATAATGTCAATAATTTCGGAAATAATCGCTCCAAAAGTAAAAAACAATGTGTCCCCCCCCCTCTAACTTTTGAACCAATAGTTTAGAAAATACGAAAAAAATCTGAAAAGTAGAACTTTATAAGGACTTTCTAGGAAAATCATTCTGAACTTGGATGGAAACAACAGTACCCACTACCGGGAGCAGTTGCAGGAGCGCGGAGCGCTGCTGGAGCGCGAACATAATGGATACCTCATACCTTTAAAGTCATAAGTGGGAACACTTATTGTGACGGACGGGAAACTACGGAACCTTACACTGAGCGTGGCCCGACGCGCTCTTGGTCGATTTTTTAATAGAACATTACATTGTAATTTTTAATTGTTACTTACACAGACCCAGTATTAATATGTGGATAACGGTGTTGATTGTATGATTATTAAGCTTGAATATAGTATTGTGTTCAATAATAAGATTATATTGTACAAATGTTTGTTATCCCTAATAAAGAGTACAGATGGGCCGAATTTTCGTTTTATATTCGGTATTCGGCATATTCGGCAGCTTTACCGAATATTCGTATTGGGCCGAATATTCGGCTAAATCACCGAACATTCGTTTTCATAGCGTCCAATGTATTGAAATGTACGAATTGAGTAATGCAATGTCTTTTACCGTTGAAAGTATATTTTATTTATGGGTTAAATCTACTTTAGAGTGCCTCAAATGCATAAATCTATACATTTATTTTTTTGAGGCACTGTGAATTTATTTCCGAATATGGCAAACAGAAACTTGATAAAATGTTTTTGGAATCAAACAAAGAAACATTACATTACATTAGTACATTTCACTTTACTTTGGTCGTCAGTTTCTGTAAAATTAGTCCAAATAGTAAATCTCCTGCTGTTCCTTTTTATCATATAATTATCAATTTTGACTAAGAATAAAAAAATTTCGGCTCTTTATTCACTAAGAATAAAGAGCCATGGTGGCTCAGATGGTTGGCGCTCGCTGTAAATTTCACAGTGCGCAATCAAACCGGGTTCGATCCCCTCCGGCACCAATGAAATTGTTAATTGCAATTTTAAGTGCTGATTTACCACGTGCTCAGCGGTGAAGGAAAACATCGTGACGAAAACTGCATGTCTGAGTAATAAGGAAAAAATATTTCGAAGACATGTGAGGTTTGCCAACAAGCATATTGGGGCAGCGCAGCGGACAATTCCTTGCCCCAAAGCCCTCTCAGAAATGGGCTGTAACTTTAACTTTGACTAAGAATAAAACAACGAAATACTTTTTTATCACAAGAATAGTCAAAACATAAGCGTGTGCCGGCAACTTCCTCAGTAGTAGATGATGCAATAACTGTCAGGGGTAGGTGTGGGGAGAGATGCAGGGTTCGGCACTAATCCCGCGCGCTTTACGGTAACAAGTTTCGACATAAATTGGTTGGGTCCCGAGGTTATCCTGCCGAATAATGTTCGGTCGAATATTCGGTTCGGAAAAATTTTACCGAACATTCGGCCCAATATTCGAATTCGGTGAAATCCATATTCGGCCCATCCCTAATAAAGAGAAAAAAAAAACTTAGTCCATTCGCTCTCTCTCTTTTACAACCAAAATATTTTTTCTTTTTTCTCACCGCATTCACCAACCATTTTTAAAATTTGTCACTTCGTCTGTCTGTCTATCTGTCCGGGCTAATCTTAGGTACAACTGAACTAATTGTAATGAAAATTGATGAGCAGATACAGAGCAATACCAGAAGCGATCTAGACTATATCAACACTTGAAGATTTTATTTCAGAAATTGAAAAATTGATATTATATATAATATTATAATTAATAATTTATGAAAAACTAATTAATAATAATAATAATCTTGAATCAAAATAAGGCCATAACAATAAATTCTACTCGGGCGAAGCCTGGACTGGTCACTAGTATATATAATAAATTCCCTCAATGCAAAAAAAAAATAAACATGTAAGGTCATATATATTTGTTTTGGCACACCAGTAAATTTGTTTTGGCAAGACGGTGGATTTGCGAGATTCTGATAGTGGCACTGTAGTCAAGTCATCAATAAATTTTATTTTATGGATCAATAAGCGTAACATATATGTTGATTTTGTATCAAAAAAGTAAATCACAAAATCTGTCCTCGTAAAGTTTTTGATTTAGTTTAATTAATTTTACATTTACACTGTAAACAGTCCGAAGTGAATTAAGAGAACAGCTGTATAATCTATATAATGTTGCACTAGTGCATTTCACGACATTTAACTCATCAATTCACTATTATGTCGCCTCTTTATACTCATACTAGCGTGTTTGAACAAACTAAAAAAAATCTCTACCGCTTTATTATATAAGTAGGGGAGCGAGGGGCTTGTTGTAACAGTTTTCATTATAACTAATATATCTTGAGACCTATTGATTAAATTTGTACTATATAAAGATGGATGGATACTGTAACTCTTCCTCTACCAAATCAAGTAAAAATAATACCATAACTATTGGTCATTATTTTACAATCAATTATTTTCTAGAAGAAGTGCGGTGTTACAACTTACCTCGAGATTGGGGCAAGTTGTAACATCTACCGGGGCAAGTAGTAACGACCAAAAAAAACGACAATAATACCTCTAATCATTTATTCTTTGTTTATTTTTAACATAATTGACATCTTTCTAAAGTAAGTATTATGTAATTCTTATCAAAAATCAACTCAAATACACTTTTTTAGTAATCAACACTTAAAAAATTAAGTAATTAACAGTTTTATTTAGTTAAACACTACTTATAATCATCATGGCACTTTTTAATCACAGTAAGTAATTAAATTATTTATATCTAAGGTATGCTTCGTAATTATCTCTTCTTAATAGCTATCTAACAAAGTATTATACTTATGTAAAAATCAACATTTTGTGGGTTTCATTATAATTAAATTCAGTCTTCATCTGAGCTACAATTAATACAAATAAAAGAGATAATGTCTCCTGTAACACATCCTACATGTGCCCACATGTTACAAATGATACACTCTATGCAATCTTCTGTATTTGTATCTATGTAAGCTTCACCACATACCAAACAATACCACTCTTCTGATTCAGATTCTGAATCTGAACATAAAATCTTCTATTTAGCTCTGCCCACTCCAATTTTATTATTTGTTGATTTACCTTTGGCTTTTCCCTTCCCCTTCCCCTTTCCTTTCCCTTTTCCATTAATTTTGACATCTTTTTTCTGTTATTTCTTCATTTTTCCTCATATTCCTTTTGTAACTTCCTTTGTAGCTTCCTTTTCAGGAGTGTCCGTCAATACTGTAGATGTTCTTTTGCGTCTGCTATTTGTTTTTTCTTGGTGGCGCCTTTGGTAAAGGTTTAATCTTCGATGGCGAGAAAGTTTTTTTAGACTTTCATTATTCTTCTTTTTCTTTATGTATCTATAAAGAGAGACGTGACATAATCCAAAAGTCTGACTAGATTTCTGAATACGGCATTTTTTTCTAAAACTTCAGCTGCCGCTAACTCGTACACTTCTTGGCTTTGTGTTGACCGCTCTGACTTTCTTTTATACACCCTCATTCTAAATCAAAGGAAAAAAGTAAGTATCTACATCATAACTTGGGGCATGTTGTAACACGTTACAACAAGCCCCGGGATTTTGTTACAACTAACCCTATGGTATGATTTTTAACATTTATCAGGTTAACTATTTAAACAATTTAGCAATCATAAAGACTGTTACACATTATCAGAGATAGATAAATTTGAATGGAAATAAGATATAGCAAATTTGAAATTAGTCGATATTGAAAACGTAAACCGAAATTTTACGACAGTACAATTTTATATTACCTGGCAGAAATGAAGCGAGTGCATACTTCCGCTCACTGCGCGGGCCGGTGGGACACTGGCTATGGTAACATGATGCGGCTCGGTTCATAGGTCAAATCGAGTCAAAGAAATACGTTAATAGCGTTTAAGATCCTAGTGAAAAGAGCCTGTTACTACTTACCCCCGTTACAACAAGCCCCTCGCTCCCTATAGATGTATATTTAAATCAATACTGAAAGCAGTCAAAATAAATGTAGGTAGTTAAAAATTCTGCCTAGTATTTTATTTAAATAGAGTTTTTGGGCATCTACCGTTGTAAATAATTGATCAAAAGTTGTACCGTTTGTAGCCAATTGCTAAAGCAGCGTTTAAATTGCTCGCTGGTTTTGTAATTAAAAGCAATCCTTTTACAACCCCTTTATAATTGGACCGAGAGATTCTTCATTACAATTTTTTCAAAAATCCTTAGAGCATTTAAAACGAATTAGTGAAATGTCAAGAAGCAAAATGAAATGTTTTAAATTAAAAAAAAAATTAATATGAATTATGCGCCGTTTTCTAAAGTCGGAATTATAGCTGGGTCTGGTGAGCATGGCGGGTAACGTATGGTGCTGTTTGAGGGCTCGGGTTATCATGGAGCAGTAATAACGAAGACTGATTGACGATGTGTCGGGGTTGATTCTTTGAGAGTTTCGCCATCATTTTTCAAAATTCTTCACAATAGCGATCTGTAGTTGTATATCCAATCCAAAATATCTATCTATCTACACATTAATTTTTTGGATGAGATTTAGAGAATTTTTCCTTTAATTGACCTAGACACAGGCATTGCGTTCAACACACGTCACAATCTGTCTAAACTCCCTTCATTTCTGTCGCTGCTCATTATTCCATGACCTGTTCTTCTATGCATATCAGTTATTTCACGAGGCGCCAATTTCTTGTGTCTTTTTAGGGTTCCGTAGTTTAACAACAAGGAACACTTATAGTTTCGCCATGTCCGTCTGTTCATCCGTTCGCGGTTTTACTCAGAGACCCTAGGTACTACAAATCTGTAATTTGGCATAATTGTATATATTAATCACACCTACAAAAATATTAAATAAAATTTTTGGAGGTGACGGAGGGGACTAGTGACGAATTTCGGAAGGCGCGAATTTGTTTAGGAAGCTTTCTAGGTGCACCGATTATTATGTTTCTTTTATTATTTAAATGCTGATGCTTCTCAAATGGTTTCATATATGTTTAATCAAGATATGACTGTATTTTTTGAGTTATCCTCTATAATGCGTATATAATTTACTTGGACTACATTAATGATGTTCTCATTTTATTTATATTGAAGTCGGTTGCACAAAATTTTTATTTTTGTCACTTCTCAAATAAATAAAACATAGAAAGGGCGTGCTTCTTTTCAAGATTTTGTAGGAATAATTAATAAAAAAAGGGGCTGTTAAAATGCTAGCTTATGCTACAATTCAGGTTTGTTACGGTTCTGATCGTTTAGAGAATATTGTACTAAAACGTAGAAACCACGCTGTAAAAATATTATAACCGAATTAATAGTATCATTAAGTATACCATAAATCATTCTGAATAAAGCAGAATGAGCAGTCATTTTTCTTTCATGTTTTAGCGGCATTACGCCTCCCCTATTACGAGTAAAGCTTTTCAACCTCAATGTCTTATTTCAGTAGGGTTTAATTTTGAAAGAAAAATGAATACAAAAAATAATAAATAATAAATCGTTGTTGCGTAATCTATGGACAACTCAAATAAAACTGTGAAAATGTTTCAGTTCATCCAACTTTTCATCGAATCAACTTGACATCTTAATTTGAGCTATAATCAAAATTTCAAGTTTCCACATCATCGGGAAGTTAGTTTAAAATCAATTACTAAATTCCACTTGGATACCACACAACAAACTGATAGACAAACAAGAAACTGCCTTAATGAAAATGTGGTCAAATAATAAGAACTAGTCGTGTCAATTTCGGTATAAAAATATAATAAAATGATGATATATACCAAACGTAGTAGAATCGCGCTACAGCGTGCAATGTATGTAAATAGCTCTGCATGAAAGTCGTGAAGAACCAAGCTTGAACAGAATACAAACTTCAGATAGCATAATACCGTTGTGTTTTGTATGGTGAATGATAAGAATAACACATCTGCAATTTGATTCCTAACTGAAACCACATGATGTGAGTGTCTATGGGCCACAACAACCGTTTAATATCGGGTGGGCTTTTGCTACTTCGTCACCCTTACGTCTATGGAAAAACTAAGTGTTTGTACGGTAAAGGTTTAACATCTATTCGTGCACAGAACTGGAGTCCAAAATCTATCCAACTACAGAAAGATGTAATACAGGATGACATCCCCGGAACTTTACACCTCTTCATATATTGCCTCATAGAGGCGATGTTTGCCAAATTGGCCACTCTTGGCAGGCCGATTGGCAACCTTTGGTAGTCGACGATTCGCCAGAAAAGCATAACGGCAAACCCTAAATATTATAAAAGAAGCCCATATCCACCTGGGCACATTTTGTAGGTTGATGAATTGCATCAACAAGATTACTGGGTACAATGTCGTTTTCTTAAAATTTTATTTTATGCCATTTTTTTAACATTTAATTAATTAATACCAACAGACAATTAAAAGTAGTAGATACAACAAAAAAGACGAAAAATTACGCCTGGCACCCTGAAGGGTAAGTGGAGACTACGGACTTTTACATAAAATATGCTCGTCCGTTAAGGGTACTCTTAATTTGGCCCATTTAGAATATATCACCCGTTTGGTCAAAAAACTTTCATTTATGTCGTTTCTTGCCGACTCTGCTGTTTAATTCTGCAAAATAAAAGTGCTTTGTCACTCTTTCCTCATTTAATCTTTTTCTACGTGACCAAACCACAGAAACAAGCAAATAGTGTAACAAAGTGGTAAATTTAAAAATATATTCATGTATTTCACAATATTATAACATTTTAGCTCAGTTATCTACAATGTATAAAGAAACAGCCGTCATCCGAATAAATGTTTACGTAACGACAAGAAAAAAATATACTTCTTTTTACATATCCTTTCACATTTCGTGTTATCGCAGTGAAATAATATCGGTATATAGGTATGACGAACCAGCACCTTTCATGAAATTATTCTTAAGTAAATCCCGCTGTGATACAGATGCTGATTGGTCACTTACGACGGGTTACTAACAAATGTAAGATAGAGTTTAATTTTGTCACCGACATTTCTGAAACTTGACAAGTTTCTGTTAAGAAGTTTAGAATATGATTATTTTTAATACATGTAATTGATATAATAATTGCCGCTTGGTGGTAGTGTAAAAGAAATCACCTAATTTCATTTCGTGAGTGGTTTTTATATCGAAGTAAGTGTGACAAATGATCACACGGTCCTCTTGATGGCAAGTGGATGCTGTGGCCTATAAATACCTGCATACTATACTGCTATACTGCTACCTAAATGCAGACTTTTACACGTTGCTATCATTTACCACCACATTCACGCATGAGCTAAATCAGCAGTTACACATACTACACTACACACTACACTTGCATAGAGGGAACTGACACAAGATTCGCAGCAGCATCTTCCCGATAACAAATGATAATAATGAAAAACTATGGCAAATATTGTCCCAGTGAGACAATCCTTTTTTTTAAGTGCGAGCAGCTATGCAGGTCTGGGGAAAGAGACCAGTATCACTGCGACCTAGAAGATCTATTGTGATCGCTGCTATGGCTATAGTTCACGGATAAGCCCTATGTCATCTTTGAGACAATCCATTGCCTCTGTTTGTAATGGATTCGTGTCTTACGATAAGGGACGATTTTTATTCAATATTTTAATAATCACAGGAGTCACTTGCGTCCTGCGTCCCACGCTAGCATCGAGGATTACATACTCGGCTGGGGTGATCTTGCGGTTCAATGTTTATATACATCACTGACGCCGTTTTGGTACAGAGTTGTTACATGATATGCCAATCCAAAAGCGATCATGGATGCATATCAATAGCTAAAACCTTTTTATATAAAATTGACAATTAAATTTATCTAACTGAAAACGAAAAGCATAAACGCCTTCTAAGTACTTTGGGATTAATAAGCAAGCAAGCTTACAAGCTGTACACTAGGGCATTAGCAAAGACTCTAAAAGAGCAATAGGTAAATAAAATTTAAAACTAACTATAGCAGTGATAAGTATTTAATTCTGCGTTATAATCCAGTTGGTACTTTTGAAACGTCTAATATTTAAGTAGCGTATATTACATTTGTGCATGTGCGATGATGTAAGATACTTCGATCGATTTGCCGCCATTTCACGTACTTAATATTTTTCACCACGATTGTTAAGTTACCTACATTATGGAGTCATGTGGAAAAAATTGCAATGGTCGATTTACAAAAAATAGTTCAAAAGCTAGATGGATAGATTTTAACAATATGTTTGTGCATCGCACTATCCATTAGTAAACAACGAATACCTCTGCCAAAGACCAAAAAAGTGTGGACCTGAACTGTTCAAGCCAGAATTCAACAAACGCTATAAAGATATAAATGATATTACTAGACCCTCTCGCAAATTATTAAATAGTTTATTATCTACAATCGTATTATTAAAGAAATAATGTGAAATTATACACCTTGGTGAAGAGAAAAATATAAAATGATTTATTATTATTAAAAAAAATAAGACCTGAAGGTGCTAGATGCTTACCTTCGATAATACGTAGGACATGACCTAAATCAGTCTTTGTAACTTAAGAGAGTGAAATCGAGCTCATTGTCCCAAACAGGTGGTTGAAGATAGAAATGTGCTGTTTATAGATTTTTCATATTTTGCAATTTATAACTTACATACGTTAATGATTTCTTATATTTACGCGAACACTATAGTCCCCCGTGACCATGGGTGCCGGAAAGCACCCGAAACGTCGGGTATTAAAAATAAAATAAATAAAACGCGATAAAATCCGTGAAAGTAGTTTTAATCAATTACATACGCTAACTTTGATTTCTCGTTATGTAATATTTAAATGGTTTTTTGCATGTGAAAAAACTCGAAGATGACCACGAATAAAAATTCAATTAGTAAACACGTGGAATATTATGAATTACTTTTCTTCGAAATTGTATTATAATAATATGTGTATGTGTTTTGTCCTTAGCAATTCATTTTATAATATTTTATTAAGATATTTATTTATTTTATTAATACTAGAATTGCGTTTCAATAATATATAATGACCTCTATGTGGTGGTGGCGTAAGTTAAACTATCACGCCGTTTCGTCCCATGGCACAATGTGTTGTTTTGCTTAGATTTCTTAGTTGTGGACATGCTCGTTTTATTTTAAATTTTACTAGATTAAACCTTAATAAAACATTCCAAAAAATACCCGTTTTATTTAGGAGATACATATATTCTAGTGAAAGGTCACTGACATTCTTGAAAAAGTTTTTCGCTTGAATTTCGTGAATAAAGCAAATGTCAGTCTCTTGTTAAATACAAACTAAATTGTTGGTTTGAAATATATTCAGTGCATAAATTGCAAGTCCCTAACGTCACAGCGACGAGAATAAATAATTATTTTGCTGATAAACGAATAAATATGTGTAATATATAAAATTATGTATTTACGGGTCCCGTTTTATTTTTGTTTAGATAATTCATTGCTAAAATTCTAAATGTGTATCGAGATCTCGGAGATATAGCGTTTCTAAGTTTTTTTATAATTTCTATGGTAATAGGGTAGTCACAAAGTAGTAAATATTTAAGTTGAATAATATTTTAATCGATTAAATGTTATATATATATATATATATATATATATATATATATATATATATATATATATATATATATATATATATATATATACAGTCATCGTGATATCATTTGCTTCAAGCTCTTCTGATTCCAAGCTTAAGAGATGAAGCACTGATTTCGGTAAGGGAAAAGATTTTTTATATGTTTATGACGTGTTCTAAATGTTAACGATAATATATAAGGATGGGATGATTCTAACGCACGGTGAAATAAGTCTAACATTGTGGTTTTTCTGTCCAATTTCCGGGTATGGTGTTGTCGATCATAACGCCACTATTTGTTTCTTGACTCACCTGCTTGCTCAGACAACATTTTTTTTATAGAAGAGGGGGCAAACGAGCACGCGGCTCACCTGATGTTATGTGACTACCGCCGCCCATGACCCGCAACACCAGGGGAATTGCAGGTGCGTTGCCGGCCCTTTAGAAAGGAGTAAGCTCTTTTCTTGAAGGTCCCCAGGTCGTATCGGTCCGGAAAAATCACCGGTGGTAAACTATTCCACAGAGGGGTTGTACGCGGAAGAAAACTCCTTTTGAAACGTACAGTGGTGGACCGCCAAGCATCCAGATGGTGTGGATGGTATCGGGACGTTAGTCGCGTAGTGCGTTTATGAAATTTGGTGGCTGGGATTAATCAGAATAATTCCTCAGAGCACTGCTCATGGTACATGCGAAAGAAAATGCAAATAATAATAATAATAATAATAATAATAATAATAATAATAGTATTCCACAACTATCACACAACGCCATCTAGTCCCAAGCTAAGCAGAGCTTGTGTTATAGGTACTAGACAACTGATAAACATACTTGTATATTTCTAAATACATAAATATTATAGACAAATTACACCCAGACACAGAACAAATGATCGTGCTCATCACACAAACATTTGTCTTGGGTGGGAATCGAACCCACGACCTCCGGCTTAGCAGTCAGGGTCACTAACCACTAGACCAACAGGCCTGTCGACTGCGAAGAGATGTTGCAAAGAGATGCAACATCTCTTCGTAGCGCCAGTGAATCGAGCCGATCGGAAAGCACACGGTCGTCGACGATTCGAGCCGCTCTGCGCAGGATGCGGTCAAGTAGAAGGAGCTGATACTGGGGAGCCCCAGCCGAGAGATGGGAACAGTATTCCATGTGCGGCCGACCCTCTGCCTTGTAAAGTTGCAGGCGGTGTGCCGGCATGAAATACTGTCCCGTTCTGCTGAGCACGCCATGCTTTTTAGAGGCCAATTTGGCCTTCTCTTGACATGTTGACGCCGAGGATTCCGATACTGGCTGAGGCAACAAGGGGAGTGACTTGAAACTGAGGAGATACGACAAAGGGGTTCTTTTTAGCGGTTAACGCGCAAATTTGTGTCTTCTGGGGGTTAAACTGGACTAGATTTAGTCGCCCCCAATCCGTGACTCTGTTCAGCAAAGACTCGACTTCAGACACAAGTTTGACCCGGTACCCGGAGACGTTTTCCCGAGAAATATAGGCACGGTCGGTGTACAGAGCATTACCAGTGCTGTCATCTGCATAGCAATGAATCTTATGAGTTTGCAATATATCATTGATATGCAGAAGAAACAGCATTAATGGGCTTGTAATCAGAGCTTGCACCATTTTTTTGCCGGTCGTGCATTAATATTTTGTGCATAGTGACGGACTTATAAAAGCAATTGTAATTTTCTACATACTTCGCAGCTAGAGACTTGTAAAAGTCGTCAAATTTTGCGGCATCTATAATTGAGCCACTCGACAGCACTACTAATGAACTATGGAGGTCTCTACTATGGAGGTCATCCACAAGCCAGGTCTCTATACCTAAGATATCCGCAAATGTTTGGCAATGTTGGTCTGATAGTGTTGTTCGTGCTGTATTTCCATCATTGGTTGGCCCCGAATTTGAAAGAACAACATCAACCAAAAGTGGCATTTTTGTCTCTTATTTCAATCTGTATTCTTTTTTTCGCTCCTCTACAATTGTGGCTTCAGGTGATTTGTTAGTAACTCTCCACTTCATAACTGCTTCGTCATTTTTGTACTCCAAGCGAAGCCACGATGTAAGGGTTCTGAATTTACGGGTTTGTTCACGACAACATCCAACTTATTAATCTCTGTTGATGTAGCTCCACAACAAGCACAACGTAATTGCAAAGTTGTTCCCGTATAACGGTTGAATATTATTTGGGATCTGAGATTATACTTTGACCTTCATCGGTTTCCGCATAAAGTGATGTTAATTGATTTATATCAGCCTCTACCCGATTTTTGGTTTCGAGAATAAGTACCTTAGTCTCATTTCGATATTGGATTCTCAACGGACAACAAAACCTGTAGGATTGTTGGCTTGGGTTGGACCACAACACAAAGCCGTCATTCGTTTTTAATTGTAAAGGGATATACGTTGTTGTAAATAAACAATTTTCATTTTCGTTATCATCATCTAAAAACTTTTGTTTGTTAAAAACTTTTTATTGAAAATTAAATATTTGGCCGCCAGACCCCAAAGAAACCAACCGCCAAATATCTAGCGGTCACATTCGATCATTTCATGAGCTTCACGAAACACAATCGCACAAACTCCACCTCTACAAAGCTTACGTAAGACCTACCATGTCCTACGCAAGCGTAGCCTTCGCATACATAGCTCCACAACGTCTGAACGACCTACAAGTCGGCCAAAATAGATTCATTCGCATCGCCACCGGAACTCGGTGGTACCAGCGAAACTCGGACTTACACAGAGATTGTCAACTTCCTACGATCTCTGAATATTTCAAGAAAATATCTCGGTGCTACTTTGACAGCGCTGAGACACATCCCAACCCGCTAGTGGTAAACGCAGCAACCTACGCTCCGACTCAAAATGTTAAGCAAAACCTCCGAAAGCCTCGCAACATTTTAATTGAACCCCCAGTTTCGCTAGATTCCGACGACATAAACTACGCCGACCTGTCACACATAGACACTACACATTCACTTAGTGCTACAAACACTGGTAGGATTACGGATGGGACACAGCGAGTGCGCAGACGGGCCCGCCGTGTACCCCTCCACACCGCGTACACACCGTACACCCGCGTCCCTGGGCGGTTCCACCGAACGAACATCGAAAGATACGATTTATCCGTCAGAGCCGGGCCTCGCCACCCCCTGTTCGGACGGCCGTTAGATAACTCCACCACGTGTAGTGTACAGTCATAGGAGTCATCGTTGAGTAGGTAACGTAGCGGAGTGTGTGAATTTACATTAACTTTTTAAATAAAAAGCCTGCAGCCTGAAAGGCCGCGGGCCCTGAGTCATATCTATTTATTAATCTGTGGTCATATGAAGCTGCGAGAACCACATAAGCTAGCAGCATCAACATCATCGGAAACCAGTTAATCGGTTCACCTAGAAAAAATTCTGGCGTAAAACACACAAAAAATTTAGTCGAATTGAAAACCGCGTCCCTTTTTTTGAAGTCAGTTGAAAAGTAATGAAACATTACCTAAAAAATATTTTCTATATTCTTACTATAATAAAACTAACAAGACGATTTCCGAACATTTAATAACTTTTGAATTGTGGTGTACTAATATAATATATCATCATGCTATCAATCGTTGGAGTTGGGCAGTAGGCATTATTTTTATTTAGCAGCTTCAAAAAGTTTTAAAATTTACATTGTCGTAAGAATCAAAAATTATCTGATCTGATTTTGAGTTGTTCTTATATTATTCCTACCTATTATTTTATACATTTATATATTATCTTTATTTATAGCACGAATGGGTCGGCGCAACCGGGGAAGGACCACGCTTTCACACAATACCAGCGTAAAATAGCAGCATAATGTAATCAAGAACCGGAGACGCTTTTTACTGGAAACGAGGGTTTCCATATTAGTCCTCAGGGGTGACAGCGCATCTGCATATGGATTCTTGATCAAGGATAAATGTAGATGTCTTTGGAATACAGTATCCACTTACCATCAGGTGGACTGTATGCCCGTTTGCCACCCTTATTAAAAAAAAGTATTTGTGAGATATGATGCCTCAATAATTAAATACAAAGTCCATGATTAATCCACTGTTGAAAAATATGTCTTCTACATAACATTAAGAATTTATCCTCATTGTCACACCTGGAAGGTGGAACCGTGTCTGTCTGTTTTATTTCCAGATGTCACATACCTTTGCCGTTATTCTATTGACCGTCTGGATTTAATAAGTTTAACATATACGAATATATATATATATATATATATATATATATATATATATATATATATATATATAAAATCATATCTCTATCATAATCATTCTCTTTACTGCCTTCAAAAGTTCACTGTAGAACCCAGGCCTCACGAAGAATACTCAAACGATAGGATTCGTGTTATTTAAGATGTAGCTTGCTATCAAAATGAAGATCCAGCAAATTGTAAAATTATATAAAATTATAAAATTATTAAATATAATTACACAGAGAGCCTAATTAATGATAAATTTATGCTAACAAAGTCTTGCTTTAGACGTTTAATTAAACTTACTACTTTACTTTGAAAGTTGGCAATAACTTAATAAGTAACTTTTTATTCATATTTAATGAACAATATCGTCTAAGAATAAAATCTTAAACATTTTTCACACATCAAGCATTTTGAATCGAGTGCCTTTTTACTGGTAATGATGTATTCAACCTTGGTGTTTCAATAAAGTTTCAAAACGCATCTGCATTTTATTAACTAATTGAGAATTAATGTAGTAAGGGGCACACCATGAACTTATCATCAAGTGGACTGTACGTTAGTTTGTCATAATAACTTCTAATTTAGGGAATATGTAAAAGAATATTCCAAAATATTTAAAAGAGTGTGCTCCTTAGCCAAGTCATTGTATTTAAGCAACAAAATAAAGACTGCTTCTAATAAAATTAAAATGACATGGAGTATAATTAATAGTGAAACTGGTAAGGTCAACTCTCGCAATTCAAACTGCCGGTTAAGTTTTAACAATAAATTAACTAAATCAGATCAGGACGTTGCAATGGTTTTTGAGAAATATTTTACTGATATTCCGATCTTAACCACTAAGTCACTGAATTCTTCTCCTACCGTCGCCGAATCATTACTTAAACAAAATGTAAATGTATGTACAAAGAATTTTACATTTCATAAAGTTTCATCAAAAGATATTGTAAAATATTTTAAGACTATTGATATTAAGAGAACCGCCGATCTGTGGGGGATTTCTGTTGAAGTTATTGCGTCTATAATAGATACAATCGCACCTCAACTATCTATTATTTTTAATAGTAGTATCAAATCTGGTGTGTTTCCTGATTTAATGAAGCATAGTAAAGTAATACCTTTATTTAAATCTGGTAGTACATTGGACCCCTCTAATTTTAGACCTATTTCTGTACTGCCAACACTTAGTAAAATTTTTGAAAAAATTATTCTTGATCAATTGTTAATTTTTTTTAATGTAAATAAATTACTTCATAAAAATCAATTTGGTTTCACAAGGGGTCGCTCGACAACTGATGCTGGTGTTGAGCTGATTAAATATATATTTAATGCATGGGAGAATTCACAGGATGCTTTGGGTTTGTTCTGTGACCTATCCAAGGCCTTTGATTGTGTTCACCATGAAACATTAATCAGGAAACTTCAACACTACGGTGTAAGAAATGATGCTCTTAAATTAATTATTTCATATTTAAGTGACAGAACACAAAAAGTTGTTATTAATAGTATGAGTTCTTCCGGGTCGATTGTACAAATGGGCGTTCCTCAGGGCTCAATTCTTGGCCCCTTTCTGTTTCTTGTATATATTAATGACTTACCTTACATAGTAGGGGATAACCATGATATAGTATTATTTGCTGATGATACTTCATTAATTTTCAAATTAAAACGACAGTTATTAAATTACGACGAAGTAAATAATGCTATAGCTAAGTTAGTCAATTGGTTTAATGTTAATAATTTGCATTTGAATGGAACTAAAACTAAATGTATGAAATTCGTAACTCCTAATGTTAAACATGTCAATACTAATGTAATTTTAAATGGGGAGGAACTGAGTCTTGTCGATACCACCATTTTTCTTGGAATCACACTGGACGCAAAGCTTCAATGGCTCCCCCATATATCAAAACTAGCTAGCAGACTTAGTTCTGCAGCATATGCTGTAAAAAAGATTAGAACTCTTACCAGTGTTGAAACAGCTAGAATAGTTTACTTCAGTTATTTCCATAGCATTATGTCGTATGGTATTTTGCTATGGGGACACGCGACTGACACTGAAATTATATTTATTTTACAGAAGAGGGCCATTCGAGCAATATATAATTTAAAACCAAAAGAGTCACTGAGACAAAAATTTAAAGAAATTAATATATTAACTCTGGCCTCTCAATACATTTATGAAAATGTAATGTACGTACACAAAAATAAAAGTAGTTTTGCGAAAATAAGTGATATTCATTCTGTAAATACTAGGAACAGACACAAGCTGGTAGTACCTGTTACTCGACTCCACCGAGTCAGTAATTCATTCTTGGGGCGATGTATACGCTTTTACAACAAAATCCCAGAAAATATACAAAATTTGTCATACACAAAGTTCAAAAATGTTATTAAACTAAGTTTGTATAAAAAGGGTTATTATAATATTAAGGAATTTATAGATGATAATAACCCCTGGGAAGGGTGATCGCTACCAAGCTATTTCTAATTTATCTTGTGTTGTTGATTGTAAACATGATTGTAAGCTATTATTAAAAAAAAAGTCCCGCTGGGTTTCTTGCTGGTTCTTCCCAGGACAGAGGTTTTTTTTTTGCGAACCAGTGGTAAATTAAAAAAGTGACGTTCAATAAGTATTTTTATAATCTACATTGAATAAAAAAGTTTCTATTTCTATTTCTATTTCTATAAAGTGTAATAATTTACGACTTGTTCGTAAAATGTAATTACTTGTAAGTGTAACAAATTATATCGTGTGTGACGTGCAGTGGCGGCGTAAGGAATGTCTACTCCAAATCGTCCACTGTCGAGTACGAGACGATAGAGGGAACTGACACAAGATGGGCAGCAGCATCTTCCCGATGACAAATAATAATAATGAAAAACTATGGCAAATATTGTCCCAGTGAGACAATCCTTTTTTTTTTAAGTGCGAGCAGCTATGCAGGTCTGGGGAAAGAGACCAGTATCACTGCGAGACTGCGCCCTAGAAGATCTATTGTGATCGCTGCTATGGCTATAGTTCACGGCTAAGCCCTATGTCATCTTTGAGACAATTCATTGCCTCTGTTTGTAATGGATTTGTGTCTTACGATAAGGGACGATTTTTATTCAATATTTTAATAATCACAAGAGTCACTTGCGTCCTGCGTCCCACGCTAGCATCGAGGATTACATACTCGGCTGGGGTGATCTTGCGGTTCATTGTTTGTATACATCACTGACGCCGTTTTGGTACAGAGTTATTACATGATATGCCAATCCAAAAGCGATCATGGATGCATATCAATAGCTAAAACCTTTTTATATAAAATTGACAATTAAATTTATCTAACTGAAAACGAAAAGCATAAACGCCTTCTAAATACTTTGGCATTAATAAGCAAGCAAGCTTACAAGCTGCACACTAGGGTATTAGCAAAGATTCTACAAGATAAAGGTAGGTAAATAAAATTTAAAACTAACTATAGCAGTGATATTTAATTTTGCGTTATAATCCAGTTGGTACTTTTGAAACGTCTAATATTTAAGTAGCGTGTATTACATACATTTGTGTATGTGCGATGATGTAAGATACTTCGATCGATTTGCCGCCATTTCACAAACTTAATATTTTTCACCGTGATTGTTAAGTTACCTACATTATGGAGTCATGTGGAAAAAAATTGCAATCATTGATTTACACAGAATAGTTCAAAAGCTAGGTAGATAGAATGAAGAAGAATGTGTTATCCATTGGTAAACCTCGAAGACCTCTGTCAAAGACCAAAAAAGTGTGGCGAACTCCATAATGTTAGGACACTACCAGGAAATGTTCAAGCCGGAATTCAACAAACGTTAAAGATAGAAATGATATTACCAGGACCCTCCCGTGAATTACTAAATAAGACCTGATGCTACTAGATGCTTACCGTCGATACGTAGGACATAACCTAAAGCAGTCTTTGTAACTTGAAGGTGAAATCAAGCTCATTGTCCGAAACAGGTAGTTGAAGATAGAAATGTACTGTTTACAGACTTTTCATATTTTGCAATTCATAGCTTACATAAGTTAACTTTGATTTCTCGTTATATAATAATTAAATGGTTTTGCACGAGAACATACTCGAAGATTAACACGAATAAAAAATTGTCGACCAACTTACAAATTCAATATTTTAATAACTTTTTTTTTTTTGTGACAAAAATCAAATAAATCACCATCGCTTATTATAAACAAAATGTCAATTCCACGCGAACAAAGTCGCATGCAGAATGCACAACTAGCATATGATATTTTCAAAAATTATCATTAATATAGAAGTGAAAACAATGCCCTAAAGAAAAACGTCTTGTATAATAAATTAAATTCCAAATAATAATTCCAGAACTGCAACATTCTAGAATTCTAACAAATTAACATCTTACGAGTCTGTTTTTAGCAACAGTTGCAAGGCTTTAAACAATGCAGTGTGCAAACAACTTACCTCTAATAACACGAAAATTTATAGCTTATACATTATTCTTCAGCATAGCAAACATTTCCCGAGCAAAATAATGAAAACTACGACAAAAAGTAATTGAACGTGAACCAAAATGATCTTTGAAGGTATTATTTGGAATACATTTTACTATAAACGTAAAATGCAAGATATTATTAAATACTGAAATGTACTACAATATTTAAATATTATTTTTAAATATCATAAATACGTGGCTAAATTGACAAACAAACTTACTGTCCTCCGTATGGTAAGAACACTAATGACTAAATGATATATGACAGTTGCCTGGACAAACATGCCCAGAGATCTGTTCATGATTTTGCCATGGCATATATGGTCTGACACAACTGGTTACTTTGCCTATGCGGATTCCAGATGTGGAGGGTTATGCTCCTTTCCCGTTGGACCTTTTGCTTACTTATCAGGACAGATTTCACCACCGCACATCGCGACAGAACTGGCGGTCCACCACCGTGCGATTTAAAAGAAGTTTTCTTCCTCGCACAACTTCCTCGTGGAATCGACTAACACCAGAGATTTTTCCGGACCGATACGACTTAGGGACCTTCAAGAAAGTGGACTGTGTGCTTTTTGATCACACTTATTCTTTAAAAAATAGCATCATGCTATAAGCAGGAGTGCTGCCGGGCCTTCCATAATGAGCAACTAGTTCGCCGTCCTACTGGAACTCGTGCATTCTAGTCTCTCGCCAAGGGAATTTCTGTCAGCCATCTCTTCCATCTCTGCATAGGCAGGACGACTCACTAGCCCACACCGCAAATGAGAAAGCCGATCTGCTAGGCTATGCTCCATGCCGAATGTGCGTTTCACACAGCGCTCGGTTCGCAAAGCACTGCTCTCCCTGGACATCCACAAGTCGAGTGGGCCTGACGGAATCCCCGCAATTGTGCTGAGGACGTGTGCTTCAGAATTGGCACCGGTTTTAAGGCGTCTTTTCCGGTACTCTCAAGGCGTAGTCCCAAAATCATGGAAGATGGCTTTCGTCCACCCGATCCCTAAAAAGGCGACCGCTCAGATCCATCTAACTACAGGCCTATTGCCAGGTCAGCGGACCGTAATGAAGAGATCTATATTATTTGACCTTATTATTTACAAAACTGTTAGTTATAGAAACGTGAATCAATTGTCATTATTTACTTTTATAGTGAGCTCGCTATTATTACCTATAATTTGCGTCTGAGCGGTGCGGACGGTAGGGAGTCAGCACTATGTAAATTAACGAAACCAGTGCTTTCACTCCTTTCTATTCATTGTAACTCCCTCTTGATATCACGGTGATTTTTTCGTGTGCTTATAAAATTTAATTAAACTATCGATCGATCGATTCAAATAAAAATAAATGTAATTTGAATAATATTTATAGTTAAAAATAACCAAGAAGTGTAAAAATAATAAAAAAACGACGGGTTGCACTCCGGGAGTGTCGGCAGAAGTGAAAACTTGAATATTAACGTTGTGCGTTGTTGTAGAATACTATATTTATTTATTGCGCTGTCGTACACAACTAAACGACACAGCAGGCGCAGGCATACATTTTCGCCGCACCGTAGAAAGAGAGAGTGAAACTTCCTCTCCTGCGCCGCGCCGGCTGTCTCTTTCTCCCATCCGTCTTACGCATTTTCGATCAGGGTCACGTATCCTGACGCGAGTTTAACATTTTTTACCCATTACAAAAAAGTGTACAACGCCGCTAAAGAAGATTTCACTTTAAAATATTAAATATATCGGCCTCAGCCCGGGCAAGAGCCAGCAATAAATATAAATCACAGCTATTGTCATAAAGAGGGGGTCGTGGGCTACACATTTGTACCCTAATGCCCGGCGCTGACCGAACGAGGTGTTTTCGGGAGCGTCTTAAAACTGCCAAGGTACGCTTAGTAAACGACGCCGACCTCTGCCGCTGTTGTACCTGTGCAATGGACGTAACACGAGGAGATACAACTCATACATCTGTTAAAACTGCCACGGCATCATTAATAATCGACACCGCATCTTGAGGACTTAGAACGTTGACGAACATTAAGGACCGCCAGTGAGGTTACCATCGGTATCGCTCAGCTGGTTAAATCTAGTCCAGTTCAATCCCCAGAAGACATAAGTTGGCACAATTACCAATAAAAAGAACTCCTTTGTCGGGCTGTTCAATTTCAGGTTACTTCCCTTGTTGCTTCAGACAGTATCGGAATTCTCGGCGTCGATATATCGAGTTAGGTGCAGTTTCGTGGTCCTTTGAAGAGACAAATTTGGCATATCTTTGGATGGTATTTAATCCTAAACTTGCAAGTCGGCAGTCAAGTACAAGTACTAAGTATTGATAAATATGTCATATTACGTATATTTCTATGGAACCGAACCGCGTTCAACTTAAGTCCTTTGTTATTAATGTTTTATTCATTCTATGATGAACACTTGTGCAAAAAGCTCCTTCAGTTTCGTTGTTACAAGTATATTCAGACATAAGCTAGAGTCGTTTTCCTGTTGATGTTGTTTTTCATGAAAAAAGCATTGTCTAATTTCAAAACCATTTAAACTGTTTATACCCATTTAAAAAGAAGAATTTAGGAGTCGTATTTTATTTTGAGTACAGACGTTGGTGAGTAATTTAAATAAAAACATGCTTTTGGACCGTTCAAGCTTTCGAGTCGTCCATTAAGATTGACGGATATAAATTATTATTGGATAAACGTTATTTTCTGTTGAATCATTCGTTATGGAATAAGTTTACTGCTCTGAATATCGTTTTACGTCTAAAAAACATAGGGCTTCGGTTTAAATATATTTAACTTAAGCAAGCAATAACTTAAGCAAGTAACATTGAAATTGTTTTTATACGCAAAATTACATTGTATTTGATGGTAATAGAGCATGTTTTTGAAATAAAAACGGAATTTAAAGAGGATATGCGAAGATCGTTAAAAATTTCTATAGCTTATCGGAGTGTTTTAATTATTACCTTTTCAAGTTAGTTAGTCTTTATCTTATAGTTAATGGACAATTTGTAAGCCATACTTTAGGCGGGATTATAACCTATGTAAAAGTAATGTGCATTAATGTTTTTTGTTACCAGTAGTTTTGTATTTATTCAAAGTACATAGCCAAAAGGATAGAAAGGTTCTCGGGTTGCAGCCTCATACTGATTAGGGAAGTATATGACTGCCACCCACTAGATGGAGTGACGATCTGGTAAAAGATGCTGAACGTCGATGGAAGCGGGTGGCTCAGAACCATACATTGTGGCATTCCTTTTGGAAGGCCTATTTTCATCAGCAGTGGACTTGGGGAAGGCTGCAATGATGATGATAGCTAAGTGATATATCATAATTTTATGAACGTTTAAAAACAATAAAATTTACGCATATTTATTTTTACACCGTGTAGTAAGGGAATCCACATGTCATGGCGTGAATGTCGTAAGACGAGTCAGAGTAAAATTGAAACAGAAGATGAGCAGCAGAATCTTCCTGATAACAACTTATTTATCGTAAAAAGCAGCGGATGCCACCCACCTGCCATGCGTGGCAAAAATGGCAAATATGGAGGATATTATCAATCTATGTGGGCCGCCAATGTTCATGTGTTGTCAAAGGGCTGTATTGAATGAATGAATGAATGATATTTATATTAAAAGCCTATTGAGTGATACGCGCCTGACATCCCAGTAAGTAGCGAGATTTACGACTTCCTATATATAAATTAATGCAAAACATAAATAGTTTTGAATTTAGTGATACAACTAATGGTGCATAGAAATTGTTTTGTATGCAGTAGAATGTAATAAACATTACCAAATGTAATAGTGTCATAATTAAAATGACCGATATTATTTCATAATGGCAAAATGGATAAACAAAAGAAGTGGGGAGTTAAAAGAAAAAAAATAAATATTAATCAGCTAAAAATAATATACTTAGATATAAAATTTTAATGAAGTTAACGACGTTAAATTAGATAACATTTGTAGAATTTATTTAGACGATTAAGAACTTTCTTATGTAAGACACAACAAAAAAATTGTATTTAATATTTTAAAACTTATTATATAACGGAGTCGATGTTAAAGTGACAACAACGCCATCTATCTGAGCGTTGCTGTCTAGAGCTCTGCATAGACAGAATGACGGACATAGCAACGTTACTTCCATTGATGAAAATAATAGTAAGGATTCTATAAAATTATCATATGACCATAGTTATACAGTTACTAAAAATATAAAACGCTAGTGTAGTTTATGCAGTCCAGTTCGTGATGAACACTTTCATGCTTCAAGAATTCCTGAAAAATATCACAGTGAATAATTAACCATTCCTTACCTATACAATTGCCGTTCTGCAATTGGTCATTTCAAAACAAAATAATTTTTGTTTGGCTAAGAATTCTAATTTCAAATTGATTTTAGTTTAAAAGCATGAAATTCGTTTGTTTATTGATTAGCGTTATGTTTTTATCGCATTTGAATCTTTTTCGTCATCATCATTTTAACGTATAAAAATTTGAATAATTATGGAGTATGAATACAATCTTGAGAGCAACGCGTCTCAAGCGGTACTTCAACACATCATTCACATCGTCAAACAGCTGCACATCAACGACGTTTATGGAGTGAATACTACAAATTAACGCACCTCCTGTTATTGGTGTGCCCGCTTCCATTCTGGAAATTTCGACCTGAAAAATGAATCCCGTAGTCGTCCGAGAACTTTGGTCGACAATGACGTTTAACGGCGATTGTGGTGGCTGATGATACTCAATCTACGGCTGAATCAGCAGCAGCTTTCGATGTTGGAATCAAAACAATATTGGTCTATTTGCCTCAAATTGGCAAGGTTGACAAATGCTTGACAAATGGAAAAAGCTTGACAAATGGGTACCCCCATGAACTCAATGATAGCCAGCGCAAAGTTGGCGAAGGGACGTGACTTGCACTGCTTAACGGGAACACAAACGAAGGAATTTTGAAACGCATTGTTACCTACGACGAAAAATGGATTCTGTTGCTGCACCTCAGACGGTCTCTAAGTTACAAGAGTTGGTCTTGGAAGCCCTCCGTCATCCGCCGTACTCACTAGACCTTGCACCCTCAGAGTTCTACTTTTTCCAGAATTTGTATAACATTTTGGCAGGAGAACGTTTCAATACCCGGGAGGGAATACAAAATGCCTTTAAAGAATTTGTTGCCTCCCGTCCAGCTGATTTCTTTAAGGAGTGCATCATTAAACTGCCACTGAGTTGGCATAGATGCATCGTTTGCATGGGTGATTACTCTGATTAATAAAAATAAAAAGTAAAGAAAAAATACATGAACTTATTTCATAAACAACGTCAAACGTCATAGGTAATGGCTTAATATATCAGCAAGCTAATCGTTCAGTGATATGTTATATAAAAATCAATTGCGGTCGGTTAGTCTAGGTAAAACTCAAAAACGGCTCGACCGATTTTAATCAATTTTTTTGTGTGTTTAAGTGAGTTCCTAGATGGTTTAGATTAGATTTGGACCCGGTAGGTGGTGCCGTTGTCGAGATCGAGAAATCACAAAATAAGGATTTATAAATATCGACACATCTATTGTACAAAAATATATGCGAGTTTAATTTATTATTTGGAATTATAATTGAATTAATACGAAGGTATGTCAAAAATACGTGCTTATTAGTTGTATTCTATTTAAGAATTTTATTTCTATTTCACTAAGATTTGAATATTTTTACTAAAATTTATAAAACATTAGCTTATCCGCGTAATCAATGCCAGTCTGCCGCGAACAATGTTTAATAAGCATATAAATTTGGTGAGGGTAGAGAATCGGAGACCCTTTTTACTGGAAACGAGGCATACCATCTTAGTCCTCACGGGTGACAACGCATCTGCGTTTTGATTTGTAACCGAGAATAGATGTAGATGTCTATGGACCGAAGCAATCACTTACCATCAGGTGGACAGTGTGCTCGTTTTGCGGAAATCCATTATATTAAAATTGTTGAAAATTAATTTGCTTATATCCATGTAAAGACATATTAATTCATTACGCGAATATAATCAAATTAATTTTCAACAAATTTAATATAAATTACATTGAGAGCGAATAATTACGGTCTTCAAATACCTGATCCCAAAGTTCCCTGAGGAAATATACCTTTTAGGATATTAAGAATGCCCTGTGTGATAAGCTTTGAGCAATTGGATTGTGTTTTAAATAATAATAACGGAACAAGTAACTCAAATTAAGAACCAAAAATTATTACTACCAACAATTAAAACCCATCTAAAATTCTTAAAGTTCTTATGATACGTAGTGGGAGGCCCATATTTAGCCATTTCACCAATTAATATACTTTTTTACGTACTTTTATTTTTTGACTTCAGTGAATATTAACATATTTCTGTACTCAATATATGATAATGATACATACCTATGAATCAAACGTAGTAACTGAATTGTCATATTTTGTTCATATCATATAACCTATCTTCTAGCTTTATACATATAATTCTTCTGTACGTGTGTTTGTTGATCAATTTTTTTATGTGTTGAGTCCGAGGGAGGTTAAGATTTACAATTGGACCCGGTAGGCGGCGCTGTGGTCGAGATCCAGAAATTATCCGAGGGAACCCGGGCGCGTCGACAGTAATCTTATAAATAGGTATGATAATGTAATAGTGATCTAATGAGTTTAATTAGTTGTTTAACGAACGAGAAACTCAAGCGAGCTCTCAGATATAAAACAACAAACTCGTGGAGAACATTTAAGACGCAAAGAGCCAGAGTGTGCATTTAATAAGGAAAATATTACGGAATGTGAAAAATAAAACTGCATAGAAAAATATTAAAATCAATCAAAAATATTAAGCAAAGCATAAACAACTCCCTTGTCATTACAGTTAATTAGTACACCATCTAGCAAATCACTATCCCACGATCCATTACAATCTACTCTCATTATCAATCATAACTTATAACTAACATATATTAAAAAGTAATAAACATAAGGTAAAATGCTTAGTTCTTATACATTAGAAACCTATTTATGCAGCATGTAACAAAAATCTAGTGGTTTTCGTGTTATCAGAATCAGTATTTAAACGTTAAGAAATAAATTTATTTTGAGATGGTCGAATAGACCATAAAAAAATCAAATTAAATTTAAATATTTGTTTTAATTTTATATTGTGTGTTATTTGTATTTAGTGTGGGGTTTTTTATTGGATAGAATGACAAACGAGCACACAGCCCACCTGATGGTAAGTGGTTGCTGTGGCCCATAGACATCTACATCTATCCTTGATTACGAATCAATATGCAGATGCGTTGTCATCTGTTAGGACTTAGGTGGAATGCCTCGTTTCCAGTAAAAATGGTCGCCAGTTCTCTACACTCACCATACGAAACACTGCAGCATAAAGCTACTATTTCACGCTGGTATTCTGTGAGAGCGTGGTCCTTCCCCGGTCGAGCCGACACATTCGTGCTACAACTATACTACTAATATAACTGCAGCATGGCTCTACCACGTAAAAATTAAACATTATTACGACTGCATTGACCGGGAAGTAACAGTATTATCAAAAACCCCGCTTTACCAATGCGCGTGCCAGTTATTTTAAACGTATATAGTATTCTTCAAAACACAAGACACTTTTTACGTGGTAGAGACAAGCTGCAGCTATATTGTGGTTGCAGCATGAGTGTTCGGCCGTGCCTCTATATGTACTCTATCTATACGCAACGATTTCTTATGTTTACGTGAACTCTACGCACTTAAATGAAACTAGTTTTTACAGATTTTCGCGTATATTGACTTATTTTATATTCCCGACGTTTTGAGTACAGTACACTTTACAGCAGTCGTGGTCACGGGAGGAGAGGCTCGAGATGTTCGACGTCCCGAACATAGCTATGTTCAGTTTTAAAATAAAACGAAAAAATAAAAGTCTAGAGAAAAAAAATAACTAGCTACATTTAAATACTTGATTCGAGAAAGGTGACTTGATGTGAGTGTGAGTGAGTGAGTGAGTGTTCTTAGCTATGATTCAAGAAATTTTCTCAGCCGTTTAAAGATCATCAGCTCTTTTTCTTTCTATTTGTTTTTTAATTTTCAATTTAAGTAATTATGTAGATAAATAGTAAATGTACCAGGACAGGTTATATAATATATATTATTGAAAAGAGCAGCGCGGTCGTATATAAAAAATAATCAGTCTTTTAATAAAGTTTTTCCTGGATGAAACTCAGACGTGACGTGCTAGAAGACCTATCGGTAACCTCTATTTGGTTGAAACCAGTCTTGTCAGCCTCGAGTACAAGTGCAGAGTAGCCAAAACCTCGATATTCTACAGAATGCATTGCGGAGAGTGTGCGTAGGAAAATACCTTAATTGCTCCATCCCATTTCGACTTTTGGACAAGCAGGCCGTCGGAGGTTCTTCAACCATTTTCTGTCGATATTCCTCACATTCGAACCAAACGATTTGCTTCATCTATTGCAATGCGTGCAACAAAAGAGTGGAATAATGTACCAGCGTCTGACTTTCCATCTGATTACAATCTGAGCGTCTACAAGACAAGAGCATATGTGCTTTTGTTACGTTAAGTGTAACTTGTCATCTAGGGCTTCCTCAACACTTTTACAACCGGGTGAGATCGTAGTAAAGAACTGACTTATATTATGTAAAAAAAATGTACGTGAGTACAATTAATTATCTACGAATACATTATCTAGGTAGTTTACAATTGAACACAATAATTATTTTCCATATATATTTTATTCCAACATTACAGCCTGTCAAAAGTTCATAGGCCTACCTCATAATATTTTCTAAATGTTGCCATGCTTGGCAAGCGGATGGCAAAATACTGACTTTTGTGTTGTGTTTTTTTGTTTGTAGAATAAGTTTGACAAACAGACACATAGTTCACCTGATGGTGAAAGGATGGTATGGCCCGTAGACATCTACATCAATCCTCAAACAGGAATCAAAATGATTGAGATTCGTTGTCACCCCTAAGAACAAAAATGGAGTTACTCGTTAAAAAGAGTCTCAGGTTTTTTATACTAACCATACGAAAAGTAGCAGCAGAAGGCTGCTATTTTAAACTGGTATTCTGTAATAGCGGAGCCCTTCGAACCGGTTGAGCCAACCCGTTTGAGTTACAAAACATAATTTTAAACCTTAAGTTACAGCATACAATTAAAGAAAATTTTCGACAATACACATGTAATTTTGGAGATAATTATCCACTACTCGATACGGGGTAGTGTTTTTCCTTCGTAATTTTCGGGAGAGTAAACAAACAAGTCTGCCACGATGCGATAAAACAAGAAAAGTGTAACAGAAGCACTAATGCAAAATGTATAGGTGCAGAAAAGTTATTATTACACGAACGCGTTAATTATTAATCACATAAACGATAAAAGTTGTGAAAATGTTCATAGTATAAATAAGCGTCACACGTGTAACTTACTTTTTTTTAAATTTATTTTATGTACACACATTAAGATACAGAAGCAGTCTTATAGTAATTACGTACCAAGGTTCTACTTATTCCAAATTAGCTGAAATATCTTCAAGTAGACCCATAAAGGTAATTATATTGAAATTGCAAACTTAGTGCATACATTAGTACTACTAAAAAAAATAATATACACAACGTTACTTATTTTTGATATAAAGCAGTTTCCTCGCCTTGGAATATATCCTCTACTGTATTTCCCTTATATTATTTCCGAAGACGGCAGTTTCATTATAACAGTATATTATTATCTGTTTATTAATAATTCAAAATTATTATATCTAGCGTATGAAAAATATCTTTGGTATAGATTACAAACCAAAAACAGAACCATTACAAACACATTAGCCCTTAAAGTATAATGGACTTTTGTTTTGAAAATAACAATTAGGGATATGCAAAAATTAGACAAATATAAACTTTCTTTTTTGTTTTTTTTTCACCTCTTAAAAATCGTAATTGTAAAAAATTGTAATTTATTTTTCTTTCTTTCTCTGTGCTCATATTTTAAGTTAATATAAATTTAACACAAAGCTTACTAATACGCCCGACGGCCACGTATTCCTGGATCGGTGGACACAACTAAGTAAAGAATGCTTGACATGTTTCCTTTGTAAATAAAAAAATTACAAGCATTATATAAAATGTTTTCATCTGTGTCCATTACATGTTAATAAAGAGGATTTAGTATCCTTTATACATATTAAGCCATCAAAATTTCGAATACTTTATAGTATCCATGGTTATGGTGTGATGTTTCATGTCATAGTTAACCTCTGATTAGTAGGTATGTACGCTATTAACCTAGTCCGTAACTCTGTCTGATATAACGTAGTAAAATTGACGTAAGCTCTAAAGCTTGTTGCAATACACACATGATTTGTTAAAGATTGAGTGACATATGTTAAATGACGGCGGTATGCATATGTTTTATTATACATACAAACACTCACGCCTGTCACCCAGAGGGGTAGGCAGAGACTACAGACTTCCATTTGGCACGATCCTGACACATGCTCTTGCCTCCTTCACATCCATACACCTACGCATACATGCTCGCCGGTTAAGGGTACTTCTAATTTGGCAAGTTTTCAATAAATCGCCAATTTGGTCGATAAATCTTCGCCTAGGACGTCCCTTTCCGACTCTGCCATTCACTTCTGCACCATAAATTTTCTTTGTCCCTCTTTCCTCATTCATTCTTTCCACATGACCAAACCACCGATTCATTCCTTTCTTAATTCAAGTCACCACATCATCTTGCAAACCACACTCTTCTCTTATTACACAATTTCTTACCCTGTCATTCAGATTCAGCCCTAACATATTCCTTAACGACCGCATTTCTACTGCGTTTATTCTACTCTCGTGCTTCTTCTGCCACACCCAACTTTCACTACCATACGTTAAAGTAGGGACCAACACAGCATTGTGAATTGCCATACGTGCCTTTTTCGACACATTTTGACTCTTCACAATAGAGTGCAAGGCCCCATTTACTCTATTTCTCGCATTCACTCGTCGTTCTATATCCTTATCATACCTCCCATCCCTGCTAAATACGCAGCCCAAATATACAAACTCATCTACTTGCTCGATCAACTCCCCTTCTATTCTTATTATATTAAACACTAATTGCACAAAATTAGTGCAGATTCGACGTTAGCTTGGATTAGATATATGTGAGTCTATTTCGATATTTGAGTGTCTTAAATTTTGACACACAGCAGTCCATCTAGACCCATTGGTATGGCAAGAAGCTTTTCAGAGACGTTCCCAAAAATAGTTAGTTTCAGGAAAAAAAACAGCACAGCTAGGTGTAAAACCTGAACTAACAACTGCCAACAGCATCGAATGTGCAAATCGTCTGATATAGTGATCGTGAGTGTGCCTGCTAGGCATGACGACTCTGGCAAATCTTTCATACTTATTAGAGGCCAAAGTCCAGCAGTGGACTGTTTATAGCCTGGTGAAGAAGATATGTAATCATAGCACATTCTCAATCACTTAAACAGAAAAACAAAACACAAAAAAACAATAATTTGGTTTAACAAGCTCCACATGCAGTAATAAAATGTACTTTAGAGATATTCGTACGTAATTTCCTTTTCGTTTTATGGACTGTTAAGAAGTTATTTATGTTTTAGTAAAATTGTTCTCGATATGTCATTTATTGTAATATATTTTCAACAGTCATAAAATTTTAATTGAGATATTATATATGGAAATATTATTTTATAATATATCCAATATTTTTAATAAGCAGCAAGAAAAAATCGAGGATATTAAAAGTGTTTATATTTTTTTAATCAATTAAATGTGCCACCACTGTGCAGTTTACACTGTATTGTTTAAAATACGCGTTACAAAAATCTAAAACGAAATTATACAAAACCTCAAAAAATGTTCGCATAAAATACTGCTAATAACAAATTAAGATGACACAAACGTAAGGTAGCAAAATGCAGATAATATTAAAGCGTCAGCCGGTGGTTATGCAAACAAAGCCAACGTATTTCCCTGTTTGTTTTTACTGCTATTCTCTGAAAATGTATTCGTTTTCACTTGTTATTAAAAGTTATGTAAGACACACACACACACACACACACACACACACACACACACACACACATGCACACACGCGCACATGCGCACACGCGCACACGCGCACACGCGCGCACGCGCGCACGCGCACACGCGCACACGCGCACACGCGCACACGCGCACACGCGCACACGCGCACACGCGCACACGCGCACACGCGCACACGCGCACACGCACACACGCGCACACGCGCACACGCACACACACACACACACACACACGCACGCACGCACGCACGCATGCACGCAAACACACACACACACACACACACACACGCACGCACGCACGCACGCACGCACGCACGCACGCACGCACACACACATTCACAAACACACACACACGCAAACACATTGGACAAACACATTGGACAAACACTACACTTTGTAATACAACGAATTTTATTTCTTTTTAATTCCCACCGTTTCGCGTGCTCTGATTCACCTTTGGTTACAGGAGTGTCACGTACGCGCACACGAACGCACGCCCGCACACGCGCACGCACGTACGCACGTACACACACACACACACACACACACACACACACACACACACACACACACACACACACACGCACACGCGCGACTTAGGAAAGCTGAAAGAAGACATAGACAGCAGCGTCTTCCTAACAAGAAAAAAAAACTGTGGTTGCCATACCGTATGCCAAGCATGGCAGCTACGGAAAATCCCCCCTGAGAGGCAATCTATGGTTATATCTATGGCCTGTGTTCAATAGTGGACTTTTATTGGCTGTAACGGAGTATTCAAAATAAGAAATATGGGAATTAAGGTATTCAACGATGTCGATAAGATCAATATCCAGTTTCATTATGAGAAAAAAAATGTGAGATATTTTAAATCCTTTACATAACGTACGCTCTATCTGTTGGTCTCTAAAAAGTTATTATTAATTACACTTTTAGACTAAGAAAATATTAGTTCGAGAACCTTATCTCAAAAAAGTTCTAGTGAAGTAATCCAGCTTTTTTCTTTCTTCTTCGCTAACGACTTCTAAAAAACAAGGTGATTTGGACTATACATTAACCACGTTTAGAAAATATATCGTCTTTTCATTTTAATTGTTACAAAAAGCGACATTTCAGTCCCTCGCCATGTAACGGTATATCATAAAGCTGTTCTGGGTTTAAGGAAAAAGTTGCAACTTTTCTTACAAATGTCAATATCACTATCGATAACTTACCGATGGCATTAAATTTATTTAAAAAAGGTATCTAAAAATATTTAATATGAAGTTATAGGAAGAAACATTATTAGTGTATTTTTAAAGTACCGCCCAGCGCTCACCCACCTAGCATGGAACTGTGAGTGTGGGCATTTCTGCTAAATAGTGCATACCAACAAGCGCTATCTTGCTAAGGGCTGTCACGTAAAGCCACCGTCTAGCATATGTATATGTGCTTGTGTGTGCATTAAGAAACGTTAGTGATTTGTATATTCAATGGAGCTGTAAGCTGAGGTAGAAATGGGCCAGCCAAGTGGGTTCCTCTTTGTTCACCGCGGGTTAACCAAGTTACGGCCATTAAGCCCCCCCCCCCCCTCCCCGTCACGACAAGGCGGGAACCCGTTCGATGGGGAGGACGGCTCTCCTACTAGATGAAGTGATGACCTAAGAAGACGTATAGAAACTCGATAGACATAGATACCTAAAGGCCGTATTTTGTGACATTCCTTGGTGGAGAACTATATTCAACAGACGACTTGTGAAGGTCTGTAATGATGATGATGATTGATTTGAAATTAACTGTGGATTTCACTGTTTTCATTTCAAAAATTCAAAAGGATTGTTTATAAAATTTTGCTAATATGGAAGCAGCCGAATTAATTTAGTTTTGTGATTTTTATAGCATTGTTTTTTTTGAATTTTGCTACGAGAAAATGCGGCTGATGAATAAGTTATTTGGTTTGAAAAATAGAACCGTCAAGGCAAATTTAAATCAAAATACAAAGATCTCTCAGAGAAAAGTTACGAAATAAATGTATGTATTAAATTTGACTGGACATACATTTTTATAAAAATAAAATGTACATGAAAACAACAAAAACAAACAAAACGTAGCTCTGATAACAAAAGAGTAACATTCGTTTTTAAAATCAAATTTTAGAATAATATGTACAATGCGTAACAGAAAACGAGTATAAAATTAAATCAAACATGAAATGTAAAAGGGGTTTAGGAATTAGGAATACATGAGTGAAAATGATCCCTGGGAATAAGGTGATTGGTAGCGACCAAACTATACAACAATTCATATAAGTATAATAAATAATCACGCTTTGTTTCTAGTTAGGTGTTAATAAGGTCAGAGGTATTTTAACAAGTAATAAATAAAACATAATAATTGTGATTACATATTATGTAATATATCATAATTTATATTAATTAAAAAAGGTCTATTATGTTTTGATGTGTATCTTGAATGATACAATTCATACGGATTTTATCGCGTTTAGTTAAATTATTTTTAATTCCCGACGTTATGGGTGCTTTACAGCACCCGTGGCACGGGGGTGCGAGAGGGGAGGACTGAGATGTTTGACGTCCTAATGTCAAATTTTGAATATTAAGCTTTGATACGATCTACGCAGAACGAGCTTACAGTATCTTGAAGTTTTGCAGTGGTATGCTAGGGTTTGGATTTAATTTTGTTAATTATAGTATCCCAAGCATATGGCAGCACCCATCAATACCAACGTGCAGCCAGTCCAAAAAAAATGTAGCCGTGCTGACCCTGCCAATTATCGGCCAATCTCAATTACTTCGTTACCTCGGTACCTTTGTAAGATTATGGAGGGTATATTCCATGCCCGCTTAATTACATACCTAGAACAAAATAACCTCCTCAGTGACCGCCAGTACGATTTTCGCCAAAATCGGTCAGCTGGGTACTTTCTAGCGTATGAAACAGTGGGTAAGCCGGTTTCCCTCAAAGTCTGGAAGGCCTTTGACAGAGTTTGGCATGCTAGATTTTTGGATAAGATTCCAGCGTACGGCTTATGCCCTGTTCTGATTGACTGAGTAAAGTACTTTCAGATTGAACAGTCTCTCCGGTTCGTCGACGATGTCTGCTCATCCGATCCTGTGGCGACTAACGCTGGAGTTCCTCAGGGGTCCGTTATCTTCGCTACTCTCTTCCTGCTGCATATTAATGATCTGGTTATGCTCACTATCTATGGGTACTCAGACGAAAGCACAGCGTGGAGAGATACCAATCAAGTCCTCATGTCAGTCGGGATCAAATCCAGTTCTAAAGAGAAGCTGTGATTCAGCATGTGAATCTATGCAGGCAATGCCAATCTTGTGAGATTCAACGCCTCCAAAACACAGGCGTATCTTTTCACTGCAAAAAGGAGCCAGCTCACCTTGGCTCCTTCTTTTCAAAATATATCACGGGAAAATACCTACCGACTTCCGTTTTGGGGGTTGAGATAGCCTCAAACCTAAACTTAGGGCGGTTCATTGAGTTCAAGGTGAGAGCAGCTGCGAGGAAACCAGGAGTCTTTGCAAAGGTGCGGCGGTACTTCACGCCGGGACAGATCTTTACTTTATATAAATCGCAAGTCTGGTCGTGCATGGATTACTGCTGCCATATATGGGCTGGTACTTCAAAGTGCCACCTAGCAACTCTGAACTCAATTAAAAGGCATGCTAAGAGGCTTATTAGTGACCTGAATCTGGTTAAAACCTCGCCTTATTATATATATGAGCCTTGAACAGAGACACAAAGTAGCAAGCCTTTCGGTTTTCTACAGGATACATTTCGCAGTGTGCGCAGGAGTTGCATAATTTAATTCCTTCCTCTCCCTTCCAACATCGGACAACAAGATGTTCGACCAGTCTCCACCTTTTTATTGTTAACTTATCACGCATTCAAATCAGTTTGCTACATCTTCCGTCACGAGCACAGCAAATGAGCAGAATAAATTGCCAGCATCTGTCTTTCCATCCGATTACAATGTGGGTCCTCAAGGCAAGAGTGAATAGGTTTTTGATAAGTCAGTGCGCTTCACCATCTTAGACTATATCATCACTTACCATCAGGTGGGATTTTAACTAAGCACAGGCTTAGAATAGTAAAAGAAAAACCTAAATAACCATCCTGTAAAACATATAACACAAATATTTAAAACAGTTCATTATTGTGTCTAAAACAATAATTATCGAACGCCATTAATTTTGCGTGTTATGAAAAGATAACTTCACGAGCTGTAATTTCGAATGAAGATAAAGCACAATGTGGAGATGAAATAAATTTACATTTTAAGTTGTTCTACGTAGCGTTTCATTGCGCACTAAATAATGCAGAGTGCAAACATTAACACAGCCGAATCGATATCCTTGATACGCGTAAACAAGCTACATTATTTTATTTTGAGGAAGTAGCTATTTGAAAAGCGTCTTTTATTAAAAAAAAATAATTTATTTATTTATTTAACCGTGTTTATATATATATTGAATTGTATGTGTGTGTGTGTGTGTGCGTGTGTGTGTGTGTGTGTGTGTGTGTGTACAGACTAACATATCTTCTATATATAAATATCGATTGCTCAACCGATTCTGAAGAAATTTCTTGTGTATGTTTAAATTGCCTGGATTGTTTAAATTCACAATTAAACCCGGTAGTCCACTACTATTACTGTCGAGATCTAGAAATTAACCATGCGCAGCCGGGGCCGATCGCTGGTTATTTTATAATGATCAGAATGTATTGTTACAAATTGTAAAAAAAACTGCTCATGAAAAGTTCTACTTATATTTTTATTACAGTTTTGCAGTGCTGTAACTAAATAAAAATACTTAAGAAGGTAAATTATAATTATAATTATGTATTGAACATGAGTGTACGTTATAAATCGATTATTTTGTTTTTGTATGTGTAGTTTACTTTACAAAAGAATGAAAGGCTTATTCTCATAATAAATTATAAAAATTTTTATTAATTTATTATCATTTATATTGCTATCGAAATCAAAATGAAGAAAACATTATTTGACACCATAAAAAGCAATAGCTAATAATATATAACAAAAAAGTATTTATATGAAGTTAAAATAGGTATCTATTTCAGCTAACCGTTGCTTAATAAAGTACAGCTAAGAATACATCAGCAACAGGAGAGGAAAGCACTCTTTATTGAATATAGCCCAATAGATGTCTTCACTGATTTCGCGCACTGACATACCTTACCCACAAGCGTAATGTAACTGAAAGAAAGTAATTCAAAGTTGCGATAGTTATTGCATCATATACTAATGATTCAGTTGAATAATATTTATTTTGTATGTAATTTTTTTTCTATAATAAGGGTGACAAAGGAGCATACATCTATCATCGATTAAGAATCACAGTGCAAAATGCGTTGTCACCCCTGAGGATGAAGATGGAATGCCTCGTTTCCAGTAAAATGGGTATCTGGTTCTTTACACTCACCATACGAAAGAGCGTCAATCTCCTGGTTAAGTAGACCCACGTGTGCTACAACAGCTATAATATAGCTGTAGCTGAATTTTACCACGTATATAATTACGTATTTATGATCGAATTGTTTATTATTATTGCATCCCTGGGTAGTAAAGTAAAGTGTATAAAAACATTTTATATTTAACAGCAACTGTAATTAAATAGGTAAAACTTTTAAAGAATAAAAGAAAAAAGCCCAAAAGTTGGAAATTAACCCAAAAGTTAATAATACTGGTTGACGCGAAGCCAAAGTTATACTAAGACAAAGTTTTGCTACCTTGAAAACATCCGAGATAATTCCTTATAGAAAAGTAATATTAAAAACAAGGAAGAATAAAAATATTCACATGCCTATTAATTACTAAAAGATATGTAAGTTAAAGAAATGTCAAGTGAAAATGTCAAAACCATCGGGTTGATTCATGTTCTATATGAGCTTTTAATATAAGGCAAATACAATAAAAGGTCTTTTACTGTACAAGAATGAGTTTGTAATTTTCTAAGAATGAGGCGCTTACAATGACGAGGGCCAGCATTACCTGTATAACGTCTCTTTGCTCACAAATACGTCTTCTTAGCGTTGTGAGATCATCACTATTGTATCATATACACACCAAAGTATTGTTGTACCTTCTTACTTATTTCTATCGCCAAGCTGCAGTGCTTACAGCGCTGGTTAAGAGCCGGTATAGTTACAAGATATGAGATATCCTTAGTCTAGTCTTAGTGGTAGATGCAGTCGAAGATGGTAAACCGCACTGACTTAGCATAACAAAAGCCTATTTACTCTTTTGAAGACAACCACATTATAAGGATGAAAAGACAGCTGCTAGCAGGATATTGCACTCCTTTGATGTACGCATTATGTTTGAAACCTGAAGCAAGCTGTTTGGTTCGAATGCATGGTACATCCACAACTAAGGGATGGAGACCAGCCGGACGTTCTGTGGTCCGATGATGAAATGGAAAGGGAGGAATTAAGTCATGCAATTCCTGCGCCCACTCTCCGAAGTGTAGGTATCCTGTAAAAAACCAAAGGGCTGGCTGCTTTGCGCATCTGTCCGATGCTGGTAAGATTGATTTCTACCATAGTGATGTAACCAATAAGCTTCTTAGCGCGCCTTTCTATTGAGCTTAAAGCTGCTATGTAACATTTATTAGCACCAGCCCAAATACGACAGCAATATTAAATGCACGAAAGGACTTGCGGTTCACGTGTATAGTGTATGCAATTGTCCCGGTGCAGTGTGAATTATTGCCGCGTCTTTACAAGGACACCTAACTTCCTTGCAACTGCTATAACTCTGGATTCAATGAACTGCCTGAAATTCAGGTTCGAAGAAACACCCAGCAACTGAATGCATCGCCACATTCGGAGACTGCTTACATTAAGACGTTACGTTTTACCATAGCAGCTCTTTCAGACTGAATATGAATCCGACTGGTCCAAGAACTCAGTTTCCTACCCAATACATCATACAATAATCTCTTCACAACTCTAATACCATCTACGCACCTTCGTAATGCAGACATAAGCAGATCAAAATCTGTTGCTTTCTTCATTTGAAGTTTAATAAATATTAAAAATAATATACAAATTTTATAATTATTGAAATTATTTCATAGGCTTAAATTCTATTTACATCACAAGAGTGAATTAAAAGAATTATCCTATACTATTAAACGAGCAATTCTTGTATATATGTATATATATATATATAATCGGGATCTCGGAAACGGCTCCAACGATTTTCATAAAATTTAGTGTCCAGGGAGTTTCGGGGATAATAAATCGATCTAGCTAAGATTTATTTTTAGAAAATGTCTTTTTGTCCGTGTTTTTAGGCAATTAAAAACTGCTACTATATAGTTAGAATAAGAAGGTAAATTTTGACAGTTTGGTAATGATTATAAATATCTTATTGGTATAATGGGCGGTCACAAAATCGTAAAACCCCGGTTCGAGCCCAGACCGACCGACCGACTTTTTTATTTTTTTTTTCAAGTTTCTTTCTTTTTTGAGAAAATATATTTTTTTCGAGCCCTTTTTTTAGTATTTTTTAAAAACACGAAAATTTAAATAAAAATAATTGCACTCATGATTTTTTATTCAAATAACCAGTTCAGTTTTTTCTGTTATGTCGCTAAGATCAAAAAATATTATTTATAATTCATCAGTATGTAATTTGTATCTAAATATAATTTCCAAAACACACGAATTAAAAAAATCGAGCGAAAAATACCGAGCAAAGCTCGGTCAACCGGGTACTATTGTTTTATTCGTAGAACATTATTAGGGTAAATAAGCTTTTTTATTTTAATTACTCAAGGTAGTAAATTAATTACCTTCAGTGTGTGTTTTTTGTTTTTACTGCGGGAAATTATTTATGAACCGTCTTTGCCCTTCTGTCTGAGTTAACTTGTTTGCAATTTACGTACGAGAATATTATTTACCGCATTATAAAACGCTGACACAAAGAACGGCTTGAATTGTAAATTAATTTAAAATGAATGAGTATGCTATTCTGAAGAATTCTTCATTTTTGATAAAGTGGAGCAAGATCGGTATATTAAGTAGTTATGCATAACCGAAAAATTGAGGGTTGACCACAAAATACTTTTAAACTATTTTAAAAATTCTAGCTTTAGCTCGATATTTGGGTACTACCATGCGAGCTCACTAAAAGAAACCTAATGAATCGTGTACTCATTTGCGATTCTCTGCTAAAACGTTTCGGGTGCTTTCCAGCACCCATGGTCACGGGGTCTGAGGTGACTGACGTCCCGATGTCATTGTTAAGCCCGGAGTACCATCGCGTCGGGAGTAAAAAATAAAAATAATTTAAAGTAAAATTAAACGCGATAAAATCCGTAAAAGTAGTTTTAATCAATTTTCGGAAATTTGTTAAGACGCATGAAAGTTTATATATCTAATTGTGTAGAGTTCTTTGAAAAGATTTAAAAATAAAAACTTTAACCATAGAGTGTTTTTTTCAGTTTTTCAACTTTCTGAGATCATCATCACCTGTATTATAATTCTTGCTATTCGAAATGCAAATAACTCATTTAATTTAAAACCTATAGCGTAGGGTAAGAGGTAGAGTTCCGTTTACCTAGAATGGCAAGATTTTTTCTACACGAGTAAAAAATTAATCCGAAAATCGTTTACTTGTAGTTTCGCCAGATAAAAAAATGTTCTTTTTTGATTACCAACTTGCACTTGCCCATGGAGTATCAACCGTGATGTTGAGCGATGTATATATATATTTTTTATAGAATAAGAGTGACGAATAAGCATACATTCCACTTGATGGTAAGTGGATGTTGTGGCTCATAGACATCTACATCTATCCTCGATTATGAAACAAAATTCCGAAGCGTTGCTGGACTAAGATAGAATGGATGCCTAGTTTTCAGTAATCAGTTCTCTACACTGGTTCACTACACTTACCAAACGAAACAGTATAGCCGCTGCTTTTTTATTTTTATTTTTTTTTGGGAAACTTACAGCTAAACATCACACAAAATGAAAGCCATTTAAAAGTTTTAATCTATAGGCATTGATAAAGTAAAAGATAAACATTGATAAAGACAAACAGAGTATATTAACAAAATTAAACAGAAGAACACTCAACAAAATAATTTTTTAACTAACGGAAATACTGGTATTAAACAGGTCCAATGCGGCTATTAGTAAATCTCATTAAAAGTTCTGCATGCACGCACCATAAAAAAAGTTTGCCTGTATAAATACAACAGTATTTATACAGACACACTATTTATTATTTATATTTATAGTATTACTAAAAATCCGGGTTTGCGGCACATGTAGTAAGCGAGGCTTTCTGAATGGAGTAAGTCGTGTTGTAAACCTTAATCTTAACCTTAATCGGCAGCTCTAGGTAGTCAACATTGCCATTTGCCAACGTAAAAAGATAAATCATATCTGATATGCGCCCATGTTCGTACAGAGACAAAATATGAAATTTTTAAAACCGTTATAACCGAAAAAGTATCAGTGTTATGTTGTGTCTTAAATTCAGAAAACCTAGAAAACGCTTTTATACTTGCTCAATCCTATCTATATAAATATTATAATTTCGGTTCCACGCTGATAATCGGTGGTACTTCCTTGATCGAGGAGCCGTCGTAGCTCAGATGATTAGCGCTCGCTGTTAATTTTACAGTACGCAAACAAACCGGGTTCGATCCCCGCCGGCACCAATGAAATTGTTAATTGCAATTTTAAGTGCTGATTTACCACGTGCTCGCCGTTGAAGGAAAACATCGTGAGGAAGCCTGCATGTCTGAGAAATAAAAAAAATGTTTCGAAGACATGTGAAGTTCGCTAACACGCATTTGGGCAGCGTGGCGAACAATTTCTTGCCCTAAAAAAACCCTCTCAGGAATAAGCATGAGGCTTGTGCCCAGGAGTGGGACATATATAGGCTGTAACTATAACTATATGACTCTACCATGGCTATACCATTTTTTGATAATTGATTTGACATGAATTGACCGATTCAATGCCCAAGTTGCAATGCAAAATTCCCTTGGTAGCTACCATTGCTTGCTTGTTATGTGGAGACCATTAATCTTGGCTGGCTAACTAATGTGTCCGTGCTAGCGGGTATCTCATGAGCTTTACGCTTCGATTGCTTGCTACGGTTAAAGCTCGGGGGATTTTCATCAATTTAACGATTGCTCTATTTTATAAGAAAATTTATAAAATAATTTTTCAATTTATCGTTATTTATTTCCGTAAACGACAACTATAATGACTTTATATAAGTTTTATTTTGCTTTTAAATAATTAAACCAACGAATTTGTATCTTATTTAAAAAAACATCTATTATCCGAGCGACAATACACAATTTTAGTCCAATATTTCTACTATCACTTCTGCTTACTAAATTTCACCCGAGTCAATCAACTCGAATTTGATCTCCGCAGTGTACTATGATGATTCTAAGTAATCCCTTAAAAGTATAAAGGGAAAATTCTATCGTGGTAGAGCCACGCTGCTGTTGAGTTATATTATGGATGTAGTACGAATGGGTCGGCTTGACCGGGGAGGGACCACGTTCTCACAGAATACCAGCGTAAAATAGCAGCTTAATGCTGCTATGTTTCGTTTGGTGAATGTAGAGAATCGGAGACCCATTTTACTTGAATCGAGGCATTCCATTTTAGTCCTCAGCGGTGACAATGCATCTACATTTTGGTTCCTAATCGAGGTTAAATGTAGATGTCTATGGGTCACAGCATCCACTTACCATCAGGTGGACTGCGTGCTCGTTTGTCACCCTTATTCTATATAAAATTGTACTAAATTTGGAATCGTAATTTGCGTCGTGTTGTCACTTAAGCATAAGTTATCCAGTAAGTGAGTCGTTAAGAAAGTAAAATAGTGGGCAAAAGTTTTGTCAAATGAATCGCACACATGCTATACTTGTTGCCCGAAAATCGCATTCTATTTAAGATTATTTCAAAAAATATAAGTCTTATTTATTCGTGTTTTCTAAAGCTGCTAAAACTGTATATCAGTATATTATATATTTAAACTTAAATATTAAATTTTGGTACACTTTGAAAAATTACCTTCGGTACATTTTGACTCTTTAGGATATCTGGCTATGAAAGTACAAGATCGACGATACCAAGTAACGTCTCGGCTGCCACGGCTTGCCATACAATACTCCAATCCATCAGTACATTTTCGAATGTTTGGGCCTCTGTTTCGTTATTGTCAAATTTGACTTAATGTTTCAAGTCGTCAATCGTTTCTGGATTGTTAGCGTAAGAATTTTCCTTAACGGCTCACCATAAAAAAAAGTCCAACGGAGTCAAATCGCAGCTTCGAGGTGGCCAATTGACATCAGCATTTCGGTAGATTATGCGATTTTCGAAAACAGTGCGCAATAATTGCGCCATCCTGTTGAAATCAAATGTCATATACATCTTCTTTAATTTAGGGGATAAAAAATCGCTTAGCATGGTACGGGAGCGATCGCCGTACACTATAACGTTGTTTTACTTTTGATCATGTATTTTATTGGATGTAAATATTTTTTTCCTTTCGCTCAAACAAACCCAAACGGCTTTTTTCAGAGCCACCGAAGTCATGCAATTGCTGATATGTAATACAATCTATCTGGCAGTAGTATGCCTTCTGTGTGCTTTGATAAACACGTCCTCGACAGCACTGAATATGAAACTGAAGCGTGGAGACAGATCAAGATTGGTGTATTTTTATAAAACTGCTAAAAACAAACAAGAGTTTTTATCCATTTATATCTATATCTAAGGCAAGCCCACCCAGTTTGGAGGTCTAGCTTCGCCACAGCTTGTATGTAAATGTTAATGCCTTTTTGTTTGCATCTAGAACTGCCTGTTTAAGTAGGGGAGACTGGGGCTGGTTGTGACATTTTTTTTTATAGTGTCGCAATTTTTTGTTTGTTTGATTGTTTTACCGGAATGTAGGTTTGTTTGAATAAGTATGTATTCGGGTTATTAATTTTAAAACAATTTTAGATACCAGACTATTAGAAGTGACATAAATGAATTAATTCTGGGTAAAGAGGCGTATAACTTTTAGCGTCGCGCCAGGGGCTGGTTGTTACACTATAAGGAGCAAAATGTTACAACAAAAACCAAATGTAATATAACACTTTTTATTGAGAATAATGACAGTTTATAACAATTATTAGGTATACAATGTCAAACTATATTTTCTATATAACAGTCTTTTGCCTCATAAAAATAAAATTTAGGTAACTTCCAACCGACACAAAATTATAAATTTCTTTATTAAACAAAAACTTAATATTAATTGAAGATGAACAAAAAATAAAAAATAAAATTACATTAGCAAAAAATAAACAACAACCTACAAGTAACAACCTGCCCCGAGCAAATGTCACTTTTAGCCTTAACGCCAAAATTGACCTTTTAAGGTTAAGTAGTAAAAACACAAATAACTATATAAACGTAAATTCGTTGCAATAAGAAAGGATTAGGGCACACATATTACAATACACACATATCTGCTTTAAAGGAAAAGAGGTTTTAGACCAACATTACGAAAAAACGAAAATGTTACTAACATGCGGTTTTGTATAACATGTACGTGCTCCTCTCACAAAAGCCCTGGCGCCACAGGTTCGCGCGGCGTGCTAGCTAGCCGATGGTCGCGTGATCATTTGTATCTTTCTCACGACAATACAGCGTTCTCAGTTTAGCCACCGTTTCCGCTGTAACTACCTACCCCTGTCACTACCAGCCCCAGTCTCCCCTACCAATAAATTAACGAGTCATATTATCATATTATGGATATTTCAACACATCGCACATTATTATGTTGTGTTCCATAAATGAAATAAGCAGGAAATATGACAAAATACTGAATTTGTACTTATTTATGTACAAAACCTGTAGTATATTTCTGGATGTTAAATAATTAATATAGATCTCTAATCAGGTCCTTTGGCCGAAAATTAATCTTTTCAAAAGCTTTCTCTTTGTAAGCAGTCGAAACGTTATGCTCTTGAGACATTCACTGACACGTAAAGCAGTCAGTCAAGAGTAATAGCCTTTACGTGCGCTAAATTCTATACGAAGAAATGTAATAGATCCTTTGCCACGTTTTATTAATAAAATTTTATTGTAGCCGCATATTTTAGACAGGACAGATTTAATTTATGATGGTAGCTACACACGCAACGCAACAGCATTGAGCTGCTATTTTACGCTGCTTCTAAGGGGGCGGGGTTCCTCCCCGGTCGATCTGACCCATTCGAGTTATAACCAAACCGAACGAAAACGTAGCTGCATCGTGCAACGTGACGCGCATATATATATATATATATATATATATATATATATATATATATATATATATATATATATATATATATATATATATATATATATATATATATATATATATATATAAAGCTTTGTAAATAAAATAAAAACTATAACCCGTAAATATAATTTTATTAAATCTATATATGTTACATTCACAAGTAGGCATTATATCGAACGTAAAAAGAAAATTACGAGCAAATGTTCTCAGGGTTGTCAACTGTTGCATAAAGACATTGACCATAAAATTGGAATTAATAATTATTTCTCATTGTTATAATATACAGAACGTGCAGGAAGTTGATGGATGCAGGTGGCTCAGGACCGTGATTTGTAGCATTCTTTGGGGGAGTCCTATGTTCAGCAGTGGACTAGTGAAGGGCTTTATGATGATAATTGTTATATGGTTATTTATTTATAATTAGATTTTTAGTCTTATGCCAATGTTTACGTTCATAAGACTCTCATCTAAATGTAAAGAAAAATAACCTGAACGAAACCTAAGTTTTCGAAAACCGTTCAGCGCCAGAGCTGCCATGGCTAGATACGAGATAATATATAAAATATACATAATATTATGTTACTTGAAAATATCACCATGATCAGAACGTTTTACCGGGCCTTTGCATATATATGTATACTAACTTAAAAATACTTTAATTTTTTTTCTTTTAAAGCATAGATGTAGCGAAGGTATAGCGGAGCGGTTGGATTGTATGATTAAAACACGCTTTTGTATTACAGTATCCTAAGTGGCAGTCGATCAAATTAAATTGGTAACGCACTGCCCTACGCCACGCCCTACACCCCGCCAGACGTTCACCATTCGGACCTTACCCTAAGCTTTTGAAATTTACTAATGTTATTTAGGAAAATAATAATGCCTTAAAATTATGGACCTGTTCCACATCCTCATAAATTCAAATGTGTCTCGAAAGGCGTATAAAATATAAATCTAATTATTTTCTTCTTACTACCATAAAATACGTAATATCATAATGAGTTTTTCATGCTTCCCTTCGAGGGAATTATGACTTTTCATTTCTAATTTGTTACATCCTCTTTTGATTCAAGATGTTTTGCCAGAAAAATAATAAAATTTTTGGGTACATAAGTACCGTTAAATTAACGACTTTTATTATTTTAACTTCAAAGCATGTTTGAGTATATTTAAAAATAAGCTTTCATTAAAGTTTATAGAGTAACAAAATACCACAAAGGTTCTATTCATTTCACTGCTAATCGAGCAACCAGCATTACAGTAACAATACCTACCTAGTTGTCTAAAAAAAACATTATTTCGTACGTATGTAAGACTGTCAAATAGCTAGTTCACCCTACATTTATTCTTGATTTTTTTCATAGAAGAGGAGGCAAACGAGCATGTGGCTCATCTGATGGTGACTACCGCCGCCCATGAACAACCGCAACACCAGGGGAATTGCAGGTGCGTTGCCGGCCTTTAAAAAAGGAATAGGCTCTTTTCTTAAAGGTCTCTAAGTCGTATCGGTCCGGAAAAATCACCGGTGGTAAATAATTCCACAGATAAGTTGTACGAGGAAGAAAACTCCTAGTAAAACGCAAAGTAGTGGAATGCCAAGCATCTAGATGGTGAGTGTAATCGTTTGAATTTTGACTCAATCTGCGTTCATAAAAATTAGCGGCTGGGATTAATCCAAAAAATTCCCCAGGGCACTGCCCGTGGTAGATGCGATAGAAAATGCATAGGGATGCAACTTCCCTACGCAGTACCAGTGCATCAAGCTGATCAGAAAGAACGAGTTGTTGTCGACGATTCGAACCGCTCCGCGCTGAATGTGGTCAAGTGGAAGGAGCTGGTACTGGGGTGCCCCGGCCCAGATATGAGAACAGTATTTCATGTGAGGCCAAACTCTCAATTTTTTTGACATTTCGGATATGCAGTCAGATTTTGTGTTTAATATATTATTGATTGTACTTGAGCTTTCCCAGGTTTCAAGTTTTAGTTCATATTATGTAAAATATGAATTTTCTAATTATTAAAACCGCGATATCTCACGAACGGTAAGTCGTAAGAGAAAAAGTAACTGGATCGTTTTTGTAGAGAATTGTATGGTCTACAACTTTTGTCTGACCTATTTTCATCATTAAACTTACTGTTTTCGAGAAAAATGAACTTAATTTTGTACTTGAGTAAAATTTTTTGCAGAAGTAGGATCGAAGTGGATTTTTGACATTTTATTTATAATGATATATATCGCGTCTCTGTCAATTTTCAGCTCTATGCGAATTTTGGCTAATTCATGACTTATTTTTGTCTATTTTGACTGGACTACAGGTACAGCAGCGGCAGAGATGCTCGCGGAGTCGGCGTCGTTTACTAAGCGCGCCTTGGCAGATATAAGACGCTCCCGAAACCGCCTCGCTCGCTCAGCGTCTTGCATTGGAATACCCATTTGTAGCCCACGAGCTCCTCTTTCTAAAAATAGCTGTGATTTATATTTATTGCTGGCTCTTGCCCGGGTTGAGGCCGATATAACATGTTTATTATTTTTACACTTCTTGGTTATTTTTATTTGAATCGATCGATCGATGGTTTAAATAAATTCTACGAGCACACGAAAAACTCACTCAGATATCAAGCGTGAGTCGTGAGTTACACCGAATAGAAACGAGCGAGGGCGCCGGTTTCGGTCATTCTGCATAGTGTTGATTCATACCGCCCCGCAACGCTCAAATGTAAATTATAAGTAATAACAGAAAGCTTGTATAAGCTCAATAGTGACAATAGATTCATGTTTAAATGACTAATAGTTTTGTTAATATTAAGGTAAAACGATATAGATCTCTTCGTTACGGTCCGCTGATCTGGTACCCGTAAGTTTCGGAGTGATTTCAAAGTAATTTCAACGTGGCTCTACCACGTAACAAATTCATACGGATTATTCAAAATCCAAATGTTTGTCAATCTTTCATTCAAACGTTTATATTTAACTTAAACATTAAGAGTTTTCAGTACAGAACAATATATAAAAAGATGCAACTTATGTAACAGGAAATTGAAGTTGATTAAGTCAAGATATAAAGTAGGTATTTTAATAGGAATAGGTATTTTAATAGGAAAATATAAAAGTCATAATGTTCGGTTTACTGCAGAGATTAAAACATTAAATATTTTATTACTGACAATAGTGTTAGTACTGTATGACTCTCGAGAGGTATACTAAAGAAGAAATAGAAGTCTTATATATATTATATTACCCAAAAGTTTGTAAATATGAGTACCCCAGAGCTTAGAGAAATACTGATTTTTTGTGATATTTTATAATTTAGATTGAAAAGCTAGATACTCGTACTTAAAAAAGTAAGCCGTTCTAATGTTTATATGCCCTTGCAGGACGTCGCATATAAACGTAGACAGAGAAACCTATAGACAAAGTACGTTATCGTCCTTCTCAGTCTAGGCCACGCTAATCATTAGTCTATAATAGGTTTCTCTGTCTACGCATGTAAACCTGTCTATAATGTAGGCGTCTTTAATTTATAATGTGACATAAAATAAATAATTTTGTTTATTTTGAAATTGTATTGGGCTGTATGATAATTCAATTTTTAGTTTTATTTGTTTTTTACAAATAAATAAATGCGTATATCTGCAGACTGTTAAGATTTATAATTATATAACGAACGTTTTTTTTAGAAAACTTAGAAATGATCATGCTACAGTCGCGTTCTTCCTTTTTTACTTTTATGAATAGGTAACTAACTATCGTAGACACAAATCTCTGTTTATATAAAAAACCAATCGCACCAAAAACCACAGTAAAATTCAAAAACGGCTCGACCAATTTTGATGAAATTTTTCTATGTAGTAGTTTACAAATGGATTCGGTAGGTGGCGCTATTAACGAGATCTATAAATTACCCATGCGAAGCTGTGGCGGATCGCAATTCTGTAATAATAATCTGTAAAGGGAAAACTTTGTACCCCATTTAAAGTATATTGCGCGCACTAAGGAGTGTGAGATTTGGCATTGTTAAAGTTTATATGAAGAAGGAGTGTAGAAAGCTAAAGTTTACTTAAAATGTGTTAATACCTCAGAGTAATTGCTAGCATAGAGTCTTAAAAACAATAAAACCTCATGTAAACGAACTCTTTATGCATGTGACATTTCCTACAGAATAAAAAAGATGGTTATATGAGTGTCATCATCTCTCCTTTACAAGGTTGTTGACGTTTTTTTTAGCTTTTTTATATACCGTAGACAATTCTAGTGATGCTTACTATAGAAAATAACAGCCTTATATATATATACTAGTTTTATCGATAGTTCAATAAAATTCAGCATTTTAATAATATTGCTTCACGTTTTCATTATATATTAATTTCGGATACCAACTAAGAGCAAACCTGCTACGGACGAAGTGTTCAGCAATGAAACTAATAACGTTTGATTGAGAATCAATTTTGCTAAATGTTGTTTCAGTTTGGGTGAATTTTGTAATTCAGATCAATCGTGCTATAAAGTATATATATAAAAATTCAAACAAAATATTTATTTGCCCTTTACAAATAAAATAAAACCAATTTAACTGTATTGATATAACTTTTAATTTTTTTGTTGTATCTTATATCCGTATTACTCATTTTATTTATTAAAATGTTTGTATCTGGTAGGGGTTAACTGGCAGAGAATGTCATGAGACAATAAGTCGGAATTTTATATCCCTCATTATAAGGTGTGTAAAAAAGGTGAAATAAATAAATAAAATACTAATTGGTAAGTAGTTAGGTTGTACCAGTTCTGGCGCACTTGTAGAAAGGTTGTACCAGTTCTGGCGCACTGAGTCAGAAGTGGTACAAGTACGACGTTCGTCGACTCACGATCCTAAAAAAAAAAAAAAAAAAAAAGTTTTGGCATGCTCTGATCACGAATCTGCGGTCCATTTTTGATTTTTGCGTAGGATGCACGGTTCCGGAGATGTGCAGATCAATTAACTCTTATCTAATTGATATCCGCTACGAGCCTCCACCGTCATTAGCGCTCCATTGTTCATATCTACTTATCTATTGTTCATTCAATACCGTCATTATCTATCCTTCCTCAGCGTGGTGCTATTGTATTATGCTCCTTTGTTCCTATCTACACTAATCTGACTCATTAATAAAACACATTACCCAATTTTGTTAAAATTTTTATTTATAAAATACAAAATCTTATTACTTATTATCTATAAAATAGGAGCGAAACATCTCATCCACTAAAATATCGTTGTACAATGTGTTCCCTGTAAATATACTCGTAAAACTATGCATTGAACATCCCTAAAACTTATATAGCAAATACATTAAGCAATATTCGCCACAAACTGAAGTCCACTCATTCTGAATCCTATCAACATTCCAGTTCCATCTTTTACAATTTCTTTTAAAAAACTCTAGATGATATCGTACAGGTGCCCGTCCGAATGAATCAAAATATTGACCGACGTCATTCGTATCGATATATAAAGCTACCCAATGTGACCCTGGTTTATCATCTGTATCCAAATTGCATATTATATATGTTGGTACGTGGGTGTACATGGGTAGTTTATTGGCAGCATAAACATTATTTTCTAGAGTGGGGTGAATCTTTTTCAGATGTTGTTGTACATCTAGTGTATCCATAATATTACTGCTATTAATAGATTATTACAGTACCAATCTACTCAATGACTAATATAGGAGTGATCAATTATAGTGATTTCTAAATATTAAATTGCATTCTTTGTGTTATACGAATCGTATTTGAGTCACCAATACACTGAACAAGACGCGACAGGAAGGACGTAGGAATGTAGAGATAAGCAACAGAATGTAAGGTAAGCTTGTTGACGCATAAAGATACTATCAATTCTACTGCAGAAATTCTTTAGATTAGAATTATTACTCACTGGTACTATATAAGACCAAGCAACTGCAGTCATGGAGTTAGTGTATGGTCGTTTGACCGCAGTGGATCTATCAATACTACGTTTGTGTTACTTCAACGCATCAAAGGCCATGGATGTAAGTGTTTATTCTATTGACAAACTTACTTTATTTTCTGTTATTTTCTTATGTGTGTATGATTTAGTGTTAACAAATTATATTTAAATATTATGTGTGTGTATATGGTTAAGCCGTGGTAGCTCAGATGGTTAGCGCAAAATGTAAAATTCACAGTACGCGACCCGGGTTCGATCCCCGCCGGCACCAATTAAATTGTTAATTACAATTTTAAGTGCTGATTTACCACGTGCTCAGCGGTGAAGGAAAACATCGTGAGGAATGCATGTCTGAGAAAATTTCGAAGGCATGTGAAGTTTGCCAACACGCATTGAGGTATCGCAGCGAACATTTCCTAGCCCTAAAACCCTCTCAGAAATGAGAGGAGGTCTATGTTCAGCAGTGGACTTTAATAGGTTGTAACTTTAGCTTTTTTAACTTTTATGATTAAGTGTTAACAAATTGATATTAACATGATAACTGTGTTGTTGCAGAAATCATTGAGCTTCGATGAAAATACCTATAAACAGTATTACTACTCGCCACTTTCCCCTCAAGAAGAGAGTGATGACATCGTCATTAATAGTAACACATGCGATGGTGGAAAAAGAAAATCGCAATCGATTGATCATTTATTTGAAGCTGAATCAAAAATAAAAAAGAGGAAGCTGTTATCATCAACCGTAGCACGAGCCGCTAGAGATGGTGTATCATACATTTCTACTAATTCTGACGACGGAGACCAAGCGACGCATCTCATCAAAATTGAAATGTACGATATGAAGAAGCTATCCAAGATTCCAACTACTGACCATTGGAAACATGCTTCAACGAGGATTAAATATTACGTAAAGACTAATAAGGATAGCATCTACGACAACACAAACGCCCTCGTATACAATATTACAAAGACAATAGCAGAAAGTGAAAAAGTTAAAAAATACTTTTTTAACAATGACAGTCATTAGCTGATCATTAGTGAATGTGATTCTGTTTACTTAAATTACAGGAAGACAAGAGCAGAAGAAAGAGATGAGTGTGGCATACGTGTACAGAACACATCATTGAAGAACAAAACTACAACACTGAGTGGAGATGAAAACGAGAAGAATATACAGTACTCAAGAGCTGAATATCCATTCTTCAGTTCAAAATCTAGCCGGTTGCTCAGTTTCGAAAACTGGCCTCTCGTTATGCGACAGAAACCTGAAGATCTTGCAGAAGCCGGTTTCTTTTATACTGGCCATGCAGACAGGACCAAGTGTTTCCATTGTGGTGGTGGCTTAAAAGATTGGGAAGATGATGATGATCCTTGGCAGCAGCATGTTCAGTGGTTTAGTCAGTGTGCTTATGTAAAATTTAAACTCGAACAGAGTTTTGTATTAGATTAAATAGAATATTTATAAAGAAATAAAAAATAATATATTGCATACAATTTGTTTTATTTAATTTTATAATGTTTCACATAGTTACATACACACAAAATGCATTACACATAACTCATAAAATCTAACACACAACACATATTATAACCTTAACTACTATAGTCTACAGTAACATTTCTGTTTTTATCTATCTCAATAATATTATCAAACTCAGCATAAACTATACAGTTAATTGTTTGTATTAGTGAGGATTCAAATCGTACTTCTAATCTTACACTACCATGCTTTATGAGATTCCAATGAGCTGATGAGTTGGCTGATAAATCAGGAGTTAAGTCAAATGCTAATAGACAGTAACCTTTGGCATACTGTTCACAAGAGATTCCATTTCCTTCATTAAGAAAGTGAATACCAGTTCCCGAGAATAGAGTATGATATGCTGATGTAAATATGCTATTATTAAAAGATGGTTGCAAAGCTTTTGAAGGTATTTGTTGACCATCAATATATAAGCTGAAAGAATTAATACCATAGTTTTCAAAGTTAAATGGATTTTTAGTAAGGGAACCATTAAATGCAGAATTGTTCACAAATCCAATTATACATCTTTTGGGTACCTGCCCTAAAAATATATTATCAAGAGTTTTTCCTTGAACACCCGATGGAATTGTTAAAACTTTTACTTCAGCTCGAGTAATAGGATATTTAGCAGTGGTAGAAGCTAAAACTTTTTGATGTGCGAGTAGTACACTTGGATTAATTCGTGCTCGTCGAACAATAAGAGTTGCGTCCGTAATGCAAACTTTAAACAATTAAATTAAAGCTCTCTCTCGATCGAACCAATTTAACACTCATTTCAACACCATTAATTAAAAATTTATCTTGGTTGAAAATGTCACCGTGAAGATGACCAATCATTTCTATTTCCTTACTTTCACTAATCAATTCATGTCTTTTAACAAATCCTATGTTTTTGCCATCCGTAGAATCCATTTTTCCTGCTGTATCATCATACTAAAGACTACAAGTAAGATGAGATTGTTTAGCAGCAGGAGCATAGTTTAAAAGGGTTTCCATGTATGCTCGATATGCATAGGTATTATTAGGTGGTGATACAAGTTTTTGGTTTAAATAAACATCAAGTTGACTAAAAAGTGAATGCAGCCAATTATTTACAGGTGCTACTATTGTAGTAGATATCAAGTTAGTTGAATCTTGATTTAATACTTTTGCCTTTATGTGGAGTAATGTATGAGACAAATCTATGTAGTCATCGCCTGTCCCAGGAACTTGAAACTCGATAGGTCCATCATCACCAAGAGATGAAATTGGTTTATAATGAATCCACAATCCATTTTCAATGCTAGTTTGTGTAGACGGTAGTGCAAACAAATCCAATTCTGACTTAACGCACTCGCAAGAATGATTATGAAGGAAAGACATATTTAATTTGAAAATATATCTTTGTTATTTAATGATTTCTTATATTTACGCGAACACTACACATGATTAAAACTACTTTTACGGATTTTATCGCGTTTATTTTTAATTTTTATTTTTAATTCCCGACGTTTCGGGCGCTTTCCAGCACCCATGGTCACGGGAGACTGAGATGACTGACGTCCCGATGTCATTGTTAAACCCGGAGTACCTTCAGCATTTTTAATTATTGTTTATGGTCCGATCTATGCAAAATGAACTAACTCTGTCTTGAGGTCTTGCAGTGGTATGCTTGGGTTTAGTTTTAATTTTATTGATTATAGGATCCCAAGCAGGTGGTAGTACCCAGCCTCCTTCTCTATTGAAATTAGGATGTTTTTTAATTTCAATAGCCTCACGTATCATCCTTGGTAGGAATCGGTGTTCTTTCGCGAGGATTTGTGGTCTATCAAATCTGATGTAATGGTTGGGGCCGTCTAGGATATGATCACAAACTGCAGACTCATATCCTAGACGGCCCCAACCATTACATCAGATTTGATAGACCACAAATCCTCGCGAAAGAACACCGATTCCTACCAAGGATGATACGTGAGGCTATTGAAATTAAAAAACATCCTAATTTCAATAGAGAAGGAGGCTGGGTACTACCACCTGCTTGGGATCCTATAATCAATAAAATTAAAACTAAACCCAAGCATACCACTGCAAGACCTCAAGACAGAGTTAGTTCATTTTGAGTAGATCGGACCACAAACAATAATTAAAAAAGCTGAAGGTACTCCGGGTTTAACAATGACATCGGGACGTCAGTCATCTCAGTCCCCCGTGACCATGGGTGCTGGAAAGCGCCCGAAACGTCGGGAATTAAAAATAAAAAGTAAAAATAAACGCGATAAAATCCGTAAAAGTAGTTTTAATCTTTGTTATTTTTTGGTTTTAGACCAAGTTTTTTCGCAGCTTTCACTTTAGCAGTTTGGTAACGCCAGTTAACAATCTACTTTATCAACATTACATTACAGATCGCATTGAGTTCGTCCTAAGTTATATCTACTTTATCAACATGACTAGTGCATATTTTTTATTTCCTCCCTTCCTTCTCTTTCCATGCACGCGCTGCCGCCGAGGTGAAAAAGAGGATCTCGGCGCGCGTCATTATACTAAGTGATATTACGCCATCCGCAACGCACGGCCACCCGTCGCGTCTTATGTACATTAACCGCAAACCGCGCAGGACGAACATTGAGTTCTCCTGTTTATGTTTAATATTCACCGCATCAGACATTGTGTCTTTGTAACTCATAAAAGTGTGAGACGCCCCCGTAAGGGCAAAGGTGGAGAGTGTGGGACTTCACGAGACTGTTCCGAGAGTGCGTGTGCGCCGAACCACGTGGCGAGCTTGCTGTATAGCAGACACTCCAGGAGGAAGGCGCGGCAGCCCTCATCAGGTCAGTGCGTGCTATCCCACCTATTTATTTTCCCCTTTGCCGTATGCACCAAAATTACAGTCCACTAAATCTTTATCGAAGATACCTTAAGTTACTGGCGTCTCCATTTTTAATGGTCACTTCTCGCTGGATTGACCTTGACTTTCCGCCCTTATTAGATCGTTATCGTAATAAGCGTTTATATAATTAATTATTTATATTTTAATCCGACTTCGGATTAACCCCGCCCTTATTAGAACACTAGAATAGGTCCTTATAGGTGACATTCATAGTAATTTTAAAACTATATTCATAGAATGAATAAGCATATAATTATCTATATAAATTATTTGTTGTATGTTCACATCACGTCATCAACTTTTAACTACATCTATAGATTATACTGTTAAATTACATTTATTATTTGCACATATATTTAAGCATTATATTCGTTATAAATAACTTCATAATTATTATAAAAGTTATCAATTAAAGTTCATCGTTAACAAAACTAATATTTAATAATTCAACCGCGTAGCGAGGTCGCTTACAGACTACCCGCTTATAATTATATTATTTTTGCCGCATAACTTAAGTTGTAATGCCGCCTAAAAACAAATAGCATCGAATAATAGCGATTCCTCGGATAATGAGGGCACACCTGATGCTGAGTTGGTTTTATTGTTAGCTAAACGAGATGCTTTATTTGAAATAGTGCAAAAAATATATGATATGTCCTCGGACATCCTCACAAACACTTCCACGATGGAGCGTTTTCTTGATGGAAGTTCTAATATTAATGCTTTACGTATTGAGTTTAAACAGGTCTTAGATAATTATAATTCACATTTATTAAAAATAAACCCTATTGCTAAACCTGATTATAACAGCCTCATTGCGTTTGAGTCTCTTTGCGGTAGAATAAATAGGCTTTATTTACAATATTCGCAATCTAATTCACAAAGTACTAGTACACCGTCTAAAGCCAGATTCACACTTCCGCCTATCGAACTTATGCCATTTTCGGGTGACATTCGCTCATGGCCTTTATTTTATGCTAGCTATAAATCAACCGTCCATGACAACACATCGCTTACCGACGCTGAAAAGTTATACTATTTGCTAGGTAAACTAACGGGCAAAGCCCTATCTGTATGCTCAGGTATAACTCCTTGCGCTGAAAATTATAAAATTTTATTGCAAGCACTCGTTGACAAATATGAAGACCGGCGTATGCTAGCATCTACATATATTAATCAGATGTTCGAATTTAAGCCATTGCAATCGGCCACCGCAAATAATTTTGATTTATTTACTGATAACTTTATAAGTGCAGTGCGCGCTTTACAAAACTTAAAGTTAGATAATCTCGCGGACTTAATTGTTCTTCATATCGCGCTTAAGAAGCTGGACCCGGATACCATTCGCTCTTTCGAATATAGTCATAACTCGATGGTACCTACCTTTGATGATTTAGTAAATTTTATTAAGACCCGCTCCAAAGTTTTGCAACGCACCGATTCTAGTACAAATTCTAATAGCGCACCAAACAATCGACGAGGTAACGGTAATAATCGTCGCTGTAATAATACTTCGTCGCCGAAGTATCAGGCGTACGTAAGCACGACGACTAGTTGCTCAAAGTGTCTGTGCGATAATATTGTGCATCAACACCTATTTAAGTGTGCAGACTTTAATAAAATGACGCCGCAGGAACGATTTAAATGCGTAAAGAGTAACAATGCATGTGTGAATTGTCTCAGTTTAAGTCATCGAGTGTCTAGTTGCTCTTCAAATTATAGTTGTCGGGTTTGTAAATTTAAACATCACACATTGTTGCACTTCCACCGCAGAAGCGATAATGCTTCCCCTGCGCTGGCGCGTTCTCCACCGCTTCAGCCAGTTACACTGAAGTCTACAACCCCCGCGCCCGCACACTCGCCACCCCTCACCGCAGGTGCGCGTTCAGACGTCGCGCTGTGTACTTCGTTCAAGAATGTTTCTCAACGTTCACCGCCTCCCGCGCGCGCAAGTCGTTCGCAGAGAACTGTTTTATTATCAACCGCTCAAGTATTTGCTTACGATGCTAAGGGAGAGAAACAAATTATTCGTATATTATTAGACTCCGCGGCTCAAAGCCATTTTATGACTAAAGAGTGCTGTCATCGTTTAGGCGTTCAACAACACGATACCGAATGTACTGTAGTAAAGGGATTCGGTGGAGTTGAAAAAATTGTAAAATCGAAATCGATTGATATTAAAATTTTCTCACGATTCGACGATTCGAATATTAACTTCAATATTTCAACGCTAGTTGTTGATCAAATCACCGACCTTTCGCCCACTGCTGTGGTAGACACATCTGTCTTATCACACTTCCATGGCATAAGACTCGCTGATGAATGTTATAGCATTCCTAATAAAATTGATGTTTTGATAGGCGCATCCCTTTTCCCGCACTTACTGTGTCCAGACGTAATTTATTCGTCTAACGGCTTGTCCGGGCCCTCGGCTTTGAATACGGTATTTGGTTACGTTATTATGGGCTCAGTGCCGACACTTCAGGTAAATCATTCTTTAACGTGCTGCTCAGTTCTAGAGTCTCTTATCGTTGACAAATTAGTGCAACGATTTTGGGAGCTTGAACAGCCACCCTCCGCACCGCCCATTCAGTGTCTTTCAGACATTGAATGTGAAGAGTTTTATAAATCTACGACATCCCGCGATCCTTTTACTGGTAGATATATTGTTGGCCTGCCATTTAAAGATGACGTTTACTCTCTCGGAGATTCTTATGAAACCTCTCGACGACGATTCATGTGCTTGGAGAGGAAACTTCAAGCCTCGCCTACATTAAGTTTAGCATATGATGACGTCATAAAGGAATACTTAGCTAAAAATTATATATCCCCCGCACCGCCGTATGACTCTCATGGACCCGCTCCAATATATGTCATACCGCATCATGGAGTCTTACGCGAAGATAAGAAGTCAACGCGTCTGCGCATCGTCCTGGATGCTAGCAGTAAGACTAGCACTGGGCGATCATTAAATGATATTCTGCATTCAGGACCAAATTTGCAAGGCGACTTGTTCAATGTAATTTTAACTTTCCGCTTACATCCAATCGCTATGACAGCCGACTGTCGCCAACAATTTCTGCAAATAGTTGTTCGCGATTCTGATCGTCGTTACCAATGCTTCCTATACCGCTTCCGTCCACAAGACCCACTTGTGTTATACCACTTCAATCGCGTGTCCTTCGGTTTAACTTCGAGTCCATACCATGCATTGCGCACGGTAAGACAGCTCATTGATGACGACGGCGCAAAGTATCCGCTTGCGAGTCGTATCGCATTTACTTCGCTATATATGGATGACATCGCGTTCTCTATGCCCAGTGAATCCGAGGCCAGTGAGACCTCTCGGCAGCTGATAGACTTATTCAAGGGTGCACAATGGGACCTGATAAAATGGCATAGTAACCGTCGATCTGTTTTAGATGACCTCCCTACTTCCCATAAAATTACAGGAGAAGTAGAGTTCGATAAATCAATGCCACATAAAATACTAGGCTTGCATTGGTCTACCGATAGTGACGCCTTTTATTTTAAGATATCTGTTCCCGCTGATGTGACGTGCACTAAGCGCGCCATCTTATCTACTGTCGCTCGCCTGTGGGACATAATGGGTTTCGTTGCTCCCACAGTCGCGTACGCCAAATTGTTAATAAAGCAGCTTTGGCAACTTAATTTAGATTGGGACGACATACCACCACCGCCAATTATTAAGATGTGGAGGCAATTATGTGCTGAATTACCAGCTCTTAATGATTTACGTATCCCGCGACATGTTGGTGTATCCAAAAACTGTACTGCGTCACTCCTGGGGTTTTCCGACGCCAGCGAGCACGCATACGGTGCCGTAGTCTACATACATGTAAAGAGCGTCAATGGTAACACCGTCCAGTTGATTTGTGCAAAGACTAAAGTCGCACCGACGAAACCACTATCTATTGCACGCCTTGAGCTTTGTGGAGCGGTTTTACTCTCAAAATTGCTTCGCAGAGTACTCGACAATTATTCTCTTGACCTTGCAATATCAGTCTATGCCTTTGTAGATTCAAAAGTAGCTCTGTACTGGATAAAGAGTTCGCCACACAAGTGGCAGACCTTTGTTGCAAACCGCGTTGTTCAGATTACCGACAATATTCGCGCTGATAACTTTTATCATGTCGCAGGTACTGAGAATCCCGCTGACATACTTTCACGTGGCGTTACGCCAAATAAATTAGTTTCAAACCCCCTGTGGCTCCATGGGCCTCAGTGGACTTCGTTAGATCCATCTCAATGGCCTCTTCGTACTTTAGACAATGAGGTTATTGCAAATATGCCTGAGAAGAAGATTTTGTCGCACACTGTGTGCACATCCGTCTGTAATTTTGCGATTTATGAGCTCGCACTCCGCATCTCTTCTTGGAGTAAACTTCTACGTATAATTGCGTACGTGTGTAAGTTTGCTAAATTATTGCCCCGCCGCAGCACTACTGTAGTGACTGCTGATGATCTCAGTTTCTCTGAGGTTATAATCCTCCGCGCCCTGCAAAAACAGCATTTTGCAGTGGAATATTTAAATATTGAAGGTAACAAACCTTGCTCGCCCGCTTTCAATCGTTTAAGGCCTTTTATTGAGAATGGTTTAATCCGCATTGGTGGTCGTCTTTCGAACCCCGCATTAGATTACACGCAAAAACATCCAATTATACTCCCGCGCAGTGATCATGTAGTGAACATGATCATTGACTATTATCATATTAAAAATTTACACGCTGGGCCTGAATTGTTATTGTCATTGCTCCGTCAAAAATTTTGTATACTTTCCGCACGCCGCACTGTGAGAAGCAGAGTCTACAAATGTAATATATGTTTCCGGCTTAGACCCCGTCCAACTTACCCTTTGATGGCTGATCTTCCCCATAGTCGTGTAAGACAAGCTATTAAGGCATTTACACACACGGGCTGCGATTATGCCGGTCCTATCGCATACACTCCTGTACGTCGTCGTGGTGTACGCAGCGAGAAGGCGTACTTATGTGTTTTCACATGCCTCACGACTCGAGCTGTACATATAGAAATCGCTACAGATCTTAGTAGTTCTAGTTTCCTCGCTGCGCTTAAACGTTTCCTCTCTAGACGAGGGCCGATTCAGTTTTTATATTCGGATAATGGAACGAATTTTAAAGGTGCCGCTTCGTATCTTCGCGATCTCTATAAATTTCTAAACGTTGAATACCGCCCAAAGCTTGAGCAAGAGTGTGCTGAGAATCGTATAACATGGAAGTTCATCTGTCCCAACTCTCCTCATTTTGGAGGCGCCTGGGAGAGTATGATCAAAGTCGTAAAAATGCATCTGTTCCGAGTTATCGGACATCAGTTACTTTCATACGAAGAGCTTAATACTGTTCTTGCGCAAATTGAGTGCTTGCTAAACTCGCGGCCCTTGACAGTATTGAGTTCTGATCCTGCAGAGCCTTCAGCTCTTACTCCGAGTCATTTTTTGAATACCGCACCTTTATTGTCATTACCCGCACCCAAAGTCAAATCTGACTCTACCAGTCTGTTACACAGGCATTCTTTACTGGATAAATTAGTTCAGTCGTTTTGGGACCGGTGGAGGACGGAATACCTTCACGGATTACAAGTTCGTCAGAAGTGGAACACCCCGTCTACGGCTATCGTACCAGGCATGGTTGTAATTGTGATAAATGATAATGAACCGCCCCTTGCTTGGCCATTAGCGATTGTCGAGTCTGTTCATCCTTCGAAGGATGGCGTAGTTTGAGTAGTGACCGTGAGAACTACTAAGGGAACATATCTCCGTCCTGTTGCTCGTATTTGCCCTCTCCCAAGACAATAAATCACGATTATTTTGATTATAATTATTTATCTAAATTAGGAATTAAGTTTATATTTATATATATATTAAAAAAGTATTAAACCGCAATATTATATTTATGTATACATTTTCTCGCTTACCAAGTAAGGTTAGTAGATGAGACATGCGCATTGAGCGCATCCTCTCACTTTATATACCGCTTATTTATTTGTTTTCCTTTTACTTTTATATTACGGTTGTCTTTTAAAGGTGACCCTTTAAGGGCGGGAGGAAATGGTAACGCCAGTTAACAATCTACTTTATCAACATTACATTACAGATCGCATTGAGTTCGTCCTAAGTTATATCTACTTTATCAACATGACTAGTGCATATTTTTTGTTTCCTCGGCGGCAGCGCGTGCGGTAGGAAAGGGAAGGAAGGGCCTTCCCTTTCCTACCGCACGCGCTGCCGCCGAGGTGAAAAAGAGGATCTCGGCGCGCGTCATTATACTAAGTGATATTACGCCATCCGCAACGCACGGCCACCCGTCGCGTCTTATGTACATTAACCGCAAACCGCGCAGGACGAACATTGAGTTCTCCTGTTTATGTTTAATATTCACCGCATCAGACATTGTGTCTTTGTAACTCATAAAAGTGTGAGACGCCCCCGTAAGGGCAAAGGTGGAGAGTGTGGGACTTCACGAGACTGTTCCGAGAGTGCGTGTGCGCCGAACTACGTGGCGAGCTTGCTGTATAGCAGACACTCCAGGAGGAAGGCGCGGCAGCCCTCATCAGGTCAGTGCGTGCTATCCCACCTATTTATTTTCCCCTTTGCCGTATGCACCAAAATTACAGTCCACTAAATCTTTATCGAAGATACCTTAAGTTACTGGCGTCTCCACAGTTAATGGTGGAATGAATGAGGTCAATCGTTTTCTTTTAGTTTTATACCCAGATCCTGTCATGTTAAATCGATCAATTTTCTCATCAGCCTTTCGTTTTAAATTCGTACTAACTTGCTTTAGACGATCTTTTATTGAGGCTTCCATAGGACGCGCTTGAACCATATCCGATAAAAGTCCTACTCCAGCGCTTAATGCCTCCTTACCAATCACTCGAGCACCACTTGAAAGTAAAGGTAAAACTGATCTAAATAACCCCCCTAAGAAGCTCCCAATACCATGACCGCGTTGGTATGGTGCACCCTTATAAATTACTCCAACTCCTGACCCAGCTTGATGTGTATAATAATTTTCATATGGACATTTATGATGATCACGAAGAGAATTCATTATTATAATTTTCGGAAATGTAGTTTAATACACACGGTTCCAAACTGGAATGGTATTTTTTGTCCTGTGCTCGATCTTATAACTATTTCCAGCGTATCGAACTCTCTTCGCATAACAGGTAAGTAGTGAGGTTGAGAGAAAACGTGCATTTTATTTGCACCATAAATGTATTTTGTAGGATCTAATGAAATGACTCTTAGTAAAGGAGTCATAACATCACCCACAATCTGAGGATCGATAATGTCACAATATAGAAAGAATTGAGATGGTAACCCTAAGTGTAAATTAGCAGGATACTTTCCAAAATTTCTCTCTAGGAGATTTTTATTTGGTTCATAACCTAGTTGTAAACTTAATTTTGGTGATAATGTTACGGATGTTATATTTTTATCCAAAACAGAAATAGACACAAATTTTGTTATTTCATCATAGCGAAATTTCAAGTTCTCTCCGATACCATTTAACACTCTTAAAATATGCTCAACGTTATCATAGTTGGTAGCTGGAATATGTTTTTTGTAGTACACTGTGGATGGTTTATCTTCATTAGGCATTAACATAGATTTTGTAATGTATATAACATTTTCATGATCTTGAACAGTAAACATGGTACATGGATATTGAAACTCGACAACTCCAACCGACCATTCACCTTCTAATTTAATAGCTTTCGGTAATTTCGTTGAAAAATTTGTGGTCTTGTTATCAGGAAAGTATTCCATTGAACTATTGCTGAGCAAAGTTAAATAAAAACTTTCTTTATTCATCAACTAGAAGCTAAAATCCAACTGTTAAATTTATCTGGATAACCTTTCCACTTCACTAATACTTCTTTTCTGTTACCTGAGTAACGAGTGTCAATTATTTTATCTATTTTATGTTGTGAGGTGGGGTTGTAAGTGATTTTCTGTAATTCTCTTTCATAAAAAGTACCATTTATTGGTTCATTTTGTAAATCTGTGATTGTATTAACAACCCATGGAGATCTATCAATTATTGAAGATATAATAAATATTTCATCACTCCAATTTGATTCATATCCTTTTTGGAAAGCATGTTTATATTTAATTATTCGAACATAATCACCCACATTGAAATTTGGTTTAGGATTTACTAAAGAAAGTTTGTTTGACCGTCTATCATAAAGATTAGTCCAAACTGTCATAATATTGTTGGAATTTACATCACATGGGCACATCTTAATACTAGAGTGAAAGCTGTGATTGTAAGAGTATATTAAATCTTGTAAAACATTTATATATCTATAAGTATTATTATGAGTGAAATAACGCCACATTTTTATTTTTAGTGTTCTTTGAAATCGTTCAACAATACTGGCCTTAATGTCAGGATTGTTAGTGGTATAGTAATTAATCTTTTTGGATTTAAAGTATTTTTGTACATCTTTTGAAACAAATTCTGTACCTTTATCAGATTGTATGTGAGTAGGTGTTAAATTACTTTCAGTAAATATACTTTCAAAACATTCTTTAGTTGTTTCTGAGTTTTTCTTTTTCATTGGTCTTGCAAAAGCATATTTACTAAATACATCAATAACACAAAGTATATACTTGAAACCATCATTATATTGAGAATTAGTTCGCATATCACTTAAATCAGCTTGCCACAGTTCATTAATATTTGATAGAATGTACCTATTACGCGGGATTTTTTTTTGAATGGGTTTATGTAATGTGTATGTTTCTTGTGATTTTAACCATTCCTTTACTTGCTTTTTATTCATTTTACCCTTCATGGCTTTTGATAATTTATCAATACTACATAAACCAGCGGGATTAGATGGATCATAATAAATCCTGTTAATTTCTTCTAGTACGGGGTCCATTTTTCCCACTCAAGCCTTTTACGTATTTTAGTTGTAGACTTTTTATCTCTACTGCTCGGTGTAGAAAACTCTTGAAATTCAATCTCAGAGGGTTTGTTCAGATCTTTTGCTTGAAGTTGGTTAATAAACTCACATCTCTTTGGATTTCCAATATAAGTAAGTGGTACTTTAATATCTTTTAATGCTTCAGCAAATCTATCCCACCCTACTGGATCACTTCTTTTTAAGGGTCTTAGTGAATCATTTATTAAATCAACAATATTACTTCCAGGAATTTTTTCATTATCAATTATGACTGTACCTTCATTATCCCAATGTATTTTACCTTTACTTGTTTCAACTAAGTTTAATAATAACTGTCCTTTTTTATTATAAGTTTTTGGTATTAAACTGAGTATTTGAGCTGGTGTGTAAAGTGGATTTTCAACATTTTCTTTACTTTTGATGGATCGATTCTCCTCCAACAAAGATTCAGCATCAACTGAAGTTTTTAGATCTCTATCTTTATTTTTAAAACCAATTTTAGACTCGTTTGAATCTTCATTAGATGTATCAGAATAAATTGGTAATCTGAGTGGTTGACGATCCTCTTCGGTAAAATGAAGGTATCTTTGCAGTGTTTGTAAATATAACATCCATTTCTTTCGGTCTTCCGTCTTACTATTCATAATATTTTGTATTTCAATATCTAATTGAGATAAACTACTACTCGTATTAACCTTATTTTCTTGTTTTAATTTTTCAATCAATCCAGGTTCGATAAGTATCATTTTCTTTGCATTTTCCATGTTAACTGGCTAGTCCACTCACTAATCCACTCAATATTGCACCTAATATTATGGGTAAGAAAGCCCCTCCTTTTTGTATAATTATATTTTTTCTTAGTTTATGTTTACACTTACGCACCAGTTGACGGAGTATATTTTTGTGTTTATTCAATTTTTGTTTATCTTGATCTTTAAGAGGTACTTTTCCTTGTAAAACGTTATGAATACACTCACAAATACAGTTAATTTTTTCTTCATCACACGTTTTAAGTAATGCTCTTTGATATTTTGGTTTAAGCGTATGCAAAGCGTTTAGCAAATGTTTATGCGTTGTGAGTCGACGATGCATCATTTAGCAATGATTTGAAATGTTTGATTCTTGGTGTATTTAAACTCTTTTGTGGGGACGTAGACTGTGCAGAAACCATTAAATGGGAAGACATTTGTCTTGATACGACAAAAATCATTGGTATTCTGTTTTAAATCTACCATTAAATATCCATGCGCCTCTAGAGTTGCATCCCTGTAGGCATCTTCAATAAATTTTGGGTTATCTGGTGACACTTGTCGTGCTAAATATCTTATTTGAGTTTTGTCTCGAGGGTTTTTAAAATATATTATATAACTTGAGTTTAAGGATATGTCTCTTTGCCCTTTACCCTGATGAAATAAATTTTGTGTTAAATAAAATACACTAAGATTCCTGTGATGACTACCTTTTGTAAATATATCCAAAATTCTTCCACCGGACTCTCTCATTAGATCATCAATAATAACAAGATGTGGGTTTTCACCGTCAAACATATTAACATTTGGAATTCCTTGATGGTAGTTAACATTTGGTAAATTATATAAAGGTTGCATTTCATCAAAGCACCATGTGATCTGATTAAAATCACAATTACATATTTCTGTAACTGATTTTATGAAATTTGTTACAAAATTTGACTTCCCACATCCACTTGGCCCCGCCACAATAGCAGTAAACGGATGGATAAAGTGAAACATTACACACGTCTAAAGTTCTAAGGGGTGAAATAAAAAATGAAAGTGTTGGAGTTAACAATTAATATATATTGCAAATATTATATAAAACAGAATGATCTGTATACTATTTCTAACACAATTAGTACATCATAATTTTACAATCAACTCAACCTCAAATAAATGCACACACACACATCCACACGCAAATATAAACAACAATTAACTTAAATTATTTACAATAAAACAACGATTAAATATGTAATAAACTCTACGTCATATTATACTTTTATCATTGTTTTACAATCAATACAAATTTTATTTACATGCACACATAAAGTTAAAAACTATCAACACTTAACGCAGTTTATAATGACCCCAAGCTAATGTTTCAATATTATTATCTAAAATATGCCTCTTTGTGTCATTATATGATAAACCAATCTTATTTAATTTTTGTGTAAAAATTGTGTGTTTAATTGATTTAAATCTAAGCATACTATAATATTGCACTTTTTTATTAAATAGAGAAGACTTATAATTATCCATGGTCATCTTTTTAGTGATACATTTATTTACCCCTTTTGCCTTGGCTATAGTCTTATTCTCTAAGTTAAAAGCGTACATTTTGGATCGTAAACCCACAAATTCTTTCATGATTTTACCATTATTTTCATCTTTAAAAAAACCTAATTTCTTTTTATTTAATTTTGGATATTCAAAAATATTATTTGCATCATAAGCTGAGGTATCAAAGTATGATGAAAGGTCAGGATTTATATCAGAGTAAAAATCATCTGTAAATATATGATATATTAAACTATCCGTATCTGTATACAATAATTTGATTTTACTAAATTTTTTAACCATATGGTTATAATGAAAATCATACATTAATGTTTTTGAAATATCTAAAATGCAAAACCCTAAATAAATTGGTTTGTTATATATTAACTTTGTTTTTCGCAACTGAACCGCAACTAGGTTTTCCGAAAATACTGAAAGACTATGAAATTGTGGTTTAGCGATTAGATCTTGAGCACCTAAAGCTTTGCCCTGGTTCTCCCAGTTTGTAACTAATTTTATGTTAACCCTTTTTTCAATATTCTCCATAGTCTTTCCGAAGACTGAATTATTCATTAATTTATAAAAATCTTTTTCGAAATCTGATTTTGCTAACGTTCTTAATTTTGTGTTTAGATCTATGTACATCTTCAACCAGCGAGACTGTTTAAATTTTAAAACTCTATGAATTTTAGTTAATTTAACCCCCATTTCTATGCACTGCTTTAAATTTCTGTAATGAATTACATATTTATCTTTATTATTTAAATTTGGGACTAGTTTATTTTCATTAATATTGCCTGCACAAATGTTTTCGGGGCATAAAGGAAAGTCCGAATGTAAATCATGAAGTTCATCTGGATATTCCAAATCAACTTCTTAAATAAAACCGAAGTTCAATGTCTCAGACACATTAAATTCTGTATTCGGATTTACCCATTCGAATCCACCAGTAGGAAGACATTGAGAGCCCAACCATATAAATTGTTGGCATCAAAATATGTGATATATGAATTTGGTTTCCCTGCATCATAATCCCCCATATATTTGTTATTAGCTCTAGCATAACGATTACTACATTGAGATACACCACCCCTGATACCTGATCTAATAAATGCAATTTTCTCATAATCTGTTAAAAGTTCTAATTCTATTTTAGTATATTTTAACATTGCATCCCAACTTAAGCCGGGTGCTGTGTAATAATGGGCAGGGTCTGAATCATAAGTATTAATACATAACTTTCTAAAGTTTTCAAATACATCGGTTAAAAGTAAAACGTCTGTTTTTAAATACAGGTTTGAATAATCTAGCATATTACAACACCCAAAGTGTTCCCAAACATCTTTAGCATGATTGTAATCATCATTTGAAATATGGGAATCTGTGAGCGAGCTATAAAAAAATTTTTGTTCGGGGAGCGATGTTAGGCTTAAACTATCATAATTAGTCATAAGTTCATATGGATAAACGCCTTTCCGTTTTAAACGAAAGAAATCTTCATCATTAGGATAATTTCTACGTAATTCTTGAAATTGATCATTACTGAGATTTTTGGCCAATTCTTCTAATTTACATGATAAAAACTTAAATTAATCTATGAATCTTAATATAATTTCGTGGTTATTCATTTTTAATTTTTTGGAAAAGGATATATATTTTTCTTTATTTTGAGGGATAACTTCGACTTCACCATCACAAAAGTTTAACGCGTGAACAATAAAATGAGCATCATAGTGACTAAGGTTGTGTAAAAATATTGGTATATAACGAGGTTTTCTGAACTTCGAGCTACATGATTCGTGAGCAACACCTATAAAACTACCGGTGTACCAATCAAAATCATAAAAATGTTCTGCTAACTCTGTTTCACAAATATGACAAATGGTTGCATTTGAAATTTGGTTTTTGTCTTCATTTGTTAGCGGAAGTGGAGGATATTTTTGAAGTCTATTTATTTCTTTGAGATTGTTAGATAAACTTTCCATAAACACTTGTGCACAGTTGGGTCCGCAATACGTTACATATTTTGATAATTTATCATCATATGAACATTTTATATAATAACCAAAACTATGTACTTCACGTTTCTGAATATTGTGTGTGAAAGGTTTGGAAGGATCGTTAGAACATGATTCTATTGGTTTTAAAAATGCTTCAAAATCAGCATAAACTACGAAGGGTATCTTCAACTTTATTTCATAACTATCAAATATAATTTTATCATTTGAAATAGGTTGACCAAACCAATTCTTTTTTTTAAAAGTTTCACTGTTTGGTAATTCTGTACAAATGTGGGCACAATCGTATTGTTCATGGTTATTTAAACTTTCCTTAGATGGAAAGTGAAGTAGACATGCTTCGCAAATGTACATGATGTGACCGTCTTTTGAAATTTGTTTACTAACTAACCGCGATAAATTTTTTATGTAACAATAATGATTTTTTGTATCCTTGGAAAAAAATAATAAATTGATATGTCTATCTTTACGACACTTTGTTAAAAATAATGGACCTACTATAGAATTACATCGTTTTTCTTTATTATATTCTAACCCAAAAACATTAATACAAAAATCATTTAATTTCTCTACTTTTGCTGTGTCAGAAATTTTAACTGGAAAGGAAATACCATCAAATTTAAGTTTATTTGCATGTTTAACGTACGATGATACACGATCCGCGTCTTTGTTTACGGGATATAACGCCGAGAGTAACGCCCATTTAAAACAAAAATAATCCTTGCTTTTTACATTTATAACAGCCTTTTTTAATTTTATGTCACGAGGAAGATCTATGTATGAAGTACCGCGTAGGGGGTTAAATTTATTAACATTCATGTCTATAGATTTTATGTTTTTTAGACTCCATCCACTATCTTTTTTTTCAAATGCACTAATTTTAGTAGTAATTGTATCATTTAAAGATGAAAAAAAATATTTAAGTCATCTCCTTGACAAATAATATAGTTAAGCGTTTGAAAATCGAACGTATCATGAATATCTTTAGTTTGTTGAACAAAATCAGCATGCAATATGAAGTTTACTTTAAAAATTATGTGTTGATGAATACACTCTTGTATTAAAAATAAAATATCATCTTTAATAGAATTTAAAAATAGTTCAGGAGTTTCAAAATTTACCAATGTCGAACTATCTACTCTACTCTTGATTTTATAAGTTAAAATCCTGTTTCCAAAAGCAGATTCAATAACACTAACGTTTGATAAAGAATTATGTGAATTTAAAAGATTATTTTTGTGAACATTACTTTTAAAATGATTAGCTAAATACCGTTTCTTGATAAATATATGACACGTTAGACATTCCACTTGATCATCGTTACTGATACTGTTCCCTGCAGAGGTAGGCGTTTCTGCTTCCGTTGTTGGTTTTTTGATGATCTTGGGTTCTTTGCTGCTCGTTCGCTTCGTTCCTCTTCCAAGTTGTAGTGGTTGACTACTAAAATGTTTAAATTTATTAAAAACTGTACAAGACATTGTGTAAATTATGATCGAAATGAATGTTTATTTTACTTACTTAAACTGTGTTTCAACCATCGCACAGTGATTATACAACTCATCATCATACGATGAATCGAACAGTTGATCCTTCTCCATTTCATCACAAACTTTAGACAACTCCTGATTTAATTCGCTGTTGAATAGTTCCGTATTCTCTTTCATGGTTGTGGGGAAGAAAGCACTGGTGCACACTTCACTGAAGTTTGCCATCCTTATAGTAAAGAAGAAAATAGGTAGCAGAGTAAGTAACAGTTCAGTGTTGGTAGACCAACTGATACCCAAATTTCAAATAATGTCCGATATTTAAGTCTAACAAAGGATTAGAAATAGAATATAATGAGTACACGGAAGTAATTTAAGTAAACAGAATCACATTCACTAATGATCAGCTAATGACTGTCATTGTTAAAAAAGTATTTTTTAACTTTTTCACTTTCTGCTATTGTCTTTGTAATATTGTATACGAGGGCGTTTGTGTTGTCGTAGATGCTATTCTTATTAGTCTTTACGTAATATTTAATCCTCGTGGAAGCATGTTTCCAATGGTCAGTAGTTGGAATCTTGGATAGCTTCTTCATATCGTACATTTCAATTTTGATGAGATGCGTCGCTTGGTCTCCGTCGTCAGAATTAGTAGAAATGTATGATACACCATCTCTAGCGGCTCGTGCTACGGTTGATGATAACAGCTTCCTCTTTTTTATTTTTGATTCAGCTTCAAAAAAATGATCAATCGATTGCGATTTTCTTTTTCCACCATCGCATGTGTTATTATTAATGACGATGTCATCACTCTCTTCTTGAGGGGAGAGTGGCGAGTAGTAATACTGTTTATAGGTATTTTCATCGAAGCTCAATGATTTCTGCAACAACACAGTTATCATGTTAATATCAATTTGTTAACACTTAATCATAAAAGTTAAAAAAGCTAAAGTTACAACCTATTAAAGTCCACTGCTGAACATAGACCTCCTCTCATTTCTGAGAGGGTTTTAGGGCTAGGAAATGTTCGCTGCGATACCTCAATGCGTGTTGGCAAACTTCACATGCCTTCGAAATTTTCTCTGACATGCATTCCTCACGATGTTTTCCTTCACCGCTGAGCACGTGGTAAATCAGCACTTAAAATTGTAATTAACAATTTAATTGGTGCCGGCGGGGATCGAACCCGGGTCGCGTACTGTGAATTTTACATTTTGCGCTAACCATCTGAGCTACCACGGCTTAACCATATACACACACATAATATTTAAATATAATTTGTTAACACTAAATCATACACACATAAGAAAATAACAGAAAATAAAGTAAGTTTGTCAATAGAATAAACACTTACATCCATGGCCTTTGATGCGTTGAAGTAACACAAACGTAGTATTGATAGATCCACTGCGGTCAAACGACCATACACTAACTCCATGACTGCAGTTGCTTGGTCTTATATAGTACCAGTGAGTAATAATTCTAATCTAAAGAATTTCTGCAGTAGAATTGATAGTATCTTTATGCGTCAACAAGCTTACCTTACATTCTGTTGCTTATCTCTACATTCCTACGTCCTTCCTGTCGCGTCTTGTTCAGTGTATTGGTGACTCAAATACGATTCGTATAACACAAAGAATGCAATTTAATATTTAGAAATCACTATAATTGATCACTCCTATATTAGTCATTGAGTAGATTGGTACTGTAATAATCTACTAATAGCAGTAATATTATGGATACACTAGATGTACAACAACATCTGAAAAAGATTCACCCCACTCTAGAAAATAATGTTTATGCTGCCAATAAACTACCCATGTACACCCACGTACCAACATATATAATATGCAATTTGGATACAGATGATAAACCAGGGTCACATTGGGTAGCTTTATATATCGATACGAATGACGTCGGTCAATATTTTGATTCATTCGGACGGGCACCTGTACGATATCATCTAGAGTTTTTTAAAAGAAATTGTAAAAGATGGAACTGGAATGTTGATAGGATTCAGAATGAGTGGACAGTTTGTGGCGAATATTGCTTAATGTATTTGCTATATAAGTTTCAGGGATGTTCAATGCATAGTTTTACGAGTATATTTACAGGGAACACATTGTACAACGATATTTTAGTGGATGAGATGTTTCGCTCCTATTTTATAGATAATAAGTAATAAGATTTTGTATTTTATAAATAAAAATTTTAACAAAATTGGGTAATGTGTCTTATTAATGAGTCAGATTAGTGTAGATAGGAACAAAGGAGCATAATACAATAGCACCACGCTGAGGAAGGATAGATAATGACGGTATTGAATGAACAATAGATAAGTAGATAAGAACAATGGAGCGCTAATGACGGTGGAGGCTCGTAGCGGATATCAATTAGATAAGAGTTAATTGATCTGCACATCTCCGGAACCGTGCATCCTACGCAAAAATGGACCGCAGATTCGTGATCAGAGCATGCCAAAACCTTTTTTTTTGGATCGTGAGTCGACGAACGTCGTACTTGTACCACTTCTGACTCAGTGCGCCAGAACTGGTACAACCTTTCTACAAGTGCACCAGAACTGGTACAACCTTACTACTTTGGTATCCTTGACAAGAAGCTGGCTGTGACAAAACATGTAAATTCAATAGTACAAAAGGCTTGAAAATCAAAGGTTTGTTCTACGTACTTACGAACGTTATTCGGACATAAACTGCATCAAAAGTGTTTATTGCGCTAGTAGTATTTGTTCTCTCTATTATATTACGTATAAAAAACAAATTAACAGAATTCAGACAAAGTTTATAAGGCGTTTGAATTATAGCATTCACAATCTAGCATACTTACTTTAATATACGTTCTTAGAAAATAGACGTAAGATATGATGTTGGTGTTTAATATAGACAATGACTCTCCAAATTCACTGGTTTTACGTAAACATTAACGTACCTAAGAAACGTATAAGACATACCCCATTATTTGACACCAACTCTAGAAGCTACAATTACGCAGTAAACTCACTTTTGACTCGTATTTGCTCAATGTATTATAATAAAAAAATTCAAACCTAGACATACTTTACAAGTCCAAAAATAAAATCAAACATAAAGTTCTCAAGATTCTGCAATAAATAACTTATCTGTTTGTATTGGCATATACCCTTTATTAGAAAATTAAAGAATACTTATCTTTTATATTTATATATTGGATAATTTTTTTTCCATCTGAAAAAAAATTGGCTGTAACAGGTAACCGGAATAGAAGCCTATGGCACTGATATTTTACAATTTCATTTTTATTTTTCATAAATACTCTTATATTACGAAATAGCCCTCTGTTTAAGTAAATAACTTTGTATAATTTTACTATTTTTACTGCGTTCGACATAAGTCTTTCCTCGATTCCTAGTTTTTCGTTGTTTAGGATCTCTTTCTCTTGTAATCTATCATTTAAGGTTATGTTTTCTTTTTAAGCTTCCACGATTTTTGCTGGAGAGATTTGATTTTCAGTAAACATTTTCTCAAAGCTTCTGAGCTTTAGCTAATTTTTGTTCCAACTTATGTATACGTAAATTATCTAAAGCGCAATTTGAACTTGTGGATGGAGCTAAATTTTTACTAATGTTCATTGGCTCTGGTTCTAGATTGTTAAGAAGAAGTTTAGAAAATACCTGTGAAGTATTAATTGCAAACTTATTAATTTTATATAAAATATTATTATTTTATAGTTCTCAGCCAGTTGTTTTAAAAGTGTGTATTTGTAGTGTATTTTTAAAAATTTACACTTCCTGTGGGGGCGAAGTATCCATAATATTCTCTGGTTCCTAAAACATCAAAACATATTTGTAGTTTAGAAACGGATGTAGGTAATATTATTATTAATATTGCTGTTCGCATGTTGGTATCCCATTGACTGTATGCTGATTTGACATAATTACATTAAATGATACGTAATTAAAATAAATACAAACATAATAGCTGTATTCTTTCGATGTATAAAGTAGGAATTGCATTTGATTTCAGCCTTCGCCATTTCCATTCTTTAACAAAACAAAAGCGACAGTAGCCTGATGGCGGACCGCGAACTCAAAAAGGTAGTAGGTTTGAATCCGCCATTCGACTACTGGCGTGAACCATTCGTAACACAAGCAATTTAAGCTTACCACGAGAGGTTAAGGGGAATATTAGTAATGTTTATAGCATTGTTAATATTCTTTTTTTTTAAATGTTTGGAGAATTCCAATGGTTTTGTGACCGTGGAATTACTTCAATGCAGTTTTTTTTCAATTCTTTATCAGGCATACTCAAACAACGAAAATATAAAGAAGAATGTCGATATGGGGTCGTCGTCTTTGTCGATGTGCCTTAAACCGCATCACTATTGTTTAAAATAAATTTTATATTTCAATGTATTGTAGCGACTATATATATATATATATATATATATATATATATATATATATATATATATATATCATCATCATCATCATCATTACAGCCTTTCACAAGTCCACTGCTGAACATAGGCCTCCCCCAAGTAATGCCACAAAGCACGGTCCTGAGCCACCTGCATCCATCGACTTCCTGCATGTCTTACCAGGTCGTCACTCCATCTAGTGGGGGGTCGCCCTACACTACGCCTACCGGTACGAGGCTGCCACTCGAGAACCTTTCTTCCCCATCGGTTATCGGTTCTTCGAGCTATATGGCCGGCCCATTGCCACTTCAGCTTACTAATCCGTTGGGCTATGTCGGTCACTCTGGTTTTACTGCGGATATCCTCATTTCTGAGTCTATCACGCAGAGAAACTCCGAGCATAGCCCTCTCCATAGCTCGCTGAGCGACCTTAAGCGTCCTCATACGGCCAGCAGTGAAGGACCACGTCTCAGATCCATAAGTCATCACTGGCAACACGCACTGGTTGTACAATCTACTTTTTAGAGATTGAGGTATACCTGACGAAAAGATATGTCGTAATTTCCCGAACGCTGCCCAGCCGAGTTGAATCCGTCGATTGACCTCTCGGTCGAAGTTGGACTTACCTAGTCGGACTATTTGTCCCAGGTAAACGTACTCGTCAACAACTTCGAGCATAGTGCTCCCAACAACTACCAGCATAGGTGTGACATGGACATTGAACATGATCTTTGTTTTGTCCATGTTCATCTTAAGACCTATCCGTTGGGAGGCACTATTAAGGTCATTGAGCATAGTGCTTAAGTCCTCCAGCGATTCTGCCATAAGGACTATATCGTCGGCAAATCGAAGGTGAGTGATGTACTCGCCATTGATGTCAATACCGTATCCTTTCCAGTCCAGTAGCTTGAAAACGTCTTCCAATGCAGCGGTGAAGAGTTTCGGGGATATAACGTCACCCTGTCTTACACCTCTCTGCAGTTGGATAGGTTTCGAGCTCTGGTTCTGTACTCGGATAGCCATCGTAGCCCTACTGTACAAACACTTCATCACTTCGATATACCGACAGTCAACTTGGCACCGCTGAAGGGACTGTAGCACCGCCCAAATTTCGACGGAATCAAAGGCTTTCTCATAGTCCACATACGCCAGGCAAAGTGGCAGATTGTACTCTTCAGTCTTCTGTACAATCTGCCGCAGGGTATGTATGTGGTCTATGGTACTGAAGCCTTTTCGGAAACCGGCTTGTTCGGGAGGCTGGAAGTCGTCAAGTCTGCGTGCGAGACGATTCGTAATGACTCTCGAAAACAGCACGTAGACGCGGCTCAGAAGGGAAATCGGTCTGTAGTTCTTTAAGAGAGCGTTGTCGCCTTTCTTAAAGAACAAGACCACCGCACTTCTGCTCCACGCCTCTGGAGTAGTGCCACCATGGAGGACGGAATTGAAGAGCTTCTGAAGGACTACAAGTACCGGTGTTCCACCCGCTTTCAGAAGCTCCGCTGTAATTCCATCCTCGCCTGGGGCCCTGCCGTTTTTAAGGTGCTGGAGAGCCATTCTAATCTCGCTTAGACTGACGTCCGGGATATCATCGGAATAGTGTCGGATAAGACTTGCTCTTGGATCGTTACTCACACTTGCGTGTGGCTCCAACGATGATGTGTACAGCTGCCCATAGATCCTCTCAATCTCACTCAAAATCTCAGGTGTCCCGGAAACGATGTTGCCACACTCAGTCTTCAGCTTTGACAGTTGGCTCTTTCTGGCAGACAGATCTCTGGCAAAGACTTTGGAGCCCTGGTTCCGCTCGATCGCTTCTTTAATACGAGAAGTATTAAAGTTGCGTAAGTCTCGCCGCATGCATTTGGAGATCTGTCTGTTCAGTTGCCTGTATGCTGTCAAATCTGTTGACGATTGCAGCCTCATCTCCCGTCTAACAGCCATGAGATTAAGAGTGTGATCGGAGAGTTTTTGTGTTCTTCTGCGGCGGGTCTTGCAGAACTTAGCTCCGACCGCATGGACAGTTTCCACGAGCTTGTCGTTCATATCGTCCACTGCATTGCAATCTTCTAGGCACTGGAAGCGGTTACGTAACTCGAGCTGAAAGGTTTCGGGATTCTGGATTAGAGCACGAGGGGGACGGAGCGTTGACTTCATTAGACGAGACCTCTCCAACTTAACGTTTAGGTTCAGTGTGCCTCTAACCATTCGGTGATGTTATATATATATATATATATATATATATATATATATATATATATATATATATATATATATATATATATAACAACTATATATAACAAATACAGTTTCATTTTTACAAAAAATCGACTTGTTATTTTCAAAATAATGTGAAGTACAGTTTACTTACAGTTATAATGTAATTTAATTCTAGGATAATAAAAACGTACATACCAGTGGAAGCTTACGAATTCTGAACCATGTTCCGTTCAGGAAGAATGGGATTTGCATCCTAGTATAAAACAAGCCATCTCTATTGACATATTTTATTTACAGATATAATATAATTTTATAATAATATTTTAGTAAAATATTAAAGACAACAGACGTCAAACATCACAATAAATAATACGACTTAATTAAAATTACATTTGTCAAATAAATCAGCCAGTACAATCTTGGACAAAATAAAAACAATCTTAATAACTTTTTTATTTAGTAGTGTAAAAAGCGACCAAAGATGACCACTTAACATTTATTTTTCGCATTATACACAACACCTTTGAATACATTTGTCTCTTTTTAACTTATTTGAAAATTCAATTAGAAAAGCAAGACAAGTATATTGACTCAATTTATGTAGAATTGTAGGTTCTCTCTATGCATACGTATGCATGTAATTACTCTAAGGCTAATTACATTAAACATACATTGTTAAAGTTCATGTCAAACTGTCAATGTCAAACGCATACATATGACACATAACTTTTTAATATTACTTCGATATTGGATAAATTACGTCATTTGTTGACGTTCATACTGCCACGGACTCAGAGTAAATATCAAAGAGTGCAATATAATGCCAAACAGCCCTATTAATAAACATTGACTTGAGCAAGACTAACTTTACTTCTAGTTTAAAGTTTAAAATAACTAATTTCAGTATTAATAAACATAGAGTAAGAAGGGAGTAAACTAATCCGAATCTACTTTCGGAATAAAAGTTAATCCTTGGCGGTGCCTAGTTTATTTCTTTATTTAACTAGCTTTACGGCTCTGGGTACTAGCCCTTCTGAGCCTATAATTTCTTTCAGAATCTTCATTTCAGATAAAATATATAATTTTTTCTTCACAATATGCTGATGCGTCACATTGCGAAGTTTTTGGGTGATTTTGACGACAGCTCAACCCAGCGGACTGTTGATGACGACAGCCACTCAAGTTCATAAGGCGCCCAAGCGATCAAATTAACTTGAGGTTTATATCAACATAAAAGCACTTGTTTCGTTGTTTTCTCTAATAGTTCAAACGCGCAGACACTTTTACGAATTAAAATCCACTTCAAACCATTATTCAAGCGACAAAACAGGAGCGACAGTCCGTCGTCGGCCAAGTTCCCGCCAAAAACCCCGGTACCTAGTATAACGACCGACATTTTGTAAAACTATACGGAAATAGATAAGAATCTCTAACGTAAAAATTGGCCGCGACAACAGCGCCACCTGGAAGCTAGTTTATTAACTTTGTTACTTGAACTATACATAACTATAGATATTATAATATATATTATAATATCTCTATACTACTCCTTTCATATTGTTATTTTTATTAAGTATTTTGTCAATTTCTAAATAACAATAAAAACACTGTTTGTTTACTTAGGAATCGGCATAAATACTCTCGATAAATTGAAGGACTCAGGCAAAAAGAAAGATTTTCAGTATTGTTAACATATTTATTTCACAATTTTCAACAAGACGATACCGTAAATGCGTACAACATGAGACTCGAAGGTAAACTGAGACTAAACTTCCACGGCATATATTATTACATGTAGTATCATTATTGTTTTGGCAACACTGACAGTTCAGTTTCAAAGTTGTGAGGTTCCATATTTGCTGTCGTGAAGGATTTTTTACCAGGTAAGTAGTATTTTTTGAGAAATAGACATTAATTTGTTTGTGAAATATATTGTTTTACTACATATACCTCAGAACTCTGATAATTGACTAATAAGTACTGTGATTTAAATCAATTATTAATCAATCCCATCTTGTGAAGCATGTTCCCATAGACAAAAAAACTCCATGTTTTAAACTATTTGTTAAATGTTGCCAGAATAAATTTAAAATTTCCTCAAACTGGACGCATTTTATTTTTGTGATGGAAAATTGAGACCATGTCTCAAATTAGGTGCTTATGAGTCAAATTAGGTGCATATGTCTCAAATTTTATTCAAATCGTTAGTGGTTCAATTTCAAGTAATTATGATAATTATTGATGATACATTATTTATTTTTTGTTTCAGTAATTATGTCTTCGCGAAGACGAAGAGTTCTCGGGGTGAAACCCTACCGAAATTATAGTGAGGACATTTTGAAAGCTGCTATGGCAGCAGTTGACACTGGCATGACTTTGAGGGAAGCGGAAGAAAAATTTAAAATACCTCGAGCAGCTTTAAATAGAAAACACCGAAGGCTACAATTAAACAAAGTCGGCCGTCCTAAAGTTTTCAGTGAAGCTCTGGAGGAAGTCTTTGTGCAATCAATCACTACAGCTGCTGCTTGGGGATATCCACTATCAGGTTTAGACCTATCTTTACTCGTGGAATCACATCTAGATAGGCTAGGTCTAAATGAGACACGTTTCAAAGGTAACTTACCGGGACGATATTGGTTGGAAGGTTTTCTACGGCACCATAAAAGCACTTTATCTTTAAGGCTCTCAGAAAATATTAAACGCCAAAGAGCTGGAGTTACGCAGGACACATTAAAATCATACTTCCAAGAATTAAAAACCACCTTGGAGAATGTAGATCCGGCCGCAATAGTAAATTTTGACGAGACTAATATGTCTGATGACCCGGGACGCCAGAAAGTGTTAGTACGTCGAGGTATCAAGCATGCTCATAAAATCATTGACTCATCAAAATCAAGTACCTCCGTAATGTTTGCTGGGACAGTGTCAGGTATTCTGCTTCCACCGTACGTCGTTTATAAAGCGGAACATTTATATAATACTTGGACGGAAGGAGGACCTCCAAATACAGTTTACAACCGATCTCGGAGTGGATGGTTTGACACTACAATATTTGAGGATTGGTTTTTGAAGGTCATTATTCCTTATGTTGAATCGTTTAATGGCAGAGGACCCGTGGTTGTAATTGGTGACAATCTGAGCAGTCATTTTTCATTAGATGTGATACAAAAGTGTACTGACTATAATATTTAAATTTGTTTGTTTACCGGCAAATACTACGGAGTTGTGCCAACCCCTCGATGTAGCAGTGTTTCGACCATTAAAAATAAAATGGAGGTCTGTTCTGCTGTCTTGGAAGGAAAAAAATAGAGGAGTAATGCCGAAGCATGTTTTTCCGAGGCTTTTGAAGCAAACTGGATAATAGAAAATATGGGAAAAAATTTTAAGTCCGGATTTGAAGCAGCTGGGATATATCCAATTAATGAAAAAAGAGTCTTAGATAGATTGCCTACACAGGAAGATCCAGAAATCCATAATAATGCATCTCAGCAATGGTTAGAAACGTTTAAAATGTATCTCGAAGATATGCGAACAAAAGAATGCAGCACAGCCCCGAAGAAAAAAAAGGTGGCAGTTATTCCAGGTAAAGGTGTAACAGTGGAGGACTTATCCGAATCATTAAAGACTAAGACGAAACGTAATAAAACGGAAAAACAAAAAAAAAAAAGATCGTCGATGATGAAAGCACTTCCTGCTGTGATTTAGAAGAATGGAGGGAAGCAGTTTTGAATACTGCAAACTCATCATCCGATGACAATAACGAGTTCGACACAGTGTTTTTTGATGATGTTCACGACATGTTTCCTGATGATGATGAAAGATCGGCGTCACCACGTATAACTAACATCCCACATAATGAGAACCAAGAAAATGAAGATCCACTCAATGTAGACCAATCCGTCTATACTGACGAACAATTTAAAGTTTCTGTACCTAGTGATGGTGGTGCTGGTTGCTCTAAAGATATCGATACAGAAATTGTAAATAATTCGGAGATTTCACCAGATTCTTTTGTTGTTGTCGAATTACTCTACAATGAGAATACGAAAAAACAAACTGAAAAGAAGTTTATTGCTCAAGTTACGAACATGGTTAGCGACGGAAAAGTGACCTATCGCTTCATGAGATGTTTTTCAGCTACAAAGGTTATTTACATATTTCCAGCAGTGGATAACATGATGACAATTGACACTTCTCGAATAATAAATACAATTAAGCCCACTCAAGTGAAAAGGGGAAAATACATTTTTAATATTAATATTTAATTATAAGACTAATAAAATTGTGTAAAATAATATTTTTTTGTGCGCACTTCAAAGCGTAGGTATGCCTAGGTATAGTCTATGTATCGCAATAAAACGTTCCTAATAGCTTAGACTCCAATTTTGATCTCAATGTTTAAATTTTATTATAAGTTGCAAATGTTATTAATTCACTTAGTGTTAAGGGCTAATTTGAGACATGTGGGCAAATTGAGATCTCAAATTACCTTCGGTCTCAAAATCGAGATTTATGTTGATTTATTTTTTGACGATTTATGAAGAAGTTTGTTTTTTGTTTTTGATTTTATATAATTTTTATTTGATTTTTGAAGAACTAGTAAAAGATCTGGTAAGATTTGGAGATAATATTTTGTTTTATTTAATACCATTTTTTGTCTATGGGAACATTCTTCACAAGATGGGATTGATTAATCGATTTAAATCACAGTACTTATTAGTCAATTATCAGAGTTCTGAGGTATATGTAGTACAACAATATATTTCACAAACAAATTAATGTCTATTTCTCAAAAAATACTACTTACCTGGTAAAAAATCCTTCACGACAGCAAGTATGGAACCTCACACAACAAATTTGAAACTGAACTGTCAGTGTTGCCAAAACATTAATGATACTACATATAATAATATATGCCATGGAAGTTTAGTCTCAGTTTACCTTCGAGTCTCATGTTGTACGCATTTACGGTATCGTCTTGTTGAAAATTGTGAAATAAATATGTTAACAATACTGAAAATCTTTCTTTTTGCCTGAGTCCTTCAATTTATCGAGAGTATTTATGCCGATTCCTAAGTAAACAAACAGTGTTTTATTGTCATTTAGAAATTGACAAAATACTTAATAAAAATAACAATATGAAAGGAGTAGTATAGAGATATTATAATATATATTGTAATATCTATAGTTATGTATAGTTCAAGTAGTAGTTAATAAACTAGCTTCCAGGCGGCGCTGTTGTCGCTGCCAATTTTTACGTTAGAGATTCTTATCTATTTCCGTATATACACTTATCTATGGTACTCTGTGCGTATAGTATAGTTTTACAAAATGTCAGTCGTTATACTAGGTACCGTGGTTTTTGGCGGGAACTTGGCCGACAACGGACTGTCGCTCCTGTTTTGTCGCTTGAATAATGATTTGAAGTGGATTTTAATTCGTAAAAGTGTCTGCGCGTTTGAACTATTAGAGAAAACAACGAAACAAGTGCTTTTATGTTGATATAAACTTCAAGTTAATTTGATCGCTTGGGCGCCTTATGAACTTGAGTGGCTGTCGTCATCAACAGTCCGCTGGGTTGAGCTGTCGTCAAAATCACCCAAAAACTCCGCAATGTGACGCATCAGCATATTGTGAAGAAAAAATTATATATTTTATCTGAAATGAAGATTCTGAAAGAAATTATAGGCTCAGAAGGGCTAGTACCCAGAGCCGTAAAGCTAGTTAAATAAAGAAATAAACTGGGTACCGCCAAGGATTAACTTTTATTCCGAAAGTAGATTCGGATTAGTTTACTCCCTTCTTACTCTATGTTTATTAATACTGAAATTAGTTATTTTAAACTTTAAACTAGAAGTAAAGTTAATCTTGCTCAAGTCAATGTTTATTAATAGGGCTGTTTGGCATTATATTGCACTCTTTGATATTTACTCTGAGTCCGTGGCAGTATGAACGTCAACAAATGACGTAATTTATCCAATATCGAAGTAATATTAAAAAGTTATGTGTCATATGTATGCGTTTGACATTGACAGTTTGACATGAACTTTAACAATGTATATTTTATTTAAATAATGTAATTAGCCTTAGAATAATTACATGCATACGACGTATGCATAGAGAGAACCTACAATTCTACATAAATTGAGTCAATATACTTGTCTTGCTTTTCTAATTGAATTTTCAAATAAGTTAAAAAGAGACAAATGTATTCAAAGGTGTTGTGTACAATGCGAAATATAAATGTTAAGTGGTCATCTTTGGTCGCTTTTTACACTACTAAATAAAAAAGTTAATAAGATTGTTTTTATTTTGTCCAAGATTGTACTGGCTGATTTATTCGACAAATGTAATTTTAATTAAGTCGTATTATTTATTGTGATGTTTGACGTCTGTTGTCTTTAATATTTTACTAAAAATATTATTATAAAATTATATTATATCTGTAAATAAAATATGTCAATAGAGATGGCTTGTTTTATACTAGGATGCAAATCCCATTCTTCCTGAACGGAACATGGTTCAGAATTCGTAAGCTTCCACTGGTATGTACGTTTTTATTATCCTAGAATTAAATTACATTATAACTGTAAGTAAACTGTACTTCACATTATTTTGAAAATAACACGTCGATTTTTTGTAAAAATGAAACTGTATTTGTTATATATAGTTGCATTGAGCTATTATGTACTACGTACTAGAGGAGACACCGCATTCAGCTACTCTGTTCCACTCAACTGCGGTTCATGCACTGCACTTTAATCAGTCACTCGCTAGGCGCTTGTAGAATTGTCACGTGTTGTGTTGATTTAAAAAAAATCTCTTGATAAAAATATGCCGTCTTGTGTACTTAGATATTGCACAAATAATTCAAGAAATGTCAGTAAAAACCAAGGAATTACTTTTCATCGGTTAATAAGATACTTATTCAATAAAAAAGTATTATAAATTAATAATAAAACAAATTATTCCTAAGACGCCATCTCGTGTCACTGAATATAGATTACGAAATTAATATGTTCAGATGCGACATTTCCGTGGGTACTTAAGTATAGGACGAATATATTATTATACACATTTTTTTTATAGAAACATATATAAGTTATTATGATTTTGCAAAATTTTCCATGTTTAAATCCGCTTATTATTCTTTTATTTTATTTTTAAGTTTCCACATCAAAGTCAAAGTGGAATAAATTCGTCCATTTTTAACTCTCGCGTGCCCAGCATTTATGAACGATTATTTACAACATTTAACCACTAGACCAACAGGCGACAGGCCTGTTGGTCTAGTGGTTAGTGACACTGACTGCTATACTGGAGGTCGTGGGTTCGATTCCCACCCAGGACAAATGTTTGTGTGATGAGCACGATCATTTGTTCTGTGTCTGGGTGTAATTTATCTATAATATTTATGTATTTAGAAATATATAAGTATGTTTATCAGTTGTCTAGTACCCATAACACAAGCTCTGCTTAGCTTGGGACTAGATGGCGTTGTGTGATAGTTTTGTGGAATATATATATATATTTATGATTCTAATTTAAATAAATATATTTGTAATTTAAATTTTATGTTAATAAGTTTTGTTAAACATACATTTAGTACGTTTTTTTATATTTGACATAGATACCTTTTAAAATATTCAGATAAAAATATCATTAAAATGTAATTCTGACATAATATTATGTAATATTATATTAAATTAGCACATATACAAAATAAAAAACAATTTAAAAAATTGTACTCGATATAATTAACAATACAATATAAATAAACAATTATTACATACTGACCATTCTACTTACGTATAATCTATAATAACAAAAACTGACCGCGCAAGCGCAATGCGCGTTTATACCAACTGCGCATGCGCGACTCTACTATTACCGCGCATGCGCGAAGACATACGAGTAGTGCACAATTTTTGTTTGGAATAGCTTCTCTAGTACGTAGTACATTATAACTCAATGTATAGTTGTTATATAGTTGTTATATATATATATATATATATATATATATATATATATATATATATATAGTTGTTATATATATATATATAACTGTATTTGTTTTATGTTATATATAGTCGCTAAAATACATTGAAATATAAAATTTATTTTAAACAATAGTGATGCGGTTTAAGGCACATCGACAAAGTCGACGACCCTATATCGACATTCTTCTTTATATTTTCGTTGTTTCAGTATGCCTGATAAAGAATTGAAAAAAAACTGCATAGAAGTAATTCCACGGTCACAAAACCATTGGAATTCTCCAAACATTTAAAAAAAAGAATATTAACAATGCTATAAACATTACTAATATTCCCCTTAACCTCTCGTGGTAAGCTTAAATTGCTTGTGTTACGAATGGTTCACACCAGTAGTCGAATGGCGGATTCGAACCTACGACCTTTTTGAGTTCGCGGTCCGCGCCCTGCCATTAGGCTACTGTCGCTTTTGTTTAGTTAACGAATGGAAATGGCGAAGGCTGAAATCAAATGCAATTCCTACTTTATACATCGAAAGAATACAGCTATTATGTTGGTATTTATTTTAATTACGTATCATTTAATGTAATTATGTCAAACCAGCATACAGTCAATGGGATACCAACATGCGAAGAGCAATATTAATAATAATATTAGGGTGCTTTTGGGTAACCTCGAATCTGGGGTAATTTCAAAAATCAAACATTACTACAAAACAGAAAGTTATATTGTTTCCTGGCAGCACTGACTTAGACGCCATGTTGATCTATTCCCGGGTTTCATTTCACTCTGTTCGCTCTCAGCAGGTACGTGTGTTGGGTGTGACATTTTATAAAATAAGTGCGTTTTCGTGGATTTTGTGGAGTTTCGAAGTTACCCCACATCATTTTGTTAAGTGATTTGGTAAGTTAAACGATTGATTGTCTTTTTTATCAATGGATTGACGTTTTTGACGCATTTTTAGATTATCTTTATCATTATAGCTACAATTTTAAAAATACTTACAAAATTGCCCCATAGGTAAATTTCGAAAGATTATGCTTTTGACCAGTGGTTCTCAAACTAATATTTTTTTATAAGTACTTTATTGCGCTATAATAAAAATGTAATAGAATCACAATTAAACAATTTTTGTACTTTTTTTGTAAGAGTTTAATTATTAAGAAAGCTGATGTTAGGTGCAATAAGTTTGTGAAATCAAAAATTAACAGTTAAATGAAAATAATTTTTTATTTTGTTTGTTTGCAGGAGTTAATACCTACCTACTAAAGTTTTATTTGATGAAGAGACTGGTAAGTAAATTCAAGATATTTTCTTATACATTTAATCGAAAGTTGGCTAGTTAAGTGACCGGGATAATGACGTAGTGAATGTGCCAAACTGCTTGTCAACAAACTGCTTTAACAATTTAGCATTTAATAAATTTTTGCTATAACTTTACAAAAGTAAAAAATTTATATTAAAAATATCACAATACTATTTTAGCACAAAAATATACATAGCTAAAATTTTTGAATTAAGGTTTTTCTACTAAGTAGGTAAACAATTTGTAGTAAAGTAATAAAACTACTCTTTTGAAGTCAATTTATTTTTTAAATTAGTATTTTGATATCAGTTCATCATATTAAACAGATAATGCAAAAAATTTAGAAATTATGTCTGTGGAATATATCTACCTACTGAAATTCAAGTGTGAAGTATCATTTACATACTAAGTATGTAATTTAATTTTTCAGAGTGATGCCTCGAAAATATATAAAAAAGAAAGTGCAAAAATATTCCCAAGAAGATGTTGAAAAAGCAGTGGAAGAAGTCAACCAGGGGATATCTTTAATTTACGGTGCTGCAAAAAAATATAGCATTCCCACAACGACTCTTTTTGATAAAGTGAAACTAAATCACATCCAAAACATTGGTAGACCACAAGCTATCCCTTTTCAACAAGAAGAAGAATTGGCAAATGGCCTTCGAATTATGGAGAAATGGGGGTTTGGTCTGTCTAGAGACGAAACGCTTGATGTAGTTACTGACTATGTTGCGCTATATAACCTTAAAACTCCGTTTTATAACAACAGACCTGGCCCAGATTGGTTTCTTAATATTAAAAAAGACACCGATTGTCAATTAAAAAACCTCAACCTCTTGAATATACTCGAAAAAAAATGACAGACCCATTTATTATTCATGAGTATTTTCAGCTACTAGGAAATACATTAGCCGATCTCAATTTGTTTGACCGTCCCGATTTAATTTGGAACTTGGGCGAGACCTCTCTGTGTCTATCCTTCAAAGACGAAAGTAGTAGGTGCGGTTAACAAGCCTTGTTCAAGAGCAACATTTGGTAGTGGCAAAGAAAATATTGCTGTTTTTGCGGCCGCAAATGCCACTGGCCAAAAAATTGCACCCTTAATAGTATTTAAGGGGCAATATGTATGGAAACAGTGGACGACTGATAAAAAAGATTATGAATTTGAGTTGACCTACGCATCAAGCAGCAAAGGTTGGATGGAGGGTACGATATTTGTGAATTACTTGAAAAAAGCATTATTTCCGGCGCTTGGTGAAGAACGCCCCGTTTTGATTATTTACGATAGCCATTCATCTCATGTGACTGTAGATGTCGTACAACTGGCTATCCGACATGGAATCACAATCTTAAAATTACCACCTCACACCTCCCACTTATTACAACCATTGGATGTGGCGGTCTTTAGATCATTTAAGTGTAAGTGGGATGCTAAATTAGTTATATGGCAGCGCCATAATGTGGGACTTAAAATGCCTAAAAATGTTTTTTCTCAAACGTTTGCAGACACGTGGCAAGAAACAAATGCCGAGATAATAAAAAGCGGCTTCAAAAAAACTGGAATCTATCCGTTCAACCCTGATGTATTAACACAGGATATATTTGAACCAGCTGCCTACAAACGATTTAAAGAAAAGCTACGCACAAATGCTCTCAAAAATCCGAAACCCCTGCAAAATTTATATATTGACGTGTTTAATACAATTTTACAGTTTGCACCTGACTTAGAAGAACAAGTGGAACGAGTAGTTACACATACGAATACTCAAAATGTCACCTTCTTATCAGACCTTTCAAGAAAAGATAATCAGACGCAGTCCTTTTTGGCAAATAATATTTCCAGTTTACCAGATTGTCTAAAATGCAAGCAAAATGTAAAGCCTGAGCCAAAAATTAAAATTTTATCCAATGTAAAGGTCAATTTTGAAGAATTGCTGCTCGACAAAATAAAACAGGATAAGAAGGATATTAATTATCAAACAAAGAAAACACTTCTTGCTAAAGGAGCTGAAATAATAACTTCTAAACAATTAGAAGACTTGGAAAAGCAAAGTAACGAAACAGCGTCACAAAAAGCTAAGCCGAAAAAAAGGAAGTCAATAAAAGATATAGATTTCGCAGATGCGGGACCTTCAGGTATAAAAAAGTGAGTAAACAGAAAAAAACAGGGTAAGAAAAAACATAAAAAGGAAATAGATTCGAATGAATCTTCGTCTGATATTTCTGATTTTATAAGCCTCTACAGTAACGACATAGACATTGATCAATATTATAACGATGAAACACTCAGAGAAGAAAATTGGCCAGATGATTTAAATTTTGAGATGGAGACTTTAAATTCTATGGAAAAATATGAGAATAAAGAAATTTCAAATGAAGTTAAAGAATGCAAAAATGGAAATCCTCATACCAAAACTAAAAATAAAAGTGTGGGTAAAAAGAGTAAAGCAAAAGAAAATAACTAAGGCTCAAAAGAAACTAATAAGACTGATGATGACTCTAGTGTAGTAAGTAATATTAACAAAAATTTAACAAATACCACAGAAATTGAAACACTACAAGAAAATTACTGCATAAATGATTCCGTGTTAGTCAGATATTACGTTAGAAAGACATGGAAATACTATATTGGATTTATAAAAGGAATAAAAGAAAAAGACGGAAATAGATTATATTGTATCGCTTATTTAAAAACTATGAAAGCACCCCAACTTTGTTTCAAAGAAACTAAAAAATTATATTATGATGAAATTTCAAATATATCTATAGTAAAGAAAATAAATTTGCAAAGAATGAATGATAAAATGTATAGATTGGTTAATGAGAGCAACAACATATATTTTTAAGTTAATTATGTTAGTTTTCTTAAGTTTGTAGTAGCATAGGAGAGCGAAGGAACAAAAACCCTTGTAACCATTTTTAAGCACAGAGTTACGTTACGTTTTCACATTCCGGGTTTAGGAAATGAAGTGTTAATATACTTACCTAACATGGTCTGATGTGTTACCTGCTAACTAGTAAGTTTAATGAATAACTTTATGAATAATAAACTTAATAGGTAACGCATCAGACCATTTTAGGTACATTAACGCTTCATTTCCTAAACCCAGATATATGACCCCAGATGTATATCTTTTGAGAATTTGGTATTTTCTATTTTCTAATTTGTATTTTTTTTTGCAATTGTTTAAGAATATTTTCTTTGTCCTTTTTGGTAGTTAAAAGTATTGATGTGAATGTGAAATGTGATGTGTTTAATGTAAAGTTGTTTTTTATTACCTTTTGCTTTAGGTACCAGTTTTATTTCATGTAATGTCTTAACTGTTTGTTATGTACAATTCTAAAAATTTATTATTTGTCTTTTGTATTTTCAAAATGACAATTGCAAGACTGATTACGATAAGATAGTCCATGAAAATGACGTGATCTAATGTAAAGGTGCAAACTTAAAAATAACTAGGTAATTATTACCTACTTGATTAGCAGCTAGGTTATGATAACTGATGTGATCTCGTACTAAGTTAAAATACTTCTTTTTTCGAAATAATTTAAAATTAGGTATCAATTCGAGTTGGTATTAAAAAAAAGGTTGTGATTACTTAAAAAAATCGTAGAATTGTTTATTAATTTAAACTACTTAATTATATGATAGTGTAAACAACAAATAAACTTGAAATACGATTCGTAACAGAAATGTAATCGTATTTACTTAGTTAAAAATTTTGTTAGTAAACAAAGTTTTGATTTCAGTGTTTTGTGTTAGTTTAGCTTAAAATATTTTAAGCTAAAATAACAGCTTAAAATATTTTAATACAAAAGGCAAGTATATGTACGTAAGTAGATACTTGGATAGTGAAGTAAATTTCTACTAAATTTTGTAATAAAATTCGTAGATATTAAATAAATTAATACTTAATTCTTTTTTGTTATAAGTGCCTATCTAACAATAAAAATTAAATAAATTCACGTTTCATAACTTCCTACTAAAATCCGACGGTAAGAAAGAATGATAATATTTTATATGAAATATTTTGTTAGTCATTTAACATATATAGCATCCACGCAACAATTATAGTAGGGACGACGTTTTGCCATATTAAAATTTATTAAATAATGGGTAATGTACATTTGTTATAGTTTCTTTAATATGAAATAATAGATTGAGGTGATGATTGTACTGAATCTAAGAAAAATAACTTTAAGTACCATATATGGCAAATATGGGTTAGTTAGGCGCTATAAAACTTACGTGTACATTTATTGAGCTGTATCTTTTCCTGCTTATATAATATTGTCCGATATTTCCACGGGATTTCGGGATTCGAATATGTGTGCAATCAATAGCCCCTATCACTTGTCTAAATCCACATATTGATAAAAACCTGCAATCACATTGTTCTGCTCCACATCACTTCTTGACATTTTAATCCAATGGGCTCTTTTTGTGACTAGTGCTAAAACAACTTGTTACATACAAGTGATATTGTTGGCTGACTCATTCCACTTAGATCCCCTGCATGGTCTTGAATCTGTAGAAAACAAAAGTAATTGAAATAGAAATCATAACAACTAATAACTATGTACTTAATTCTAAAGAAAGATGTTAATGTAAATGAAATCGATAGTAAGTAGGTGTATAGTTATAATTATCTCTCACGGGTCCACGAGAACCTTTTTCCCCCATCAGTTATCGGTTCTTCGAGATATATGGCCGGCACATGCCACTTCAGCTTACTAATCCGTTGTTCTATGTCGTTCACTCTGATTGTACTGCAGATATACTCATTTCTAAGTTTATCACGCAGAGAAACCTCGAGCATAGCCCTCTCCATGGCTCACTGAGTGACTTTGAGCGTCCTCATATGGTCAGCACTGAAGGACAACGTCTCAGTTCCGTAGGTCATCACTGGCAAAATGCACTGATTGTACAGTCTCGTTTTCAGGTTTTGAGGTATACCTGACGAGAAGACATGTCGTAATTTCCCGAATGCTGTCCAGCCGAGTTGAATCTGTCGTGTGACCTCTCGGCCGAAGTTAGACTTACCTAGTGAGACTATTTGTCCCAGGTAAACATACTCGTCAACAACTTCGAGCTTAGTGCTCCCAAACAACTACCGGCATAGGTGTGACATGGACGTCACACATGATCTTCGTTTTGTCCATATTCATCTTAAGACCTATCCGTTGGGAGACATTATTGAGGTTACTGAGCATAGTGCTTAGGTCCTCCAGCGATTCTGCCATGAGGACCATACTATCATCGGCAAATCGAAGGTGAGTGATGTTCTCGCCATTGATGTTAATACCGCATCCTTTCCAGCCCAGTAGCTTGAAAACGTTTTTCCAGTGTAGCGGCGAAGAAAATACATATCGATGTTACTAAATTAATTAATTTTTTCTCCCAAAATAATAAATAACAAAAAAATCCCTTCATAGTTCTAAATTTAAGTTAGTTTATATTTGCTTCGTACGTGAGGTTTATATTATAAGGAGTAATAGTAAAAAATAGAAGTTTAAAATTTGTTTCATTAGGCAACGCTGAATCAAATTGAGAAGTGAAAAATTATTTAAGAAATATGTCCGCCGAATTGTGCATGTGCTTCTTTCTTGTTATTTCATATTTTTAAGTGTTTTATCGTAATTGCTTTTGTATAGCACAAAACGTAAGGCTCAAGAATGTGCTTTAAGGTAGATTTTGTAATTGGTGCAGTGACAAATATAATAAAAGACTTATAAAATAATGTGTTAATTTCAATCCTATAATTTTTAAGATAGTTTGTAGTAAGTTACTTTCTAAATTATGTGCAGACAAAATGGAATTTTATAACATCTCACGTTTTGATGTTATTTTATTTTAAAAATACCGTAAATGCATACAACATGAGACAGGTTTAATTTCCAATTCACAGTATAAGGTCTAATTCTTAATAATTATGGTTTGAAATTTTACTAGAACATGAGTCTCTATCTAAGGTAATAGGAGCATATTGCAATATTGAGCCAATCAATGTAGTTTTTTTTATATATATTTATTTCGTCTTGTCTCAATTTACCTGCAACATGCGGTAAACATAAGACACCTTATAAAAGTCATGGTTTCCCATGTAGAATTTCAATGTTTGTTAATTGAGACGTTAAAAAATAACAAAATATTGAATTTGCGCAAATTAAAACAATAATAAATCAGTTATAACTAGGGCTATTGATTGAACACATATTCGAATCCCGAAATCCCGTGAAAATATCGGACAATATTATATAAGCAGGAAAAGATACAGCTCAATAAATGTACACGTAAGTTTTATAGCGCCTAACTAACCCATATTTGCCATATATGGTACTTAAAGTTATTTTTCTTAGATTCAGTACAATCATCACCTCAATCTATTATTTCATATTAAAGAAACTATAACAAATGTACATTACCCATTATTTAATAAATTTTAATATGGCAAAACGTCGTCCCTACTATAATTGTTGCGTGGATGCTATATATGTTAAATGACTAACAAAATATTTCATATAAAATATTATCATTCTTTCTTACCGTCGGATTTTAGTAGGAAGTTATGAAACGTGAATTTATTTAATTTTTATTGTTAGATAGGTACTTATAACAAAAAAGAATTAAGTATTAATTTATTTAATATCTACGAATTTTAATACAAAATTTAGTAGAAATTTACTTCACTATCCAAGTATCTACTTACGTACATATACTTGCCTTTTGTATTAAAATATTTTAAGCTGTTATTTTAGCTTAACATATTTTAAGCTAAACTAACACAAAACACTGAAATCAAAACTTTGCTTACTAACAAAATTTTTTATTATTTAATTTCAATAGGAATCATTCAAACTCAAAGGATAAAAGGATTTTAAGGCGTTTAATTCAGTTATTTTTAACTTATTTTTAATTCCCGACGTTTCAGATGCTTTACAGCACCCATGGTCACGGGGACTGTCTGCCTAGTGCGAGTTCCACAAAATTAATCGAGTGACTTCACCATCGCGTTAACCGAGTTAACGTCGTCGATATCGACAAGCGAAGACGAGCGAGTGTGAGTTACAATCGAAGCTAACCTTTCGATTCGCGTTTGCTCACCGTGATTTGCGTTTCCTTCTCTTGTGTTGGTAGCATGTTCGTTTCGTAAGATAAACTAACCAAATTCAGAATGACATTTTTATTCAGTGGTCTTAATATTAGCATCTGTCTATCAAATTTGTGGTTATTATATCTTTATTACCTATTTGTTTATGTTTCGTAATTTGATCAAGGTTTCGACACTAGACAGTTTGTGTTAGTATAATGAGATTGTGAATTAGATATATCGTCCGTGATTGTTAATAATATAACGTTTAAATTAAAAGCAAAAAACATAAAGATGTGTTCGTTCTAATATGCTTTTATGGTGAAATTTTTGGGGCAGTAAATGGAATTTAAGTTATTTAGTGTAAACTGAAGTTTGATATGTGTCTTTTGTAACTAGGTAACGTAGACTAGAATATACATATTTTTCGTTTTATGTGAACATACATCGTTCACATAAAACGAAATAAAATTAACTCTTCAACAATAATTATTCTCACTCTTCCATCTCACCGTAAAAATCTCTGTGAAAATTTTTTCGATAGCGACGGCGTAAAGTTTACATAAGTTACGTCTCGAACGATCAAAATTGTCGCTCGCACTCGCAAAATACTTCAAACAACCAATCACGAGCGTTAGCGTTCTCACTGTCGAATGTGAGTCAATTTTCAATGGTCGATATCGGTTACTTAGTAAACTCGCACTCAGGAATTTTGTTTCAAATTATTGTCACTAGTTACCGCCTTTGTTATTACCAGCCTTTGTTGCTAGTAAATCTAGCCATACTCTCTCCTTTGCTTCAACTTCCATACGTATCTCATCATCCCACCTTAACGTATTATTATTCCTTTCATTCTTCCTCTTACTAACACCACATACTTCGGTAGCTGCATCCACTAAAACTTTCTTTACATTTTGCCATATATTCTCCAAGTCTAACTCCTTCATACATAATTCATCCAAACCACTTATATTTTCTTTCAGTCTACATTTAAACTTGATTTTCTCACCTTCATCTTGTAACCTTTCTGTTCTAATACGCTGTAACGCAGTGGTAGACACAGACGATCGATGGCGCCAACGCCTGAATAGACCATTAATTCGGCATAAAACTAAATAATGATCCGTTCCTACGTTAGAACCCCGGTAAAACCTCGTATCTACTACCGCGCCCCTTAATCTTTCATCCACAATTATGAAATCTATCATGCTTCTATCGTCACCTCTTTCCCAAGTATACATGTGAATCCTCTTGTGGCGAAAGCAAGTCACAAAAAGATTCTTTTCCATACATACGGTGAGGAGACTTTCACCATTCTCATTTATACTTTCATCACCAAACGTTCCCAATATCTTTTCATAACCAAGAATCCTCACCCCAACCCTTGCATTAAAATCTCCTAGCATAATAATGTTTTCATTTCGCTTACACTTCATTAACACCATCCTTACCATTTCCCAAAACTGCTCTTGGATATAAGTGGGCTTAGACATGTCTGAGGCGTAGACCCCTAACACAAACAACTTCTTTAAGCCCACTTTCATTCGTATCCATAGCAGTCTTGGGCTTACACATTCATACTCTTTCACACATTGGCCCATTCTTTCTGAAAGGATGATACCTACTCCCTGGCATGCCCGCTCGATCTCGTCTACACCAGACCAGTATGCGGTATACATGCCATGTGTAGTGACATCGTTCCCCTTCCTTTTCGTCTCATTTACGCATAACACATCTATTCCTCTATCATACATCATATCGCATACTTCATCCATTTTATCATTCATTGCCCCACATACATTCAACGTAGCCAGACGGGCCTCTGCAATCCACTTTTCGCCTCTCCGGGAGACAGAACGTTACGGGTGGCGAACCTCGTCACCGGTTTTCATCCCGGAGATTCTTCGCACCCCTGCCCCATTAAAGGGGCGCCGGGAACTCGGGGCCATTTCTTTAATTCGATTCCTCATGGTGCGAAATGGGGTGGTATATTTAACGCCGCTACCACGGCAGAGTCTGTGGTATCGGCTTGTCGCTCATTTAGCACCACTCGGGGGACACGTGTAGGGTGGGCCTAGGAACAGGTGGTCAAAGCCTACGGACGCAAGCGACTTATCCTCCCCCCCCCCCCCGAATATATGTTTAAATAGTGTGACATATTGATCGGGACTGTAAATTGGACCGGATTTTAAGTTTTTCTTTACTTCTCTTTCTATTAAGCTGTGAACGCTATCCGCTTCGCTTTGAGTGTGTCCCCTTATTAAAAACTTATGTGTTATGCTGGTTATATTTAAATGAGTTACAGAATATAAGGTTGCTATGTATTTATTTTTGTTCTGCCCATAACAGTTATCTGAACAAAATGTACTCTGTTTTGGTTCTGTATCTTCCGCACACACATTTTTTAAATATTCTCATACACATGACCCTATGTCAACCTCAGTCCAGAAGTAACAGTATAACATTTTCGTAAGCTTTCTTTTCTCCACTTAATAATTCTGTTACAGTCAAATTGTAACTATTTAACTTGGAATTATAATAGAAAACTGACGTGTCGCCTCGTGGACATTGTAATACAGCTTCTAAATCGTAAACTGCGACTTTGTTAGCTTTTATAACGTTTTGACGATCAGCTTGTTTGTCTCGACGACTTAAAGTCTTCTCTTCTAAATGCTTCTGATATTGGTATTCCAAATCTTTTTTTTTTGTTCATTATTTGAATTATTGTACGAAACACATAGATCACACTGATCTTTCTTTGGCTGGTGGAACCCTAAATTAAATTCATTTGTAAAAAAATTATATTATTACCTGTGTTCTTGTCGGACTGAATGCTGCGAAACAAAATCATTATATAAATCTTTTATTGTTTTATCACCACAAATGTACTGTTTTGAAGTTGAGGAAGAGGCCCTTACATAATGTGATTCTAATTTTGGTCGGATTTCTAGTTTTGTATTTCTGAAAAAAGTCTTACACACCATAATGCATTGGTCATTAACAGTAAAATAGAAGGCTTTGTTAGGACGCCCGGGATGTTCAGCGTTAGTATATTTGTATTTCGGATACAAATCTACCATACGAGGTGTGTTCAAAAAGTAAGGTGACTTTATATTTTTATGAAAAACTATTAATTTATTTATTCATCAATATTTATGTTGTCCCCTTCAAAGTAATCCCCCTCAGATATAATACACTTATGCCAACGCTTTATCCAATCGTCAAAGCATTTCTGATAATCACTTTCTGGTATAGCCTTCAGCTCTTTCAGCGATGCAGTTTTTATCTCTTCAATCGTTGCAAATCTTCGTCCTTTCATAGGTCTCTTTAGTTTTGGGAACAGGAAAAGTCACATGGGGCCAAATCCGGTGAATATGGTGGCTGAGGCATGATTGTAGTGTTGTTTTTGGTCAAAAAACCTCTCACAAGCAACGATGAGTAAGCAGGTGCATTATCGTGATGCAAAAACCATGAATTGTTTACCCACAATTCGGGACGTTTCTTACGTATTGCTTCTCGCAAATGGCGCATAACTTCAAGGTAATACTCCTTATTGATCGTACAACCTTGTGGCAAGAACTCATGATGCACCACACCCCTACAGTCGAAGAAAACTGTAAGCAAAACCTTCACATTTGATCGAACTTGGCGTGTTTTTTTTGGTCTTGGTGATTCAGTGTGCTTCCACTGGGACGATTGAGTCTTAGTTTCGACGTCATAACCGTATACCCATGTTTCGTCACCTGTTATGACCCTTTTGAGCAAATCTGGGTCGTTGTTGACATCATCCAATAGCTCTTGAGCGGTTGTCATGCGACGGTTCTTTTGGTCGAAATTGAGCAATTTTGGAACAAATTTCGCTGACACACGTTTCATGCCCAAAATATCCGAAAAAATTTCATGGCAAGAGCCAACCGATATGCCAACATCCTCCGCAACTTCTCTGATAGTGATTCGACGATTTTCCAAAACAATTTTCTTCACTATTTCAACGTTTTCATCGGTTGTTGACGTGCTGGGGCGTCCAGAGCGAGGTTCGTCATTGGCATCTTCTCGGCCATCTTGAAAGAGCTTGTACCACTTATAAACGTTTTTTTTTACTAAGAGTAGACTCACCGTATGCCACGGTCAACATTTCAAGTGTTTTGGAGCACGTAATCCCATTTTTTACACAAAATTTGATGCAAATTCTTTGATTCATTTTTTTTGATAGAAGAAAATCGCCGAGCACACCAAAGTACGTCTGACCTTTGTAACTGTCAAAAATAAACTAAACATGCTATACACTTCAAACTTGAAACATATGCTCAGGACATGTGTACCAACGCAACAAAATACAAAAATCGAAAATCGAATGTGCGTTGCCCGCGAAATTCAAAAAGTCACCTTACTTTTTGAACACACCTCGTACATGTTCGAATATAAGCCCTCTGGGCAACTAAGTTACTAGACTTTGAATCTACTTTCTGGAGTTATATTTATTGAACATCTTAATTAACATTTTTCTGTACACGCATCTTTTATATAGCGCGCTGGAATCCTTTTACGGGATTTTGACATCTAAACATAAGATTCTCCTGTATTTCGGAGCCGTTTTGATTTAATTTGGTGCCATTTATTAATATTTTTTGACCGCTTTCGGCCCCTGCAACTATTTTTTTCTATACTATTGTTAGAATCGGAGGACACAACAAAAATTTTTTCTTCTGACAGGCCTATCCAATATCGTATTAAAATCTATAGTAGGATCATCATCACTGATATCAACGTCACTTTGATTAGTGTAGATTGGAGAAATATTATAATTAGCTTTGTTGTTACTTCTACGCTCCCTTTGCCGTCCCTCTTTACTATTTGAGAAATTGGAGCATGGTATATTTTCTTCACATGCTGAGAACCTGAATATTTAGAATTATTAATGACTGATGATGTCAAATTATCAGAGGTATTACGACCATGCTCAGGCTAATTTTTTTCGTCTATATTTTCATTTTCGCTAATATATGAATCGCTACTATAGTCAGATACAAGTTTAACAGGTTGTTTTTGAGTCTGTAGCAAACATTCAATCGGAGCCGTCGTTTCTACTTCTGTGATTGAATTGGGCTTTGGAGACATATTTTCGTTGTTTTCTGCTTCTAACTCCCCACTGTTTATTATCTGAAAGAAAAATAAATAAATAATCTAAATGGTTTAATCATAGTTTCTTAAGACAATACTCTTGATTACCATTCAATTACAATTTACAATCACAATTAGAAAATCAAATCAAATCATCAGCCTTTTTTCATCCCATTGCTGGGATTTAGGCCTTCTCTCTGGGAGAGAGTATACCCAACAATTACAAATTAAATGTAATTAACAATTACAAGTTAAAATACGCGATTGTTGCGTTTAACCTTTCGAGCGCCACGCCAAAAACGCCTTACCGTGTCCTGTACGCCAAAGCGAAAAGTAAACAAAAATACCTACGAAAAAAATAGTGTTTCCAAGAGTTGATACATCGATAACACAAAATAACTTGATTTTGTTGGTTTTTATGCAATAAATGACTGTTTATAATCTGGTATGTTTTATTTAATCTCGTGCTTTCTTCTACTCTTTTTATATATGTTACTTTGTACATAAATAAAAACAAACAATAACAATAAAATAGTAGTAAACCACAACACTACTCTTCATCGTGATGACGTCACTGTCACGACGATACGGATACGGACGATAACGGCGTAGTTGACATTCCTTTTTGAAACTTTCTTAGAGATGTAGCCGTGTCGCACGTTGTGTATCGATTTCGAAATCGATCTAACCAAAATATACAGAGATCGACTCAAAATATTTTATGTGGAGGCGTAGGCTAAGTGAAACACAGAAGAAAAGTCTTACGCTCTTATGACAATGGGGGTTTGATATGATGCTGATGGTACTAGTTGATTTTGAGATACATAATCATAATCATAATCTTTATTGCAATCAAATGGTAAGAATAGATGTGATATTTTTCAAAAAAAAAAAAATAGTCCACATTCGAACCCAGTTTGGGCGCAGCAATTATAAAAATATTATTTTAAAATTCTGTAAATTTAATTTAATTAATAATTACTATGTCAAGTAAAAAAAATTGTTATAATATATAAAAATAAAATTAAGTAAAAAATAATATGCGAATAAAAAAATTGAATTAAATTAGATAGGCACAGGCCGAAGTTGTCTACACAAATTAAATAATATTTGTATCAAAATATTCATTTAAATTATAGAAACATTTTTCAATTAAATATAACTTTAATTTGGATAAAAATAATGTAGTACTCGTTAAATTTTTTATGTCATTTGTAAGGTTATTAAAGATTTTAACTGCCATACAGTGGGGACTAGAGCTATGCAAAGCAAGAGTAGATTTCGGCAATAGTAGCCTATTTTTATTTGGTCTAATTGAGTATTTGTAATTTGTTTCACTTAATTTGGTAAATAGTTCTGGGTGGTTTCCAAATATAAATAGACGTCAAAGTCAAAGTTTTAAACTTTTTGAAGTGGGGCTTACAACTTTCTGGAATTTTTATGTTTGCCGAGATTCTTATAAATTTTTTTGCATTATAAATAATTGCTGTGCATCTTTACTATTTCCCCACAACATGACACCGTATGACAGCCACGAAGATGTGTATGCGTAATATGCTGACAGAGCGCTGGGGACATCTGTGGTTTTCTTTATTTCTCGTAATACGTAAGTGAATTTTGATAGCCTATTTTTTAATTTACTTATATGGGCTTTCCAGTTTATATGGCTGTCGATTTCCAGGCCTAACAAGTTAAATTTGTCAACAGTTCCTATAGTTATAAGTAAAAGCGATATTTAGTCGTGATTTTTGAACTGGTCGAAATTGCATAATTTTGGTTTTATTAAAATTAATCTCTAGGTTGTGATGTGTTAGCAAATTTGTAACCTGGTTCAATACTAGATTCATATTTATTATTTAAATTCTGGTCTTTTGTATGCGGAATAAGAATGGAAATGTCATCAGCAACTATAATAGAGGTTTCAGTCAATACCCTACAATAAATGAACATTTATTATTTGTAATTTTTTAGTATTAAAATAAAAAATTCATCATCATCGACGCTTTCCAAAATGCGATTGAGTTCTGAGGAATCGTTCATGTTGCACTGCACTACATTTTCCGTTATTCGTTTATGACGTCATCAGGGTGACGTCTATATTTGACCACGGCGCCTAATCAACTGATAATCGATGACGCGCTAAGGATGCGCCAGAGTTGAGATATTAGATTTGATGAAATTTTCTTTTATTTATGTAGCTGATGATAATTTTATGTTTCTTACCTTTTGTTTTATTCAACTATCAATAATAATTTAAAAAATAAAACGTTTGCATTTAATTTTGAATAGTTTTCAATAAATCTATGCCTAATGCATTACAACACTAGCGGTCAAACATAGAGATAAAAATCCATTTTTTTTAGTTCAATGTTTCTTAGTACTTGTGGGCTCTAGGAGATTTGTTTTTTATACTCACATGTTGCTGGGTTATTCTTTTTTGAGGAGTGTAGAATTAAAATACCAGTAATAATTTTCCAATATCTATATTTCATATTTTTGTGTGCCGGGTTTCTGTCAACTATAGACGTTGTTGGCGCTCAGAGCTCGCAGGTGCTGGTCAAGTATAGGCGACTTTGGCGCTCAAAAAGTTAAGCAACGAACGCAAGGGCGAAATTACTATATCAAACCCCTTCGTGCTACGGAAGGTATAAAGTAACTTTGGTACCGGCTGCATATGCATTCGTTAATGCCCTCCAATTCCCATCGGGGCGTGGAGTCACCAACTTTAACCATCCATTAAAAAAGGTCTGTATCTCAGCAGTGGGAACTTTAAATGGCTGATTATGACCGAATCATTAATTAAACTGCATAATTAAATATTAAAAGCCTAATTTGGGAAAATTAGGCCTAATAAGTCATAACTATGCCTATGCCTAACTAATGTACCTTCTCTGATCAACTTGCATTCATTTTATACAAGAGGTATAGTATTAATAAGTTAAATAAAGTATTTACCTCATCATAGTTTTCTCGATCGGTATTATATGTTTCATTCCTGGCTTGAGAAATCAAGCCTAAGATTTTCTTAGCCCTCCAGGAGGTCATTCTTAAAGGCATATAAAAATATTGAACATGGTTAAAATTATTACTTTCGACGAGCCATTTACAAGAAAAAAAGAATTAACTTAAAACAATTTCATCAAGTTGTATCACTAAAAATAAAAAAGGAAGTAAATCACAATGGTACTGAGACTTCATCAATTTTTATAATAAAATTATGGCATGGTTACGGTTGCTCCAGTAACCATGGCATAATGTTTAATACAAAGCTGAATTATTAGACTTTAGTATTAAGGTATACCAAGTAATTTTAAAATAAAACAGAATTATCTGCAAATTATCACAATATTTTTTAATTTGTTTTCGAATAAAGCGAAGGAACAATAACATCATGCTTTTTTGTATTAAATATCGTAAAGTTTGATAGTAACCTTTGAAAACTAAACAGAACTATTGCACAATTAATCTGTGATACGCAAAACGACCGCACTTCCTCCTTCAATCACCTGGAATAGTGTTGGTAGTTGAGTTGTCGAACTAAACGGATGATATTTCTATCCATAAATATATTCTTTAAATAGTACAGCCCCGTCCCTGGTGTACTGATTATTTTTAACGAATTTTACAAGATCTAATAATTCTGCAACTATATGCACATAACTAGTTGCAGAATTATATTGATCAAAGGTAAATCATAAACAATAAAACTCAATTTTAAAATAATAATCATCCTTATTCTGGCAATTTACACCCATAACCAGTAAAATCAATGAATTAAAAATTAAGCAACCTACACAATTTTAGAAATAAATAAATAAATATCGATCAATCAATAAATTTCATCAAAGTAACAATTTTACAATAGTAAATCCAACAGTCATTATAAGTAGGCAGTAATGACAGTATATAAAATAAATTAATCGAAATAAAATAAAATAAACATTAGTTTATTTACCTAAGATCTTGGTATTTAAAATAATAAAGGAATTTATCTACTACACAAAAGTTATAATAAAAATAAAATATGATGCACAAATTACAAAAAAATTAGTATAATAGACAAAAAATTGCCAATTTTTATAAAAAAAAACTTAAATATCCAATATCTTTACGAAAACGGTTAAGTTTGATGTTATGGTGTTTCATAGTCGAAACAGTCGGTAATGATGCAAATTATAACCCGCTAAAGGATCTAAGTCGACTCAACCTGTAACCATGTATATATATTTCAATATTTATCTACTATGTTCCACTGGCACGAACATTTGATGTTCCCTGGTCACATACAGTAGCATGACTTTAAAGCCAGACTCCTTCAGTTTTCTTATATTTCTCTTAATCATTTAGAGCGTAGTCGTATATCTTATTACTATTTTTCAAATACCTATTTCTCAAATACGCTCTATATCTTCCAACGGACAATATTAAACAACAAATACCACAAGTAGCATAACAAATAAAAATGAAGCTAAAAGTTACACATTCCATTTTATTAAAATAGAAGTTTACTATTAGTATTAGTTGCACTATAGAACACCTGTGAAAAATATGCAATGTAAATTATGGATCTACAACAATGTCGAATTTTACAAAAGCTGAGGCAAATCAAGTAACTTCTTTTGTGATTAACTAAGCTTAGTAATAAGACCAAATTCAATACTAACTTTTTTGTTCTTAAACAAATGAATACTGCACAATTTTGGGCATCTGAACTTTAAATATGATATTCTAAGATTGAATGAAGTGAAAGAATGGGATACCAAATTGAAGATCATCATAACTTTAAATAGATACTAAAGGACAATATGATTAAAAATAATTGAACATTAAACATATTCTAGAATATAGTATGTTGGTGCAATATATGTTCTCATAAGTACTGGAAAAGATCTTTAGATCACTATATATTTGTTATTACAATATAAACTCATGTTTCTTCCAAGTTGAGTCCCACTCTGAGAAAGTTTAATGTTTATAAACTGGTGTAGATTTTGATATTCATATGATCTTTAAAAGATCCTTAATTTTTAATGTATGCTTTTTATTATCATTTGAATCAAATAGTTTATAAGAAATAACAAACTTTACATAAAATTGCTCTGCATGTCATACATAATATTTTGTCAAGTTGAAAATTAGTATTGCAGAACATAGTTTAACAATGATTCAAAATTTATACATTCAATTGTTCATGTTTGATAATAAAATTAATTATTTGAGGAACAAACTCCCATATTAACTTTAACATTCATAATATTAAGAATAGATCATTACAACAATGTTAATGCAAATATTTACTCAACTTTCATATGCAATGTTGGTATTGCAATATTACTTAACATTTTACTCCTGGTCCAGTACTTGGATTCAAAATGTGTATGACAAATTCTTTGGTAGCTTAAACACATACATATCATCTAAGCACAGAAGATTTCCACCAAATGCTTGAACCCATGTACAAAAGCGTGTTGGATCTTTTGTAGGATTCGGAAATTTGTGAAGTATAAAGCCAACTCCATCTACAAAAAAAAATATTTTAGAAGTTTTTTGACAAGTGTGTAATGACAGTAGTATAAGTAGTAGTGTTTTAAGTATACATAGCAAAGTATTGGCTCTAAGGGTAAAAAAGTGATGCAGAACTCTTGGGCTACCTGCGTCTGCGCTAGGTATAACATTGTTGCCTAAGGTCACACTGACTTATATATAAAATAGGAAGAGAAATAATATATTGACTGGTAGAACCTGCAAATAATTAGATTTACTCACGGCTTTTAGTACATCCTAAAACACAGTAAATTTTATCCGCGGCCATCACTAAACAATACGAACTATGTCCGGAGGAGGGATAATCGAAGTCCCTTTCATGTGCGTGGGTCACTGTATTAAGCAAAGATAATCGGAATCCAAGAAAAGGCAAGTCGTAAGAAAATATAGGAAAAATATCAAAAATCCAAAATATTCAAAGCACAATCCGTTATGCCAGCAAAATAATTTTTATTTAACTGTCTTTACGGCTCTGGGTTCTAGCCTTTCTGAGTTCTGAGCCATCATTTCTTTCAGAATCTTCATTTTTATATATTTTTTTCTTCACAATATGCTAATGCGTCACATTGCGAAGTTTTTGGGGAGTTTTGACGACAGCTCAACCCAACGGACATTTGATGATCACAGCCACCCAAGCTCATAAGGCACCCAAGCGCTCAAAATATCTTGATGTTTATATCAACATCAAATCACTTGTTTCGTCATTTTCTCTACTAGTTCACATGCGCAGACACTTAATAAACTAAACTTAAAGCAGCTAAATCTTAACAAAATAAGTTGTTTAACTCATTTTCTGGTGAAAATATTTCATTCACATTATTACCACGTCGATTTAATCAATGTGATCGATCATTTAATTTGATTTAATTAATCAAAACAACGCATTTCCGGATATAAACTTATTCCAGTGCCGTCTTTTGGGGAGTTGTGTTCTATAGAACAGAAAAATGTTCTAACTACAAAGGCCTTGATCACTGAATCACACTACATTTCAGAATCGACTTGTTGATTTTTGTTAATTGAAAAGAGAGCGATGAATATGCATCTCGCTCACATCATTCGGAATCGCGCGCGCTGAACGCAGTGGCGTAGCTACCTTGGGGCTAGGTTGGGCAGTGCCCGGGCCCCCAAGCTCAAGGGGCCCCTCAGCCTCCATATACGACGTTTCAAAAAATTATACATATTTTACCGTAATTGATTTAAAAAAATTCGATTTTTTACTCTTTGGAGAAACAAACCTTGAACGGCTTGAAATGAAACCACAATTCTTCCACCTCAAGAATATTAAACATCATTGTTAAAATAAAATCATCTACTTAGTTTTATTGTCTAAATAGCTGTAACTGTAATATACTTCATCATTGTTTATTTTACTAGCTTCCGCCCGTGACTTCGTTCACCTGGTATGGACCAACATTGAAAATTCTTTCCTTTATTATAAGGGTCCTTTTATCGGGATGAAATGGTGATGACGGGATGAAACGGTGTGCTAAATTTCATCCAAAAAACATACAGTAGTTTTTACGTAAAACCGTAACAAGCAAGCAAACTCACGTTTAAAAAATTACTAGTAACTCGCCCCGGCTCCACACGGGTGCCACATGTGGTGTTATTTATATTTAAAAAAGCACTGTTCAAAAGCAATTATGGTTACGGTGAGTCAGATTTAGGAGATAAATATATTATTATGCTTGCGCGGACTTTTGGACTATACTTTTTGAAGAACTATAATTCCTTAATATATTATTTTAATGTATCTCTTTATAGTTTAGCCAGCCAGATTTTTGACGACTTATAAATAAAAGATATTGTACTCTTTTCAATATTCAAAGTAAATTAGAATTTTTGGGATGTAGGCCATTACAGAACTTGTTAATACTAAACTTCCGTAAAAAATATCTCTAAATGACAGTGAAAAACATATTAAAATCCGTTGCGTAGTAAAGAAGTTAAAGGGTAGGTAAAGGGTTGTTTTGAAAAATTGAAAATTACCTATTCAATAATTTTATCAACAGAGTAGAGTACTCAACAGTCAATCAACCCGTAAACTAAAATGTCTCGTACAAACTGTAACACCCTATTTCATACTCTGAGGGTTTGAATTTTTCAAAATTCTATCTTAGTTACGGATACGACAAAAAAGGAAGCTACGTTTTCTTCATTTCATGGTCCTTCGGCTACCGCTTATTTTTCACGTTCGTCGGCTTTCATATCAATATTTTTCATATACAATCTCCACCCTCGTTTTAAATCCGGTTAGATTTTGAAAAAATAAACAATTTTTAATTTCTTTTTTTAAATTCAAGAGAAAATAATTTGCACCTATTTTTTGATAAAAAAATCATCAATTTTTCTCCATATAAGTTAAACCTTATGGCCATCCGTAAGAGGTTGTCTTGAAACACCAGCAACAGATCAACAACAGAGAATACTTTCAGTACGTCTCGAGTCAATCGCTCCTTAAAATAAAAAGTTTCATAAAACAGTATAGGTCGTGCCACGTAAGATGAAATTAAATAGAGTCCACTGCGCATGTACAATTAAGCAGCAAAATGAAAATTTTATAATGGCATTTTAAGTGAAAAGTCAAAGGTCAACATTATAACTACACATCAAAGTCTCCACGAAAACTGAACGATATATTTGTATATCATAGTTATAAATAAAAAATATTGTACTCTTTTCAATATTCAAAGTAAATAAATGAATAAATATACAGGAAAAATACATAAAGGAATACATAAAGGAAGTTTATACGTGGTAGAGCCATGCTGCAGTTATATATACGTGGTAGAGCCATGCTGCAGTTATATTAGTAGTATAGTTGTAGTACGAACGGGTCGGCTCGACCGGGGAAGGACCACGCTCTCACAGAATACCAGCGTGAAATAGTAGCTTAATGCTGCTGTATTTCGTATGGTGAGTGTAGAGAACCGGAGACCCTTTTTATTGAAAACGAGGCATTTCATCTTAGTCCTCACGGGTGACAACGCATCTGCATTTTGATTCGTAATCGAGGATAGATGTAGATGTCTATGGACCACAGCAACCACTTACCATCAGGTGGACTGTGTGCTCGTTTGTCACCCTATCCTATAAAATAAAAAAAAATTAGAATTTTTGGGATGTAGGCCATTACAGAACTTGTTAATACTAAACTTCCGTAGCAAGCATCTCTAAATGGCAGTGAAAAACATATTAAAATCCGTTGCGTAAGTGGCAATGACAATGCCTAATCTATAATAATATCTTTGTTTTACACATGGTTTATCCTATCTCAGTGGATGAAATACCACGTATTGTAGACGCTCGTAATATGCATTTATGTCAAATTACAATATGCATTTATATAATGCCTGTCTCTATTGCGATCAACTATTATAAAACTATGTAATTGAAATTCACCTTCCGATTGGAGTTGCCATCAGTTAAAGGGCTTTTACTTGTTTTATAAATATTTGCTTGTGCGAGACACAAGTGTGGTTTCATTTTTGTGATGGAAAATACAATGTAAACTATATTTAAAACACATAGTTTTTTTCTTTTGTGTTATGGAACTTACATGCAAAAGGGACTTCAGTGGATTTAGTTTTAGAGTTGGTTTACGAATGATGATCAATATGTGTCTATCTAAGATTTAGAAGGAAACTTTTGACGGGTACATAACATGCAATCAACATTACTTGTAAACAAAAGTTATTTATTTATTTATTTATTTATTTATATTTCCTACTTACATTTACCATTACAGGGAAAACCTAAATCGATAAATGTAGCATCTCAATTACAACACAATAATTAATTTAAATAACAATACATAATAATTAATTTCAATGACAATACATTACAATCAATTGTATACTACAATTTAAGAATAACATATTGTAAATAATGTCACTTTTGCGAATTCACTCCGTGAACACGAAAATAAGTCCAACTTCTCAGCTACCAAATTTAGTATGTGTATCGTTCGCGTGAGGGGGGTATTGCGAACCAGTTTAGTCCTGCCGCGTGGCATCGCAAGCAAGCTCGGCCGTCGTCGCCGCTGTACATACCTATCAGGCACGCATAAGCCTATCCACTGCAGCACACCCGGGTTGCTGATGTAACCACGGAACACCCTTAAAATGTAGATTACCAGCGCTAGATCTCTTCTAGTTTCCAACTTGTTGTATCCAACCATACCTAAAACAAACAAGGTTGGATACATCAAGGGGTAGGATGGATAAACCCCATAAAGCTTATGATATATAAATCGCGTGAATTTATTCTGAATGCGCTCCAGCATAAGATTGTATTTATTTTCATGTGGAGCCCATATTGCTGAGTTACACTCCAGCTGACTTCTTACTAGAGCATCATACAGCACTGAGATTGCTTTAATAATGGTAAATTTTACTGCTCTGCGAATGATAAACCCTAGTCGTTTATAAGCTTTCTTACATATATTCATGATGTGCTCCCGGAATGTCAATTTGACATCCATCTGGACTCCAAGATCCCGGACTGATTCCTCCCTCTTCGTTAGCTCGCCATTCACCTTATAGTTGTAATGGAGTGGTGCCCTTGCACGACTAAATGATATAATAGAGCATTTTGAAATATTAAACTGCAGTTTATTTTTATGGCTCCATTCAACTACTTGGTCGATATCTTGTTGAAGGTGCCGACAATCATCCTCAGTCTTGATGGCTAAAAGCAACTTTAGGTCGTCTGCAAATAACAGACATTTAGCCTCTCTTACTACTTCGGGTAGATCATTAATCATTATGTTGAACTCTAACGGCCCTAAATTACTACCTTGACTCACGCCAGACCTAGTAAAATAAGGCTCCGACCGGTACCCGCCATACTCCACGTACTGTTTTCTATCTCTCATGTAACTTGCAAAAAAATGAAGCAGTTTAGGTGTGCAGCCAGCTTTCGCCATCTTTGACAGTAGGATATCGTTATCTACCAAGTCGAAAAAGTTGTACCTATAAGAGAAAGGATGGAAATGACGACAGAATAAATGTACATATTAATTATTATATAGCTTTTGTATTATTTAAAATACCCACAAGCACCTCTTCTGCCACATAAATATTAAGAATTTACTTGATAAGAGCAGTCATTATTTTATAAGCTCTGCAGTAAAGCTAGCAAATCAAGTAAGCAGAATTATCACACCAAGCAGTAGAGTGAAAACATTAGTTACGTCTTATTTGGTTCCAGATTGTATTTTTTCAAGAGACACTTCACTAAAGTTCATTTCAAATATTAAACGTTAATTGTAAACTATTTAAATATCATTGAACTGTTACTTCTTTGTTTCTTGAAAAATACAAAATTAGCATCTATTTCACTGTTCTGTACCATGTGTAAATCAAACATAAGATAAACGTCGATATCGACTGACATCACTATGATATCGATAAAAAATTGTATGTATTAGCACAGAATAATTAATAGTACTAAATATAATATACTATATTATAAGTAGTATTAGTCTAACCCTCCCTCACCTCTGGTCTCTCACTGTAGAGTGCGATAGGGACAACTGCAGCTCACAACGATTTTGCCTATAAAATCATGACCGATCCACGTTTCGTATTCCTCTGTTTTCTTCACGAAAACTAAGCCAATTAAATTATTTTTGATATCAAAATTTAAAAGAAGAATAGATCTATGCTCCTATTATTTGAAATTATCTTAAAAGCCTTTGCAATTACTTTGGTAGTCGTCTAATTACGGAGGGAAAAACGGGACATTTTTTTTATGTACATACTTTAGTTTTGAAAAACAAAAATGCCAGGAGCATGCCTTTAATAGACCTAGATTTTTATAAACAAAAACGAATACTCTAGATCTAGAAGCATTATTCAGGAAGAGAATAGGGGAATACATTTGTATGGAAAAAATGCAGCCCACAGCTTTTTTTGTGCTGCCAGCACAAAATGAAGTTTTTTAGAATACCTCTATTCTAATTTCTGTCCTCGCTACAAAACCATTGATCATGTAATTTCCATGAGTAATATATACAGTAGAGCAAACCAATGTCAAATTCAAAAACAAACAAAATGGTGGTAGTGGGTGGTCGCGTTTAGAAATTACATATACATACATACATAAACACTCACGCCTGTCACCCAGAGGGATAGGCAAAGACTACAGACTTCCATTTAGCACGATCCTGACACACCTCTCTCGCCTCCTTCACATCCATACACCTACGCATACATGCTCGTCGGTTAAGGGTATTCCTAATTTGGCTCGTTTTTAATAAATCGCCAATTTGGTTGATAAATTTTCGCCTAGGACGTCCCTTTCCGACTCTGCCATTCACTTCTGCAACATAAATTTTCTTTGTCACTCTTTCCTCATTCATACTTTCCACATGACCAAACCACCGAAGCATTCCTTTCTTAATCCTGGTCACAACATCATCTTGCAAACCACATTATTCTCTTATATACACAATTTCTTACCCTGTCTTTCAGATTCGGCCCTAGCATACTCCTTAAAGACCGCATTTCTACTGCGTTCATTCTACTCTCGTGCTTCTTCTGCCACACCTAACTTTCACTACCATATGTTAAAGTAGGGACCAACACAGCATTGTAAATTGCCATACGTGCCTTTTTTGACACATTTTGACTCTTCACAATAGAGTGCAGGGCCCCCACTTACTCTATTTACCGCATTCACTCGTCGTTCTATATCCTTATCATATCTCCCATCCCTGCTAAATATGCAGCCCAAATATACAAACGCATCTACTTGCTCGATAACTCCCCTTCTATTCTAATTTCACAAATCGTTTTACTTTCTTCTCTTTCAATAACCATAACCCTCGTCTTCCTTGCGTTCACTTTCATACCCTTTTTTTTAATGATCTGTTCATTAATGTAACCATCATTTGCAACTCCGCCGCCGACGACGCAAGGATAACTTGATCATCGGCGTACAAAAGGCATTTGACGGTTAACTCACCCATTCTTAATCCGCATTCTTCAACTTTCAAATTTTGCAAACAATTGCCCATAAATAGGTTGAACGGCCACGGGGAAGCCACACAGCCCTGTCTGACACCTTTATGTATGTCAAACCAGTCCGAGTAGACCCGTTGATCCTAACACAAGCAATAGAGTCCCTATAAAGAGACTCCAATGCCTGTATCAAGCCGGCGCTCAACCCAAATGAGTTCAGTGTTTGCCATAGCACATCCCTATCCACTCTGTCATAGGCCTTTTCCAAGTCCACGAACGCACAAAAAACCTTTTGGTTTTTGGCCAAAAACTTCTCCGCGATCATGTGCATGGAAAAGATCCCATTCCCTTTCTAAATCCCCCTTGCACATCCCAAATTTTTCCATCAGTTTCATGACCCTTTCAATCAGTAACTTAGCATACAGTTTTCCCACAATGCTAAGAAAGCTGATGCCACGGTAGTTTTTACAGTCCCACTGCGACCCTTTTTCTTTATATACTGGGACTATGACGGCTTTGCACCAGTCTACCGGTACCCGCTTCAGTTCCCAGCATAAATTAAACAAGGTGTGCAGCAGGCCTGCCACCACTTCCTCTCCAGCTCTTAGCATTTCGAGTGAAACTCTATCATATCCGGCAGCCTTACCCGTTTTCATGCTTTTCATTGCTTTCATTATTTCATCTATACTTATCTCGCTACCTCTTTCCTCTTCTTTCGGAGTTTCTAGTTCACTTAGTACACACGTTGTCTCCTCACTCATAAACACGCTTTCAAAATATTCCTTCCATCTCTTTAAACTCAAAACTTCATCATTCAGAATATAGCCATTCTCGTCTCTTATAACATTCATCATATGCTGTTTTGAATGTCCCCTGGCAGTTCTTATAAGTTTCCAGAACATTTTAATATTTGCCTGGAAGTTATCCGATATCCTTCTATCATTCTTATCCGTTCATTCTTGCTTTTTTCTTTCAACTACTTCTTTTACTCTCTTATTAAGATGTTTAAAGACTGCCTTTTTTCTTTCAATATCATCATTCGTACCGCTAGAATTACCAGCCTTTGTTGCTAGTAAATCTAGCCATACTCTCTCTTTGCTTCAACTTCCATACGTATCTCATCATCCCACCATAACGTATTATTTTTCATTTCATTCTTCCTCTTACTAACACCACATACTTCGGTAGCTACATCCACTAACCCTTTCTTTACATTTTGCCATACATTCTCCAAGTCTAACTCCTTCATACATAATTCATCCAAACCACTTATATTTTCTTTCAGTCTACATTTGAACTTGATTTTCTCACCTTCATCTTGTAACCTTTCTGTTCTAATACGCTGTTACGCAGTGGTTGACATAGATGATCGATGGCGCCAACGCCTGACTAGACCATTAATTCAGCATAAAACCAAATAATGATCCGTTCCTACGTTAGAACCCTGGTAAACCCTTGTATCCACCACTGCGCCCCTCAATCTTTCATCCACAATTATGAAATCTATCATGCTTCTATCGTCACCTCTTCAATCCTCTTGTGGCGAAAGCAAGTGTTCGTCACAAAAAGATTCTTTTCCATACATACGGTGAGGAGACTTTCACCATTCTCATTTATACTTTCATCACCAAACGTTCCCAATATCCTTTCATAACCAAGCCTCCTCACCCCAACCCTTCCATTAAAATCTCCTAGCATAATAATATTTTCATTTACCTTACACTTCATTAACACCATCCTTACCATTTCCCAAAACTGCTCTCGGATATAAGTGGGCTTAGACATGTCTGGGGCGTAGACCCCTAACACAAACAACTTCTTTAAGCCCACTTTCATTCGTATCCATAGCAGTCTTGGGCTTCCACATTCATACTCTTTCACACATTGGCCCATTCTTTCTGAAAGGATGATACCTACTCCCTAGCATGCCCGCTCGATCTCGTCTACACCAGACCAGTATGCGGTATACATGCCATGTGTAGTGACATCCTTCCCCTTCCTTTTCGTCTCATTTACGCATAACACATCTATTCCTCTATCATACATCATATCGCATACTTCATCCATTTTATCATTCATTGCCCCACATACATTCAACGTAGCCAGACGGGCCTCTGCAATCCACTTTTCGCCTCTCCGGGAGACAGAACGTGACGGGTGGCGAACCTCGTCGCCGGTTTTCTTCCCGGAGAGTCTTCGCATCCCTGCCCCATTAAAGGGGTGCCGGTAAAACTCGGGGCCATTTCTTTTATATAGTTCCTCATGGTGCGAAATATTGGGTAGTATGTTTTACGCTACCACGGCTTGGAGCCGAGTCTAGGTTATCGGCTTGTCGCTCATTTAGCACCACCCGAGGGACACGTGTAGGGTGGGCCTAGGAATAGGTGGTCATAGCCTACGGACGCGAGCGACTTATCCCCCTTTAGAAATTAAAACACCAATATTCCATCTTCCAATTAAACAAATAAACTAAACTTAAAGCAGCTAAATCTTAACAAAATTAGTTGTTTAACTCATTTTCTGGTGAAAATGTCTAAAGTCACATTATTAACACGTCGATTTAATGAATGCGATCGATCAATTAATTTGATTTAATTAATCAAAACAACGCACTTCCGGACATAAACTTACTCCAGTGCCGTCTTTTGAGGAGTTGTGTTCTATAGAACAGAAAAATGTTCTAACTACAAAGGCCTTGATCACTGAATCTAAAATGGGGCTAGGTTGGGCAGTGGCCGGGCCCCCAAGCTCAAGGGGCCCCTCAGCCTCCATATACGACGTTTCAAAAAATTATACATATAATATCGTAATTAATTTAAAAAGATTCGATTTTTTACTCTTTGGAGAAACAAACCTTGAACGGCTTGAAATGAAACCACAATTCTTCCACCTCAAGAATATTAAACATCATTGTTAAAATAAAATCATCTACTTAGTTTTATTGTCTAAATAGCTGTAACTGTAATGTACTTCATCATTGTTTATTTTACTAGCTTCCGCCCGTGACTTCGTTCGCCTGGTATGGACCAACATAGAAAATTCTTTCCTTTATTATAAGGGTCCTTTTATCGGGATGAAATGGTGATGACGGGATGAAATGGTGTGCTAAATTTCATCCAAAAAACATACAGTAGTTTTTACGTAAAGCCGTAACAATCAAGCAAACTCACGTTTAAAAAATTACTAGTGGAGCCGGGGCGAGTTGCCCCTATATTATTATGCTTGCGCGTACTTTTGGTCTATACTTTTTGAAGAACTAATTCCTTAATATATTATTTTAATGTATCTCTTTATAGTTTAGCCAGCCAGATTTTTTGACGACTTATAAATAAAAAATATTGTACTCTTTTCAATATTCAAAGTAAATTAGAATTTTTGGGATGTAGGCCATTACAGAACTTGTTAATACTAAACTTCCGTAAAAAATATCTCTAAATAGCAGTGAAAAACATATTAAAATCCGTTGCGTAGTAAAGAAGTTAAAGGGTAGGTAAAGGGTTGTTTTGAGAAATTGAAAATTACCCATTCAATAATTTTATCAACAGAGTAGAGTACTCAACAGTCAATCAACCCGTAAACTAAAATGTCTCGTACAAACTGTAACACCTTATTTCATACTCTGAGGGTTTGAATTTTTCAAAATTCTATCTTAGTTACGGATACGACAAAAAAGGAAGCTACGTTGTCCTCATTTCATGGTCCTTCGGCTACCGCTTGTTTTTCACGTTCTTCGGCTTTCATATCAATATTTTTCATATACAATCTCCACCCTCGTTTTAAACCCGGTTAGATTTTGAAAAAATAAACAATTTTTATTTTCTTTTTTTAAATTCAAGAGAAAATAATTTGCACCTATTTTTTGATAAAAAAATCATCAATTTTTCTCCATATAAGTTAAACCTTATAGCCATCCGTAAGAGGTTGTCTTGAAACACCAGCAACAGATCAACAACAGAGAGTACTTTCAGTACGTCTCGAGTCAATCGCTCCTTAAAATAAAAAGTTTCATAAAACAGTATAGGTCGTGCCACGTAAGATGAAATTAAATAGAGTCCACTGCGCATGTACAATTAAGCAGAAAAATGAAATTTTTTTATGGAATTTTAAGTAAAAAGTCAAAGGTCAACATTATAACTACACATCAAAGTCTCCACGAAAACTGAACGATATATTTATATATCATCGTTAGGTTTTAACTGATTCTAAATAATATTCTGAATTTCATGGACACTTTGTTAAAGAAATAAAATATTTTGTATTTTTAATTGCTGTTTAAACTATACTATGCGATAGCCTTCGATTATAAGGATATTTTACATGCAATAATTTGCAAAAAAAAAATCATCTCGTAGAAAATAACAAAATATTTACAACTTTATACAATATACTACGAACTACGTTATTTTAAATAGTCCCAAAATAATTTACAAAGTAATAAATATTTGCACACTATTTGAAAATATTATAGAACAATATTTTTAAAAGTACAAAAATAATCGCAAAAATTTAAAATTTTATGAGTACACAAGACGACACAAGAAGGTGCGCGGGCGACGGGACGCAGGGAGAAACTACTTGGGAGTAGCGTCGCCCGTTGCTATGGTTTCGCTTCCCCGTACCTCACACCTCACCGTGCCGACACCTATTTTTCGCTTCTGCGTACTTCCATGACTCATGGCGTTACCTATCACATGCTATTTCCCCCATTTTACCTTTACCGTTACTACCTATTATAGTCCACTGCTGAACATGGCCACCCCCGTAGATTGCCTGATAGGGAAGATATTTACCATAGTTGCCGCGCTAGGCAACTGGGTTGACAACGGCGGTTTTTTGTTTATAGTTATTATTAGGAAGACGCTGCTGCTCATCTCCTGATTTGTTTCTGTCTGTCGCCTCTGCGGCACCCGCGGGATGATATGAGGTAGTGGATATGCTTGCACCGCCACTATACGGTAACGCCTTTCTTACTAAGGGTTAAATTTTTCGAAATTCTTTCTTAGTGGATACTTACGTCATAAAAGGCAGTTACTGTCAGATTTCTATGTCTAGTTTTTTGGGATGTAGGTCATGGTATAACATTTTTCATACATACTTTGCACCCCCTTTTTAAGTCCCTATGGATAGAGTTTCAAAGAAACTAAAAATGTGTAATTTGTTATTATTAATTCCAGCGTCTTTCATATAAAAAAGAATTTTATAAATTTTTCTTTGGTCCCCTCTGTATGGGATTATTTTTAAAATCAGTAAATCAGTATCAATTTGTTTCACTTTTTTATAGAAAAAGGGTGAAAAAGGGGTCCATAGACATCTATATTTATCCTCAGTTAAGAATCAAACTGCAGATGCGTTATCATCCCCGAATACTAAGATGAAATGCCTCGTATAGAGTAAAGAATGTCCCCGGTTCTCTACACTCACCATACGAAACACAGTTACATTACGCTGCTATTTTACGCTGGCATTCCGTCAGAGCGTGGTCTTTCCCAGGTCGGGCCTACCGACCCATTCGTGCTACAATCATAACATAGCTGCAGCGTGACTCTAACGCGTAATATACAGATTATCTTTAGTAAATTTCAATTCAATCGCCCCGTAAAATAATATGTTTCACACAAACTGTTCTATTTCATTGCCTCAGAGATTAAATTTTCCTTGATCCTTTTTTAGTTGATTACTTTTTTTTAACATGGGAAATGTTTACGCATACGCAGACAGGTTATATCGGATTCGTACCGACTAAAACCCTATCGTGTTCTACCTTTGCCGCATATTGGCAGGGTCAAGGGAACGCTTTCACATACATCCGGGGCCCCACCAGCGCTGGCCGTCCCACGGCGGCCCCTCCTCGGGAGAGGACAGATCCTCCCCATCTCCTTTACAGGTGAGTCGCATGAAAACCCATGGCACGCCCTCCTTCGCGGCCTCAAATTTCACATACGCAACATACGCCCTCGTGTCCGATGTGCGAGAGCCATGAGGCCAGGAAAAACGAGCACTCAAAAGCACAAACCTTCATACCCCAGCGGTGGATCTGGTCTATCACTCCGCCGCCAACCAAAATTTGGCTGCGGAGGGTAGGGAGAGCGGGTTACTTCTATCCCTCCGCGGCCCCACCACCACCGCATTAATTAACGGTGCGGCCCGTTCATCAGATCAGCATCAGATCATATCAGATGTGCAGAGGATAGGGCGAGTGCCGCATGGCCATACCAATACTCCCCTTCATCCGCGACTCCACCTCGACTGCCGTAGTAGGGGGAGAGAGCACCCCTCTTGCCGCAGCCCACCGTGTGCAACACACAGTGTGGCCAGCTCGGGTCGGTCCTACGCCTCGGGCCAGCCATGTGATCACCCACGTTGAACTAAGTGGAATCGACATTCCTGGTATGTATATACATAGTACGATTAAATAGTGTCTGCTCCGATATTTATACTACATTTAAATTGTAGTGTAGTAGTTACATTTAAATTGTTGCATTAACATGCACATTTAAATTATTTAGTTTAGTTCAAATAGGGCCCCAATTTCATTTTTGCCCCGGGCCCTTGGTTGCATAGCTACGCCACTAGTCGAACGTAGCCTATTCTTTACGTAATATTAATGCGTTTTATCAGAAAAACTCAAAATCCACGGTTTTTACCTCCATCTTTTTTTTATTAAATAGAAGATATTATTAAGTATAGTACAATTCTGAAGAAAAGTAATTCAAAATATTCCACGTGTTTACTTATTCAATTTTTATTCGTGTTAATCTTCGAGTATGTTCACGTGCAAAATCATTTAATTATTACATAACGTGAAATCAAAGTACTTATGTAAGCTATAAATTGCAAAATATTTAAAATCTGTAAACAGCACATTTCTATCTTCAACCACCTGTTAACCTGGGACAATGAGCTGGATTTCACTCTCTTAAGTTACGGAGACTGATTTAGGTTATGTACTATGTGTGTATCCGATCGACGGTAAGCATCTAGCTTCAGGTCTTATTTAATAATTCGCGAGATTCGCGATTCACGTCGTGTCCTGACAGCATGAACTCACCACTCTTTTTTGGTATTTGACAGAGGTATTGGTTGTTTACCTGTGGATAGTGCACACACAAACATATTGTTAATATCTATCTACCTAGACTTTGAACCATTTTGGGTTAAACAATCACTGCTGTTTTTTTTTTCACAGCACTTCATGATGTAGTTAATTTAACAATCACGGTGAAAAATATTAGGTACCTATGTTAAATCGCGGCAAATCGATCAAACTTTCTCACATCATCGCACATACACAAACATAATGTTTCGCGCTCTTTAAATATTACGCTCTTTAAATATTAGACGTTTCAAAAGTACCAACTGGACTAAAATGGAGAAATAAATACTTTTCATTGTTATATTTAGTTTTATATACCTACCGCACTTACAGAATCTTTGCTAATGCCCTAGTGTACTGTTTGTGAGAATTGTTAATGCCAAATATTTCTTCGTGTTGTCATCTACTATGGGACTACTGTTCTTTATCCCATACAGGTTTCGGGCCTCGGGGAGTTCCCCATTACCCGGGTAATCCTCACATCCCATATCTATGGGCCGGTCTTGGGAGCCGTACATGTACGACATTGTCGGTAATCTTCTTGGCGTATTGCGCGCCACCAGGTAGGTGCTACCGGAGGGTCGGCCGTCTCAAAGCCCCGCGGAGTCCCGAGGTAAGGAGTCGACGCAGGGCCAATCTTGCCGACGGGAGTGCGCTCCGGACAGCAGCTGCTCCGGGCCTCCAGTGCTCCTTTCCTGGCTCTAGATGATGGCCTGGTATCCCTAGGCAGAAGTTGGCGTACCTCGCTTCTCTGGGAAGGGATCTGCCGAAGGGTCAGCAACCTCCAGGTCCCGCGGAGATGCATCTCGATGCGGAGCCGAAGTCACCAACAGGCGCGTGCTCCCAGCAGCGCGCCGGGCCTTTGGAGTTCGCTTCCCAGTGTGTCGGTTAAACGCAGCGTTAGGAACTCAACGTCCCGGATGGGGTCAGGTGCGTACTCAAGGCTCTACGCAAGCCGAGTTGGCCCCACAGCACGTGCACCCACTGCGAAGCGACGCGCTGTACTTCTCCCACCCGGGCGGGAGTCGACGACCGGCGGATGAGACCGCTTGCTAGCGCGATCCGGACGAGACTCATCAACATCTCTGTACGAAAACGACGTCAATGATGAACATAAACAAACACTGTAAGATCATCTCGGCCTGTAAGCCTCGATCGGAGCGAAGCGTGGATCGGAGGACGCAAGCGACTATGCTGAACATTTTCAAAACGATAAGGAACACTTGTTATTATTAAGGTAATGAATAAAAATCGTCCCTAATCGTGAGACACTAATCCATTACATACAAAGTCTTTGGATTGCCTAATTGGGACAATAAAAAATAAAAATTTCTGTGCAACTTTCCGCTAAACATATAAAATGATGTGTCTTACCCGGATTGAAGCGCACCTCCCGCCCTCCCTCAATTGCATACACTAACTCCGTCACCACTAGACCAAGCACCACTACTCTCAACACCACTATTCCAGGCAAGACACACCATCGACGATAATACGACACGTGTTTCGCCTCTACACGAGGCATCCTCAGGTAATATAGACTCTACGGCGGCTGACCGCTAAGTGAGCGGCGAGTCGAAACAGTTGCTATTTATACACGCTGACACAATCGCTCCCTACCAAAGTAGCGAGTGACCGCGTCGTGCGATAACAAACCTGCCAACAGTTATTATTATTGTTATGATTATTTTTAAATACTATTATTATTATTGTTTTGAGTGACCGCGCCGTGCGATAACAAATCTGCTACTAATTATTATTATTGTTATGATTAATATTTTAAATACTATTATTATTATTGTTTATTGATATCATTATAATTATTTATTATTATTAATCTTAAAATTATTATTAAAGATTGGCCTTAAAGATGTTTAACAAAGGTGAATTAGAAACATTTGTTTGTTCATTCAGCAGTGTATAATTACCATTATTACTTTTTAAAATCTCCAACTGCTCCAGCACACACAGTCGCAGCCCCTTATTACAGGTATGTAAGACTTCAAAGGAATGGTCGCTAGCTAGGTTGTGTCCAGTGTCCAAGAGATGTTTAGCAAAATGGGATTTATCAGGATTGCAATTTCTGTACGCGGCCATATGTTCTTTATAGCGCGTCCCGAAATTGCGTCCAGTCTGACCCACGTAAACGGCGTGGCATTCGTCACAAACAAGTTTATAAACACCCGATTTTTGACTAATATTTATCTTATCTTTATTGTTACAAATATCCCTAAGCGAATTGTTTGTTTTGAATGCCACGTTAACGCCGTTTTTCTTAAGACTATTAGCTATTTTTTCCGATATGGGGCCTAAGTAGGTCAAACTACCCACATACCGCCGGACACTTTGAGATCGAACCGCGTACAAAGAATTGCGAACAACATGCTTTTGTTTCTTTTTAATAAGATTATCAATGAGACTTTTTGAAAAACCGTTAGAGACCGCAATTTCATAAATTATATTAAGTTCTTTTAAATAATTTTCCTTATTTAATGGAACAGTAGACAGACGGTTAATGTAACAATAAAAAGCGGCTAATTTATGTTGCCATGGATGACACGATGATGCGGGGATGACCGTGTCGGTATGAGTTGGCTTTCGATAAATTTTAAAAACATGTAAGGACTCTTTTCTTGTTATTGTTAAATCAAGGAAATTAAGGGAGCCATCTTGTTCCAATTCGAGTTTAAATTTAATTTTTTCGTGGACTCTATTTATTTTATTAAGGAAAACATCCAGTTGTCTCCTTGTGCCTGTCCAGCAAATAATTATGTCGTCTACATATCGATAATAGTATAAGATATTTTGGTTAACAACTATATGTTGTTTTTCGAAATCATCCATGAAAATGTCCGCCATAAGTGGACTTAGAGGGGACCCCATAGCTAACCCTTCTTTTTGTAGATAGAAACGGTTATTAAACCGAAAATAATTTTGTTTCATACAGAGAGAGGTTAAATTAAGAAGATCATTTGTTTCCCCGGGAAAATTAAGAAGATCATTTGTGTCTCGGAGCAATCTTGTTCCAATGAATCCTCAAGCATCCATTTTATATGGGTTACCTAAATTACATAAAGAACATGTTCCTATTCGTCCAGTTGTCTCACATATAGGTGCACCAGCTTATTTCCTTGCTAAAAAATTAAACTTCCTCCTTCGGGAGAAATCTGGTTTCAACCCCACTTACAGCCTTAAAAATAGTTTAGAACTTATTTCCAAAATTTTGATAGTCTTTTCACAAACGTCCCATTCCCTGACTGTTTGCGTATACTCTCAGATCTCTTTAAAAAACGTCGTCTGCATCCCGGGGAAACAAATGATCTTCTTAATTTAACCTCTCTCTGTATGAAACAAAATTATTTCCGGTTTAATAACCGTTTCTATCTACAAAAAGAAGGGTTAGCTATGGGGTCCCCTCTAAGTCCACTTATGGCGGACATTTTCATGGATGATTTCGAAAAACAACATATAGTTGTTAACCAAAATATCTTATACTATTATCGATATGTAGACGACATAATTATTTGCTGGACAGGCACAAGGAGACAACTGGATGTTTTCCTTAATAAAATAAATAGAGTCCACGAAAAAATTAAATTTAAACTTGAATTGGAACAAGATGGCTCCCTTAATTTCCTTGATTTACCAATAACAAGAAAAGAGTCGTTACATGTTTTTCAAATTTATCGAAAGCCAACTCATACCGACACGGTCATCCCCGCATCATCGTGTCATCCATGGCAACATAAATTAGCCGCTTTTTATTGTTACATTAACCGTCTGTCTACTGTTCCATTAAATAAGGAAAATTATTTAAAAGAACTTAATATAATTTATCAAATTGCGGTCTCTAACAGTTTTTCAAAAAGTCTCATTGATAATCTTATTAAAAAGAAACAAAAGCATGTTGTTCGCAATTCTTTGTACGCGGTTCGATCTCAAAGTGTCCGGCGGTATGTGGGTAGTTTGACCTACTTAGGCCCCATATCGGAAAAAATAGCTAATAGTCTTAAGAAAAACGGCGTTAACGTGGCATTCAAAACAAACAATTCGCTTAGGAATATTTGTAACAATAAAGATAAGATAAATATTAATCAAAAATCGGGTGTTTATAAACTTGTTTGTGACGAATGCCACGCCGTTTACGTGGGTCAGACTGGTCGCAATTTCGGGACGCGCTATAAAGAACATATGGCCGCGTACAGAAATTGCAATCCTGATAAATCCTATTTTGCTAAACATCTCTTGGACACTGGACACAACCTAGCTAGCGACCATTCCTTTGAAGTCTTACATACCTGTAATAAGGGGCTGTGACTGTGTGTGCTGGAGCAGTTGGAGATTTTAAAAAGTAATAATGGTAATTATACACTGCTGAATGTACAAACAAATGTTTCTAATTCACCTTTGTTAAACATCTTTAAGGCCAATCTTTAATAATAATTTTAAGATTAATAATAATAAATAATTATAATGATATCAATAAAACAATAATAATAATAGTATTTAAAATATTAATCATAACAATAATAATAATTAGTAGCAGATTTGTTATCGCACGGCGCGGTCACCCAAAACAATAATAATAATAGTATTTAAAAATAATCATAACAATAATAATAACTGTTGGCAGGTTTGTTATCGCACGACGCGGTCACTCGCTACTTTGGTAGGGAGCGATTGTGTCAGCGTGTATAAATAGCAACTGTTTCGACTCGCCGCTCACTTAGCGGTCAGCCGCCGTAGAGTCTATATTACCTGAGGATGCCTCGTGTAGAGGCGAAACACGTGTATTATCGTCGATGGTGTGTCTTGCCTGGAATAGTGGTGTTGAGAGTAGTGGTGCTTGGTCTAGTGGTGACGGAGTTAGTGTATGCAATTGAAGAAGGGCGGGAGGTGCGCTTCAATCCAGGTAAGACACATCATTTTATATGTTTAGCGGAAAGTTGCAAAGAAATTTATATTTTTATTTTTGATTATAATGGATTTCCGCAAAGTAACGCCTGATTCTATCAATTATAATTGGGACAATATTTGCCATAGTTTTTCATTACTATCATTTATGATCGGGAAGATGCTGCTGCTCATCTTGTGTCAGTTCCCTCTATCGTCTCTTGCGACACCCATGAGACGATTTGAAGTAGACATTCCTAAGGGTCATAGCCCACTTACACGACTCTGCTCCAATACCGCTCCTACCCAATACCGGCCTGAACTAAGCTAAGCTAGCTGGCACCAAGTAGTCTACGCGGCGACAGCAAGCAGGCACCCAGCTGTCCACGCGCCGACCGCTTTCGCTTTTCGCGATAGACACCGTTCGTGGTCACTTTCCATTGAAACAACTCGTATTTTTGCTATGTCTCAATTCACAACGCGCGAATTAACGATTATTGCTATTGGACTTGACGATGAAGATAGAAGCTCAAAAAACAACAGACGAAGATTTCGGCCGACCGGCGGGCGCGGCGCGGCGACCGCTAGCTGTCAGCGCGTGAACGCCGCGCAGACCGTTAATTACATTTTACGAACAAGTGGTAAATTATTACCTTTTATAAAAGTTATTGTGACAAAATAACGTACAGTCCGCTTGATAATATGTTCATGCTGTGGCCCTTAGACACCTACATTATTTCTCAATTAATTATTAAAATGCAGATGCGTTTTGAAACTTAATTGAAACACTAAAATTGAATACATCATTACTAGTAAAAAAGTTATACGGCCCAAAATGCTTGATGTGTTTAATTGAAAAAGTTTAAAAATATTATCCTTGGGCGATATTGTTCATTGATTATGAATAAAAACTTAATTACTTATTAAACAATTGCCAACCTTCAAAGTAAATTAGTAAGTTTAACTAAACGTTTAAAGCAAGACTTTGTTAGTATAAATTTATAATTAATTACAGTCTTTCTGTCTGGTATCTTAAAACTTCAAAATCCTAATAATTTTAGAATTTGTTTGATCTTCATTTTGATGGTAGTTACATCTTACAAAACACGAATCCAATCGTTTGAGTATTCCTTGTGAGGCCTGTGTTCAACAGTGGACTTTTGAAGGCAGCAAAGAAGATGATGATGATGACATGACTATGTATATATACCTATATCTTATATGTTAAACTTACATAATCTAATAGTCAATAGAACGACGTCAAAGATATTATGTGGTATTTAGGACTACAATTACCGTTCCACGTGCCAAGTGTGACAATAACGATAAATTCTTTATGCCATGTAGAAGGCACAATTTGAACCGTGGATTTATCACGGACTTTGTATTTCACTCACCATACGAAACACAGTAACATTAAGCTGCTATTTTACGCTGGTATTCTGGGAGAGCGTGGTCCTTCCGCGGTCGAGCCACAGATTAATAAATAGTTTACCAACAGATACATCACTCCCATACAAAAACGAAAATACCTACGCTATAATAGCCTACAAAATCTTAATAATAATATCTGCTGCTCGCAGCGAGAAGAAAATGTACCATAAATACGCGAACAAAGAGTTGATATTGTGTTGCCTGGCGTGCGACTCACGTGCAAGCGCGTCATCGCACGAATGAGCTAGGGTTGTACCTATGATGATTATTGTAATAAAACGAATGCTGCGAAATACATACATACTAACAATATTTTTTATTTGTCAATCAAATATGTTTAAGTTTTATAAAATGATTTATACAATATTTTCCTTCTCTGAATTCTCGTTTATTAAATTTTATCGTTGAAGTTTCCTAAACCGCGTAAATAATTTTAATAAATAATCATGAGGAAAACAGAACATTACATTAGGGTTCTGTGACAAAGCATTGAAGCTAGTGCAGTTATGTTTTTTTTCCTACACTTATATAATAAATACTCTGATACATGAGTCAAAGCAAAAAAAAAGACAATTTTTCATTTGTTTTTTTACTTTTACACCCATTTACTGCACAATAATTACATAGTTTTGGCATTTCGACGAGTATGCGCTGGAAACGTGCGCTGTGCGAGCGCTCAAGCGGGTATGCGGCAGCCCAATGTCGGCTATATTAGCTGCACCGTGGTTCTGAAATGTAAAAAAAACGTAAATTTCACAATACGTTACAACATATTTTATCTTCGCCAGCAATAATGAAATTATATGATAAAAATGTCTTCGATATATATTTTTTTTAATTTTAAGACAAGTAAAATTCACCAACACATATTGGGTCAACCTAACCGTTTCCTTGCCTAAAACTCTTTCGGAAATGAGAGGTCTGTGCTCAGCAGTTGAACGTATACAGGCTGCAACTTTAAGTGCATGAGGCGGCGAACGATAGCATCGTCAAAAAATCTACAACACGTAACATAATTAACACACTTTGAGAAAGTAGTTTGTTCAGAATTGTTTACTGAATCGATTCCTATCATTTTTAATATAGGTAATTTTATCCCAAAAATAATTAAAACTACGTAAATTACAGTCACACTAAATCTGTACAGTCAAAACAAACTGAAATGAGCCGTAACTTAAGGAAATAAGACATTTAAGAGTGCAGTTTTATTTGTATTATTACTAATTCTGTTATTCAATAAAAATAAATAAAAATTAACTTTATTTCAAGCACGTTAAAGTCTTTGCGTTCGTGGATTTGTACTGTGATCACAACATTCTTCCGGAATTAGTATAACTAATTTGATAAATAATCAGTGCATAATAATGTTTAACTAAAAATTCAGTGTATGTATTATGATTATAACATAATATACTAATTAAAGTGTCAGAAGGTGTGCGTTAATTACGTTACATATTGTATATGTCTGAGGAATAAAATATTTTGAAGATATGTGTAGTCTGCCAACACGCACTGGAGCAGTAGCAATGAGAGGAGGCTGTTACCCAACACGGAGACTTGCACAGGTTGCATTTTTTACTATATATCTTCCTCAATATATTAACAATAATATATTCTACTAAAATTAATCTTTTGATAGTATCGTTTTCTTCAAATTTAAATATTTAAGTATACTGCAGCAGAATTTTTTTTTATAGAAGAGGGGGCAAACGAGCATACGGCTCACCTGATGTTAAGTGACTACCGCCGCTCATGATCAACCGCAACACCAGGGGAATTGCAGGTGCGTTGTGCGTTTGCCGCGTACTACGTTCACGAAATTTGGCGGCTGGGATTAATCCGAACAATTCCTCAGAGCACTCTCCATGGTATATGCGAAATAAATAAATAAATAAATTAAATTTATTCACAAGAAATATGGTACAAAGATGTTCTTATAAAAATAATAATGATTCACATATTTCACCAATTTTGGTATATGAAAACTTATTTACTAATTAACTTATGGTTAGAATAATATTCTATACAATCAATATATTATACAAAAATTTAAGTAAAAATAAACATGCATCATTTTACAATCTTAATATTAATCGTTTAAAACACAGTCAGATAAGAAACAGCATTTTACAGTCAATAGAAACGTTCTTTTATTTTTAGCAGTTCATTTACCGAATAAAACTGTTTTTCTAAAAGCCACTTTAATAAATTACGTCTAAATTGATTATAATCTAATTGCCTTATTTCATTTGGGATTTTATTAAACACTTGAATAGCCATCACATAGCAATTTTTTGAGTACAGGCTAGCTTTTGATGAAGGTAAAATAATTTTATCTGGGTATCTGGTATGTTACTGTATCTTTAAATCTAGTAAAAAACTGAGGATACTTTTTTACGAATATTGAAAGTTCAAAAATGTACATGAATGGTAGCGTAAGAACACCCAATTCTTTGAACAGTGGTTTGCAAGAAACTAGTGGCCCGACACCACAAATTGCTCGTATACACCGTTTTTGCGCTATAAAAGCACGGTTTACATCAGTCGAGTTTCCCCATAATATGAGACCATATCTTAATACAGCAGCGACATACGCATGATATGCTATAAGAGAAGTGTTTCTTGACGAGATTGAAGTTAGCCTTCGCAGAGCAAAATTAAATTTAAATATTTTAGAACAAACTTTATCTATGTGATTTTTCCAATTACAATGTTTGTCTAAACTAATACTTAAAAATGTGGTACATTCAGTAGCAGTAATTTTTTCACCATTATACTTAATATCAAGTAATTGCGGTTTACTTTTAACATTGTAGAATTGCATAAATTTAGTTTTGGATAGATTTATGCTTAGATTATTGTTTTTTATCCATTTAACAACATTTACAATAGTATTATTTATTTCATTTTCATATTCTTTATTACTAGCATTAAAATTTATTTTCGGTATTAAAATGGAAATGTCGTCAGCAAATAATATTGTATTATGTTTGATGTAATTTGGTAGGTCATTTATGTAAATTAAAAACAGTAAAGGACCCAAGACACTCCCTTGTGGCACTCCGTAATCGTTTGGTAAGTACAAAGATTTATATTTTAAAATGTCTTGCCGTTTTTTATCTTTTTGTTGTACTTCAACACATTGTTTTCTATCTTTTAAATAGCTTTGTATCCAGGAGTAAGCTGGCCCTCTTATACCATAAGCTTCAATTTTTTTTAAGAGAATATCATGACCAACACTATCAAATGCTTTGCTCGTATCAAAGTACACTGCAGAAATTGGTATTTTTCTGTTTATATAATCGGTTACGATTTTTATATGGGAAAAAGAAATGCAAAGAGATGCAACATCTCTTCGCAGCGCTAGTAAATCGAGCCAATCGTAAAGCACACGGTCGTTGACGATTCGAGCCACTCTGCGCTGGATGCGGTGGAAGGAGCTAGTACTGGGTAGCCCCAGCCCAGAGATGGGAACATTATTCCATGTGCGGCCGAACCTGCGCCTTGTAAAGTTGCGGGTGGTGTGCCGGCATGAAATACTGTCCCGCTCTGCTGAGCACGCCAAGCTTTTTAGAGGCCAATTTGGCCTTCTCTTCCAAGTGACCACGAAACTGCACGTTACTCGATATGTCGACGCCGAGGATTCCGATACTGGCTGAGGCAACAAGGGGAATGCCTTGAAACTGAGGATATACGACAAAGGGGTTCTTTTTAGCGGTTAACGTGCAAACTTGTGTCTTCTGGGGGTTAAACGGACTAGATTTAGTGGCCCCCAATCCGAGACTCTGTTCAGCAAAGACTCGACTTCAGACACAAGTTTGTCCCGGTATTCGGAGACGTTTTCCCGAGAAATATTGGCACGGCCGGTGTACAGAACATCACCAGTGCTGTCATCCGCATAGCAATGAATGTTACGGGTTTGCAACATATCATTGATATGCAGAAGAAACAACGTTGGCGATAGCACGCAGCCTTGTGGAGCACCAGCATTAATAGGCTTGTAATCGGAGCTTGCATCTTCTACAACGACCTTGATGCTCCGATCTGCAAGAAAGCTGGTGATTCAATCGCATAATTTCTCGGGAAGCCCAAAGGAAGGGAGCTTCGAAAGAAGCGCGCCCGATCGAAGGCATTCGCAATGTCCAAACTAACGGCCAATGCCTCCACCTTGGACTCTACTGCCTCCGCCCATCTGTGAGTTAGGTAGACTAGAAGATCACCAGCTGACCGACCACGGCGAAAACCGTATTAGCGATCACTAATCAGCTGATGATCCTCAAGGTATCTCATAAGCTTGATAATTATCATCATTTTATTATATTTTTCTACCGAAATTGACCCGTCCAGTTCTTATTATTTTATTACGTTTTTATTAAGTCCCATTGTTGTTTGTCTATCCGTCTATCTGTTGTTCCAGATGGAAATTAGTAGTATTGTTCTTTAGTAGTATAGAACTAATTTTCCGATGAGCTGGAAACTTGAAATTTAACAATACGGCTCAAATTAGGATGACAATGCCAGAATATGAGGAAAAACAAACGTGGCATGTTAAAATGTTATAAAAAAATATTTAAAAATAATTACCTGTTTAGTGACTTTTTATTTGCGTTGCCTCGTTGGTCTAGTGGTTGTATTAGTGCGACTGCTGATCACGAGGTCCTGGGTTCGAATCCCGGATCGGGCCAAAAATCAATTATTGAGTTTCCCGTCAAGAAATTCTGAGTAGCTGCCCAGTCAGGAAGTTGGCGGTGTCTCTCCCCGCCTCGAAAGCACGTAAAGCCGTTGGTGCCGCGCCTGATCGTGACCGAAATTCGGTCTGGAGGACATTATTATTATTTGCGCTGACTTGATGAAAAGTTGGATGAGCTTACACATTTTCAGTGTTTTATTTGTTTCGTAGATTTAGATTTAGCAACAACGATTCATCATTTGTTATTTTTGTATTAATTTTACTTTCAATATTAAACGCTACTGAAATAAGACATTTAGGTTGAAAAACTTTAATAGGCCAGGCGTATTGCCGACAAAATATGAAAGAGAAGCGACTCCTCATTCTTCTTTATTCAGAATGATTTATGGTAATGAGGGGCAAAAATGAATTGTGTACCGTTCCCAGTTAATGATACTCTTAATTCAGTTATAATATTTTTAAGAGCGTGATTTGTATTAATTATTAATATAAAAACCTTGAAAGGAAGTGCCCTTTAGATGTTTTATTTATTAACAAAACGAAAATTTACCTTACCACTTAATTTATCTTACCACTTTATCGATGACAGCTTGATCGCAATGTACATAATATTGCAAAGATCCTTAAACCGTCTTCTTTCTTACAGTTTTGTAATGTATAGTGATTAAAGTTGAAGTTCCTGTTGTTATGGAGCACACCACTTTGAACAATTAAAATTAAATCTGCATGATTCATATTATATATAATACATATTGCGAGCTGTCTCAGCTGCTTTAAAAAAGAACATCACAAGAAAAACGAACGCACTATACTTTTTTTGGATATCGTAATGGAATTGCTTTGACATGAAGAATGAACCAAAAAGAAGACCAGATACTAAGGTAAGAAACGATGAATTAAAATTATCGGTTGAAGCTGATCCTCATCAAACAAATAAGAAATTAGCGTCTGATTTGACATTAGTTTAGCCGAAATATTAACATCGGTAAAATGAAAAAAGACACGAGAAATTGGCGCCTCGTGAAATAACTGATATGCATAGCAGATCAGTCGTAGCTTGCCATGGAACAATAAGCACGAACAGAAATGAAGAAAATTTAGACAGATTGTGACGTGTGGTGAACGCAATGCCTTAATTTAGGTCAATTACCGGAAAATGTTCTAAAGCTCACCCAAAAAAGTAAGGTGAATGTGAATGTGAATAGATAATCAAGAGTCGATATACAACTGCAGATTGTTATTGTGTAGATCATTGAACAATGATGGTGAAACTCTCAAAGAATCAACTCCGACTCGTCGTCAATCTATCTTAATTGTTACTGCTCCATGATAACGCGAGCTCTCCTGACACATCTCCATACGTCGTCCATCACACTCATCAAACGCAGCTGTAATTACAATATTAGAAAGCGGTTCATAATCCATATAGACTTCGTCTTGTCGGATTCCCAGACCATAACATTTCCTTATAATTAAAAACGTTTCATTTCGCTTCTGGAAATTTCACTAATTTGTTTTAAATTCTCTAAGGATTTCTGAAAAAATTATAATAAAGAATCTCTCGGTCCAATTATAAAGGGGCTGTAAAAGGATTGCATTTCATTACAAAGCCAGCGAGCGATTTTTTTTTTTATAGAATAGGGTGACAAACGAGCACACAGTCCACCTGATGGTAAGTGGTTGCTGCGGCCCATAGACATCTACATCTATCTTCCATTGCAAATCAAAATGCAGATGCGTTGTCACACATGAGGACTGAGATGGAATGCCTCATTTCCAGTAAAAAGGGTCTCCGGTTCTCTACACTCACCATACGAAATACAGCAGCATTAAGCTACTATTTCACGCTGGTATTCTGTGAGAGCGTGGTCCTTCCCCGGTCGAGCCGACCCATTCGTGCTACAACTATACTACTAATATAACTGCAGCATGGCTCTACCACGATTTAAGCGCTGCTTTAATAATTGGCTACAGACGGTACAATTTTTGATCAATTATTCACAACGGTGGATGCCCAAAAACTCTATCTTAATGAAACATGAGGCAGAATTTTTAACTTACCTACATTTATTTCGATAATAAAGCGGTAAAGTTTTTTTTGTTTACTCTGTTCAAACATGCTATATGTTGCCTCTATATATAGTACATAGAGGCGACATAATAGTGATTTGATGTGTTCAATATTGTGAAATGCACTAGTGCAACATTATATTAGATACACTAGCTGGTCCAGCAGACTTTGTTCTCTTCACTTCAGACTGTTTGTAGCGTAAATATAAAATTAATTAAACAAACTCAAAAAATTTACGGGTACATATTTTGTAATTTATTTTTTTGACACTAAATCAACATAATATGTTACGCTTATTGATTCAAAATAGTATTTACTCATGACTTGACCGACAGCGCCACTATCGGAAGTAGTAAAGTGACTGCACAGCCCTTAACAATCGACCATCCACGCCATATTCCGGCAACAGTTCCCACATTTTCTTCCCTATAACCTTATCAAATGCTTTCTCCAGATCCACAAAAGCACAGAAAATCTTCTGGTTAACACTCAGAAGCTTCTCCGTGATCATGCGGAGAGAAAACATATGATCCGTGCATCCTCTTCCAGGTCTAAATCCGCATTGTGCCTCCTATAAAAATCTTTCCGATTTCTCTTGCATCCTACGTGTCAAAACCTTCGAGTAAACTTTACTTGCTAAACTGGTCAAGCTGATCTCCCGATAGCACCCGCAGTCAAATGTGAACCTTTACCTTTATATAAAGGCACAATGACCGCGGATCGCCAATCATCCGGGAAACCTCCCGTCCGCCAGCACAAATTGCACAGCAGATGACACCTGTCCCAGACGCGAGGCCCACCGTACTTGACCATTTCAGCAGTAAATCTGTCGAGTCCCGCAGCCTTACCACATTTCAAACTTTGATACGCACGTTCAATCTCTTTCATGCTGATGACCTCAGTGTCATCGCGGTCCGTGTCTGGCGTGCCAGTCACGACGCCACCCCCGGATCCTTCATGCATACATTTCTCCATAAAATCACTCCATCGCTGCATGACATCCGATTTTTTTGAGAGGACGTCATTGGTTTTCGAAAGCACTTTGTTCATTCTTAAGGCTGTCGCACCACTCCGGAACCTTCCAACCTCTTACCAGAAGAGTTTGGAGTTTTTGGAGTTTCGCATGAACTTTCTGCAGCTTATATCTTTCTTTCATCTTTCTCTCATATGCTTATCGTTACTAGAGGCCAAGTAGTCTAACCATGCTTGTTTCTTCTTTTTCATAGCTTCTCTCACTTCATCATTCCACCATGCATCTCTTCTTTTACTACTACCTCTTTTTGTCGTTCCACATACTTCTTCCGCTGCACTTACCATTCCATCGCTAAGGTTGCCATGTTCTTTCCACACATTCTTTAGTGCCATCGATGGTGTCAAGCTTTTCAGCTACCCTCGTGTGATATTTGTCCTTAGTGTCCGCTTCTTGAAGCTTCCAGCTTCGGATGCGACAGACCGACTGTGGCTCTGTTACTGCCGTCCAGTAGCGCCAACCCACGAACAAACCCCTAAATCTAGTAATTGCTAGATAGTGATCTGTTCCCAGGTCAGCACCCCTGAACACTCGTGTATCCATCACCTGTTTTCGCAGTCGGTCATCCACCAGGAACAAATCAATCATACTTCTCTCATTCTTTCTTTCTCTAGTGTACATATGGATTTTCCTGTGATTAAACATAGTGTTTGTCACAAGAAGACCCTTTTCCTTGCATACAACCAGTATAAGCTTGTCAGCATCATTGACCCTTTTATCGCCAAACTTTCCAAGCACTGACTCGTATCCTGATCGAGCGATACCTACCCATCCATTCAAATCTTAACTTCTCTTACATTTTCCCAAAACTCCTCCAGCTCAGCCCTGGACGACGAAGCTACCGGCGCATAAACAGCTATGGTTGCGCGGAAAACCATTCGTATTATTATATTTGACGGTAGGGGTGCCAAGTCGCTTGTCTCTTTCCGAAAAACGATATCATTCCTACCCTCCTATCGACACATCGGGGTGTTGGGGTGGGAGGGGCAAGAAGATGATTCTAGAATGTCACGTAATCATCGGAGCCGAGGATATATAAGACACGCGCGACCGTTGCGCGTCCTCTTCCCGCTGCGCCAGTCATTGGAACAACAGCTCTCTTCCCGCTGCGCCAGTCATTGGAACAACAGCTCTCTTCCCGCTGCGCCAGTCATTGGAACAACAGCTCTCTTCCCACCGCGCCAGTCATTGGAACAACAGCTCTCTTCCCACTGCGCCAGTCATTGGAACAACAGCTCTTTCCGCCGCAGTCGTCATTGAAACTACAACGCTTCTCTCCCGACGCACCCCTGGGGCCCCAGAGTGTCTGTCTAGAAGAAGTTCCAGAAGTTGCAGCTATAGTGCTCTACAGAAATAGAAGAAACCCCCGGTGAGTCAATATTCCTTTAATTATTTCCTGCCTTATATAGTTTAACCCGCTCCAATTTTGTTGTTCTCCTAATCAGGCAGGATTCCTTTTCAGCGATTTGGCACAATAATAGTTGTAGTTTTAGGGAAGAGCGAGTGCATAATACCGCATGCTATAGTAGTCGCCTTTACGTAAGCGTAGAAGCAATCGCATATACAGTCCACTTTAGTTAATATCTCGCGTAATAGGTTTAGGGTTCGACCGGGGAATTAGACTTCGGCAGCCTTAGACACGTGGCTCCACCATTTTATGGTCACTTCGGCAGGATTTGGTCGAATTGTTGAATTAATTAATTAGATAATGCACTCTAATTTATGGAATAGACTTAAATAGTGTTCGTTAAAATTTAAATTTTGATTAGGTACTCGCAAACAGAATTATTCGTTTTATAGCGCTCGTATTTGATTAAATTTAAAGCCTATTAAATAATTGAAACAGTGTAATAGGAAACGTTTGATACGCTTATCCACAATCTTGATAAAATTATTGAGTTTAGCAAATGACGCGTCACCTCGACTCGCTGCGCAGGTGTTCGATTTAATTACGTAATACGGCATACCGAGTGTCCATCCTTCATTGTTTGTGCGTTGTGAGATTAATTGTGATTGATATAACTTTATTATAATAGTTTAAAATGGCAGTTAGTGGAAGTGAAATCAAAATTAAAACGCTTTATGCCAAGAGGGACATACTCTTTTCGCGTATGCAGAATATAAAGAACATTCATATAGAAGCAGTGCGGGAAACCTTTTTGAATGAAATCGAAACGATAGATTCTTTACGGATAGATTACGAAAAAATATTAGACCAAATTAATCACTTGGAATTACAAATCGACCCGAAATACATAGTGAACTACCAACCGCTGCTGGCATTCGAAGATATGTTGTGTCGCGTGAAAAGAACTGCGAGATCCCTACAATCTCAAAACGAAGCAAAGCCGGAAAAACAGGTACGTCCAAGTGACTCGATTAGGTTGCCGCCAATAGATATTCCGGTATTCAATGGTGATATTAAGACGTGGCCCTTCTTCTTCAGTAGTTTTCAAAACAATATACACAATAACCCATCGTTATCGGACGCCGAAAAATTATATTACTTAATTAGTAAACTTAGTGGCAGGGCACAGTCGATCTGCTCTGGTTTTACACCTACAGCAAACAATTACTTATTAATATTCGAAACGCTTAAAACTAAATATGAAGATAGGAGAAAGTTAGCTTCCGAATATTTGAACCAGATATTCGATCTTAAACCTATATCATCCGCGAACATCAACGGCTTAGAGCAGTTTCTAGATAAATTTGTGGCATCGGTGGCTGCACTTAAGAATTTGAAATTTAATGATCTTATGGACGTGGTGTTTCTCCATGTTGCATTAAAGAAATTAGACCCCGACACCGTGCGTGCGTTTGAAATGGAGCATCGTAGCTCGGAGATGCCTTCCTTTCATTCATTAGGATCGTTCGTGCGAGATCAAATAAAGGTGATGCAGCGCTCTCCGAACGTTAAACAGGAGATTAAAAGGTGCGTCGACGGTAGACAAACTCAACCATCTAAAATAGCAGGGTCGTTAACTTACGTAACCGCTACGCCAACATCACTCCAGCATACTTGTATAGTATGTAAAGATAAACACGGTAATTTATATAATTGTGCGACTTTTTGTAAATATTCACCAAGCGAGCCTTATAAATTAGTAAAGACAAACAACCTATGTTTGAACTGCTTAAGCGATAAGCATTTAGTAGCAAAATGCAATTCGAGTTCCGTATGTAGCAAGTGCGCCAGGAAACATCACACGCTATTACATTTTGAAAATAGCAACATAGCGGCGTCAAGTAAAGCGGACAAGGAATTCACCCCTACTAAGGTCAACGATTCTAGCGGTCGACCTGGTGATGTCGCTCTGTGCTCATTGGCAAATATGGGAGCACAACCTCCTTCAACCGTGTTACTGGGTACGGCACGTATTTTGGTTAGGGATTCGCGTGGAAACGAACAAAGCATCCGTGCACTGCTGGACAGCGGAGCCCAAAATAGCTTTATAACGCGACAATGTTGTCAGCGCTTAGGCTTAGTAATAAATAGGTCACTTTCATGTCCTGTAGTTAAAGGCATCGGACGTACTAGTAAAGCTACCCAGGGATATATAAATTTAAAATTTTATTCTCGGATAGATCGTAATGTTAACTTTGATATAAATGCACTAGTAGTAGATAGGGTCACTGAACGGTTGCCAATCGTTTCGGTTGACACCTCGGCAATGATTGAATTTAAGAATTTGACTCTGGCGGACGACACTTACGCCGTTCCCGGAAACATAGACATGCTCATTGGAGCATCGCTTTTCCCTCATCTTTTGTTAAACAATAAGGTCAGGCGCAACTCCTCGCATACCGCGCCTTACGCACTGGAAACCGTATTGGGATATGTTATCCTTGGCTCCGCCCCCATCATAGATAGCATTTCGGCAACATCCTGTTGTTGCACCGTCGCTGTCGAACCTCCCGAATTATTGACTCGCAATTTTCGGGAAATAGGGGAGGGGAACATCCCGCGCTCGGGTAATAAATTATGCGAAGGGTCGAGAAGCAAGATGTTAGAGTCTGTTGTTAGTAAACCTGTTGTAGTTTCGTCGCAGCCGAAGGGAACGCCGAGTAGGGATAGCCCTGGAGCTAGGTTTACCGACACCGCGAACAAGGCCCATATTAGCAAGATTAGATCGCCCCGAAACCCGTCAGGTGACATATTCAGTGCTCGAATCGATCTAGTTAGCGGAAGCGCGCGCGGCGCGGATCGAGGTCACGGTCACAGCGCATGGAGACACCGAGCCGCTGCGACAGAAAGCGTGCCTCACTGGAGGCTACGGAATAGACCTGCTGAGACCAATCTTAATTGGCGGGAGGAAGTGAGACTTCGCAAGCAACAAGCCATATGCAGTGTTGTTCCGAAGCGTTCATCGCATAGTTTCATCGCTTATTAATAATTATAGCTTAGTCGCTTACAAATTGCATACTTGTGATTGGATAGTTTTATTATTTAAATATTAGTTTGTCGTTGATAGAATTATATATTGGTATTTCCTTAGTGTTTGTTTAGCTTGTTGGTGTTCCGTAAAATTAAAAATAAAATAGTATAGTTTAGCCGCGCCACAGCAATACGCTGTGTTATATTTAAATCATTTTTGTCGTTACAGTGTAGACTTTGTAGTTTAAAAGTCGATAAGTAGTGTTTGTTCGTATATCGTTACGTCCGATTACAACTATGCCGAGTCGCTAGTATTACGTGAACTTCAACGTGCGCACTTCCCTGAAGAAATTAGAAGATTACAATCGAATAGAGCTTGTAGTCGCGCCTTTCAACGCCTTAAGCCAATTTTACAGGATGGGATTGTAAGGGTAGGTGGACGCTTGTCCAACTCGCAATTGAGTTTCGACCAACGGCACCCTATTGTTTTACCGCGTAAAGACCATATCATGAACTTATTAGTCGATTACCATCATAAATTGAACTCGCACGCTGGCCCCGACTTGTTGATGTCGATTTTGCGTCAGAATTATTGGATTCTTTCTGCACGTAGTTTAATACGCAATCGGGTGCACAGATGTATAGCTTGCTTTCGGGCACGCCCCAAGCCGTCATTTCCGGAAATGGCGGAACTTAGATCTTCTAGAGTAATACAATCAGTAAAGCCCTTCACGCACACCGGGTCTGATTTCGCTGGTCCGTTTAAGGTCACGCTCACTCGCGGGCGTGGTATAAGATCCACAAAGGCTTACGTCTGCATTTTCGTATGTCTAACTACTCGAGCCGTGCATATAGAACTCGTTGGTGATCTAAGCACAGCAGGCTTTATGGGTGCATTTAAAAGATTTCTATCCCGCAGAGGCCCTGTAAGTAGATTGTATTCGGATAACGGTACGAACTACGTCGGTGCAAAACGTATTCTATCGGAACTACATGAGCTCTTAGCTAGCAAGTATTATAATTCGGAGTTTGCTCACATTCTAGCCGAGAACCGCATTGAGTGGTCTCTGAACGTCCCAGCCGCGAGTCATTTTGGGGGCAATTGGGAGACTAATATCAAGAGTCTAAAGAGTCATTTATACCGAGTAATAGGAGATCAAATTTTGTCCTTCGAAGAGCTAAGTACGGTGCTCGCTCAAATTGAATGCGTAATGAATAGTCGCCCACTTTGTCGTACGTTGTCTAGTGACCCCTCGGAACCGCTGGCTCTAACTCCAGCACATTTTATGAATTTAACGCCTTTAAAGTATTTGCCAGCCAAAGATATGGATGAGAACAGACTTAGCATTTCCGCACGCCACAAATTATTAGATCGGTTAGTGCAATCGTTTCGGAAACGATGGAGGATGGAATACTTGCATACTTAGGAGTCTCGACAAAAATGGAACACAGCAACAGAGCCTTTAGCTGTAGGAACTGTAGTTGTGCTCACCAAAGAGAATACACCGCCTCTCCACTGGCCGTTAGGAATTGTCGAAGAGGTCTTTCCCGGTTCCGACGGAGTAGTTAGGATAGCTCGCGTTAAGACCACGGTTGGGTCTTACTTGCGTCCGGTTGTCCGTTTGTGCCCCCTGCCTCTTCCATAATTTAAATTAGCTTTCTAGATTAAATTGTAGTTGAATTTAGGTAATCTTAGCGTTAGTTAGTTATTTTGTTAGTTGATCTTAGCTCTAGTTGTATTAGTTAATTTTGAAGGAAATCCTTCAAGGGCGGGGGAGATGGTTGCGCGGAAAACCATTCGTATTATTATATTTGACGGTAGGGGTGCCGAGTCACTTGTCCCTTTCCGAAAAACGATATCATTCCTACCCTTCTATCGACACATCGGGGTAGTGGGGTGGGAGGGGCAAGAAGATGATTCTAGAATGTCACGTAATCATCGGAGCCGAGGATATATAAGACACGCGCGACCGTTGCGCGTCCTCTTCCCGCTGCGCCAGTCATTGGAACAACAGCTCTCTTTCCGCTGCGCCGGTCATTGGAACAACAGCTCTCTTCCCGCTGCGCCAGTCATTGGAACTACAGCTCTCTTCCCGCTGCGCCAGTCATTGGAACAACAGCTCTCTTCCCGCTGCGCCAGTCATTGGAACAACAGCTCTCTTCCCACCGCGCCAGTCATTGGAACAATAGCTCTCTTCCCACCGCGCCAGTCATTGGAACAACAGCTCTTTCCGCCGCAGTCGTCGTTGAAACTACAACGCTTCTCTCCCGACGCACCCCTGGGGCCCCAGAGTGTCTGTCTAGAAGAAGATCCAGAAGTTGCAGCTATAGTACTCTACACAAATAGAAGAAACCCCCGGTGAGTCAATATTCCTTTAATTATTTCCTGCCTTATATAGTTTAACCCGCTCCAATTTTGTTGTTCTCCTTATCAGGCAGGATTCCTTTTCAGCGATTTGGCACAATAATAGTTGTAGTTTTAGGGAAGAGCGAGTGCATTATACCGCATGCTATAGTAGTCGCCTTTACGTAAGCGTAGAAGCAATCGCATATACAGTCCACTTTAGTTAATATCTCGCGTAATAGGTTTAAGGTTCGACCGGGGAATTAGACTTCGGCAGCCTTAGACACGTGGCTCCACCAAGCTAAAAGGAATAACTTCGTCAGTCCCAGTTTAAAGCGAACCCAGAGAAGTCCTGAGTTCACAACCTTATATTCAGTCACAAGATCGACCAACCAGGATGATAGCAGCACCCCCGCTCCCTGGCAGGCGCTTTCTCGCTTTCCGGGACTCCGGACCATATAGCTAACGTCCCGCCAGGGAGCTCTTCAGTACCACTGCCTTTCCGTTTGGTCTCCGACATACACACGACATCTAATTCTCTTTCTTTCATTATTTCGATCAACTCATTCGTCTTATCTCTCATGCCCCCTCTAACATTCCACGTGCCAACTCCGCATTGCGTCCTCCACCTTCCGCCGTGTCGGGCCGTGCGTGACGCGTGGCGGTCCCCATCGCCGCTTTGCGCGCTGCATTCCACACCAACGGGGACGAGCTGGTGTGCGTCGCCTTGGGGGGGACGCCCTAACCCTCGTATGCATGAAAAATAATTCATTTTCACGCTGATTTGGCCAATTTCAGACCTAATGTCTATAGAAAAGTTAAAAGCAGTTCATTTTTTATTCAATTTTCGTGTTAAACAATAGACATTCAAAATTACGATACATACGATGCTTCTCAGCTTTAGTTGCTATAACGCATACTTCTATGCATACTCATATGTAAGTGCAAGCGAGACAGAAGATATGAAAATGACTAGGTAACTATCGGTTACCTAGTCATACCCGCCCCATTGGTTTGTAAACTTACGCACAAAGACAACAATGAGTGATGTTAAAACCAGCAATTTCTTTATAATTTTTAATGATAATTTTTACAATAAATGTTCGAATTGTCGACCTCTTGCTCTAATACAGGCGCGGCATTTTAATTAATTTTATCATAAATGCTAAACACTAATACTAAGCTCGGTAATGTTTCCTCTCCAGCTAAGGGATAACTACGTTCTACAAGAGGTACGTAGACGTTATTTTCTCAATTTTACCATTAGACAAAGTAACTGCACATTGGGAACATCATTATTTTGTAAATGGGCATGTAAATGGCACCGATAAAATCCACTGAGGATAAGAACCACCAAATCCACATCAAACAACAATATTTTATATATTTTTTAACTTATTATAAGAACTGCTTGAACACAATCCCACCCGGTGGTAGTGATGATGTAGCCATAGAAAGTAAATCGAACTGTATTAGCGTAACAAAAGCCAATCACACTTGCTTTGTAGACGCCCTGATTGTACAGCTAAAGGCTCAGTTGCTGTGTTCCATTTTTGCCGAGACTACAAAGTATGCAAGTATTCCATCCTCCATCGTTTCCAAAACGATTGCACTAACCGATCTAATAATTTGTGGCGTGCGGAAATGCTAAGTCTGTTCTCATCCATATCTGCGGCGGGCAAATACTTTAAAGGCGTTAAATTCAAAAAATGTGCTGGAGTTAGAGCCAGCGGTTCCGAGGGGTCACTAGACAACGTACGACAAAGTGGGCGACTATTCATTACGCATTCAATTTGAGCGAGCACCGTACTTAGCTCTTCGAAGGACAAAATTTGATCTCCTATTACTCGGTATAAGTGAGTCTTTAGACTCTTAATATTAGTCTCCCAATTGCCTCCAAAATGACTCGCGGCTGGGACGTTCAGAGACCACTCAATGCGGTTCTCGGCTAGAATGTGAGTGAACTCCGAATTATAATACTTGCTAGCTAAGAGCTCATGTAGTTCTGATAGAATACGTTTTGCACCGACGTAGTTCGTACCGTTATTCGAATATAATTTACTTACAGGGCCTCTGCGGGATAGAAATCTTTTAAATGCATCCATAAAACCTGCTGTGCTTAGATCACCAACGAGTTCTATATGCACCGCTCGAGTAGTTAGACATACGAAAATGCAGACGTAAGCCTTTGTGGATCTTATACCACGCCCGCGAGTGAGCGTGATCTTAAACGGACCAGCGAAATCAGACCCAGTGTGCGTGAAGGGCTTTACTGATTGTATTACTCTGCCCGAAAGCAAGCTATACATATGTGCACCCGATTGCGTATTAAACTACGTGCGGAAAGAATCCAATAATTCTGACGCAAAATCGACATCAACAAGTCGGGGCCAGCGTGCGATTTCAATTTATGATGGTAATCGACTAATAAGTTCATGATCTGGTCTTTACGCGGTAAAACAATAGGGTGCCGTTGGTCGAAACTCAATTGCGAGTTGGACAAGCGTCCACCTACCCTTACAATCCCATCCTGTAAAAATGGCTTAAGGCGTTGAAAGGCGCGACTACAAGCTCTATTCGATTGTAATCTTCTAATTTCTTCAGAGAAGTGCGCACGTTGAAGTTCACGCACTACTAGCGACTCGGCATAGTTGTAATCGGACGTAACGATATACGAACAAACACTACTTATCGACTTTTAAACTACAAAGGCTACACTGTAGCGACAAAAATGATTTAAATATAACACAGCGTATTGCTGTGGCGCGGCTAAACTATACTATTTTATTTTTAATTTTACGGAACACCAACAAGCTAAACAAACACTAAGGAAATACCAATATATAATTCTATCAACGACAAACTAATATTTAAATAATAAACCTATCCAATCACAAGTATGCAATTTCTAAGCGACTAAGCTATAATTATTAATAAGCGGTAAAACTATGCGATGAACGCTTCGGAACAACACTGCATATGGCTTGTTGCTCGCGAAGTCTCACTTCCTCCCGCCAAGCAAGATTGGCCTCAGCAGGTCTATTCCGTAGCCTCCAGTGAGGCACGCTTTCTGTCGCAGCGGCTCGGTGTCTCCATGCGCCGCGACCGTGACCTCGATCCGCGCCGCGCGCGCTTCCGCTAACTAGATCGATTCGAGTCCCGCGTTGCGAAACGCGTGCACTGAATATGTCACCTGACGGGTTGCGGGGCAACCTAATCTTGCTAATATGGGCCTTGTTCGCGGTGTCGGTAAACCTAGCTCCAGGGCTATCCCTACTCGGCGTTCCCTTCGGCTGCGATGAAACTACAACAGGTTTACTAACAACAGACTCTAACGTCTTGCTTCTCGACCTTTCGCATAATTTATTACCCGAGCTAAGTAAAAGCGGGATGTTCCTCTCCCCTATTTCCCGAAAATTGCGAGTCAATAATTCGGGAGGTTCGACAGCGACGGTGCAACAACAGGATGTTGCCGAAATGCTATCTATGATGGGGGCGGAGCCAAGGATCACATAGCCCAATACGGTTTCCAGAGCGTAAGGCGCGGTATGCGAGGAGTTGCCCCTGACCTTATTGTTTAACAAAAGATGAGGGAAAAGCGATGCTCCAATGAGCATGTCTATGTTTCCAGGGACGGCGTAAGTGTCGTCCGCTAGAGTCAAATTTTTAAATTCAATCAATGCCGAGGTGTCAACCGAAACGGTTGGCAACCGTTCGGTGACCCTATCTACTACTTGTGCATTTATATCAAAGTTAACATTACGATCTATCCGAGAATAAAATTTTAAATTTATATATCCCTGTGTAGCTTTACTAGTACCTTCGATGCCTTTAACTACAGGACATGAAAGTGACCTATTTATTACTAAGCCTAAGCGCTGACAACATTGTCGCGTTATAAAGCTATTTTGGGCTCCGCTGTCCAGCAGTGCACGGATGCTTTGTTCGTTTCCACGCGAATCCCTAACCAAAATACGTGCCGTACCCAGTAACACGGTTGAAGGAGGTTGTGCTCCCATATTTGCCAATGAGCACAGAGCGACATCACCAGGTCGACCGCTAGAATCGTTGACCTTAGTAGGGGTGAATTCCTTGTCCGCTTTACTTGACGCCGCTATGTTGCTATTTTCAAAATGTAATAGCGTGTGATGTTTCCTGGCGCACTTGCTACATACGGAACTCGAATTGCATTTTGCTACTAAATGCTTATCGCTTAAGCAGTTCAAACATAGGTTGTTTGTCTTTACTAATTTATAACGTTCGCTTGGTGAATATTTACGAAAAGTCGCACAATTATATAAATTACCGTGTTTATCTTTACATACGATACAAGTATGCTGGAGTGATATTGGCGTAGCGGTTACGTAAGTTAACGACCCTGCTATTTTAGATAGTTGAGTCTGTCTACGGTTGACGCACCTTTTAATCTCCTGTTTAACGTTCGGAGAGCGCTGCATCACCTTTATTTGATCTCGCACGAACGATGCCAAAGAATGAAAGGAAGGCATCTCCGAGCTACGATGCTCCATTCCAAACGCACGCACGGTGTCGGGGTCTAATTTCTTTAGTGCAATATGGAGAAACACCACGTCCATAAGGTCATTAAATTTCAAATTCTTAAGTGCAGCCACCGATGCCACAAATTTATCTAGAAACTGCTCTAAGCCGTTGATGTTCGCGGATGATATAGGTTTAAGATCGAATATCTGGTTCAAATATTCGGAAGCTAACATTCTCCTATCTTCATATTTAGTTTTAAACGTTTCGAATATTAATAAGTAATTGTTTGCTGTAGGTGTAAAACCAAAGCAGATCGACTGTGCCCTGCCACTAAGTTTACTAATTAAGTAATATAATTTTTCAGCGTCCGATAACGATGGGTTATTGTGTATATTGTTTTGAAAACTACTGAAGAAGAAGGGCCACGTCTTAATATCACCATTGAATACCGGAATATCTATTGGCGGCAACCTAATTGAGTCACGTGGACGTACCTGTGTTTCCGGCTTTGCTTCGTTTTGAGATTGTAGGGATTTCGCAGTTCTTTTCACGCGACACAACATATCTTCGAATGCCAGCAGCGGTTGGTAGTTCACTACGTATTTCGGGTCGATTTGTAATTCCAAATGATTAATTTGGTCTAATATTCCTTCGTAATCCGTCCGCAAAGAATCTATCGTTTCAATTTCATTTAAAAAGGTTTCCCGCACTGCTTCTATATTAATGTTCTTTATATGATCACTTATATTCTGCATACGCGAAAAGAGTATGTCCCTCTTGGCATAAAGCGTTTTAATTTTGATTTCACTTCCACTAACTGCCATTTTAAATTATTATGATAAAGTTATATTAATCACAATTAATCTCACAACGTACAAACAATGAAGGGTGGACACTCGGTATGCCGTATTACGTAATTAAATCGAACACCTGCACAGCGAGTCGAGGCGACGCGTCGTTCGCTAAACTCAATATTTTTATCAAAATTATGGGGTAAGCGTATCAAACGGTTCCTATTACACTGTTTCAATTATTTAATAAGCTTTAAATTTAACCAAATACGAGCGCTATAAAACGAATAATTCTGTTTGCGAGTACCTAATCAAAATTTAAATTTTAACGAACACTATTTAAGTCTATTCCATAAATTAGAGTGCATTATCTAAATAATTAATTTAATAATTCGACCAGAAATAGTTGGGCGACCACTACACCCAGTCCAAATCCTGCCGAAGTGACCATAAAATGCTGGAGCCACGTGTCTAAGGCTGCCGAAGTCTAGTTCCCCGGTCGAACCTTAAACCTATTACGCGAGATATTAATCTAAGTGGACTGTATATGCGAATGCTTCTACGCTTACGTAAAAGCGACTACTATAGCATGCGGTACAATGCACTTGCTCTTCCCTAATACTAAACTATTATTGTGCCAAATCGATAAAAGGGAATCCTTCCTGATTAGGAGAAAAACAAATTGGAGCGGGTTAAAACAATTATATCAGGCAGGCAGTAATTAAAGTAATATTGACTCACCGGGGTTTCTTCTATTTGTTGAGCACTATAGCTGCGTCTTCCGGAACTTTTTCTGGACAGACACTCTGGGGTGAGGCGGTGCGCGACTATATCTCACACGAGGTGAGGCGGGTTTCCTGGAGCTCGACTGCTTCCAGGCTAAAGCGGTTTCTACCAGCGGTGTGGTTCCAACAACGAGCGCGGCGGGAAGAGGCTGTGTGGTTTCAACGACGACTGCGACGGGAAGAGGCCCGTGTCGGTCGCGCGTGCCTTATATATCCTCGGTTCCGATGATTACGTGACATTCTAGAATCATCTTATTTCCCCTCCCACCCCACCACCCCGATGTGTCGATAGGAGGATATGAACGATATCGTTTTTGGAAAGGAATAAACGACTTGGCACCTACCGTCCAAATAAAAATAATACGAATGGTTTTTCCGCGCAACCAATACTAAAACACTAATAAAACTCTAGAAAACCAAAATTCAACACAATAACATTCACACGAAAATGGCGTACGAAATAAACGTAGATTATAAATAAATATCCATAAACTCACCGACTTTTTATTCCATTAGAGAATAGAAAGTTTCATTTCATATGTATATTCTGTGATGCCAAACTTCTTAATAGAAAAGTAGTCTCTAAACTTATGTAATGATGGGTTAAAGTGCTGTGGGTGTGTACGGTCACATTTGACCTCTTGAATTTCGACGAAATATCGAAGCGGTCAAATTTGGACGCTTGCCGTTTGAGATGTTAAAATTTTATTAATTTAAAATAAGCAAATTTGCGTTTATATTAACAGTTATCTTAATCAGCACTCCATTTCCAAGAAAAAATATGTCTTAAGTTTAAATGTAATATTGCATGTAATTAACTCATCCTTTAAAGTGGCGGGTATTTTTTATTAACTATTCGAGTGTATCCTATTCCATTAACCATTCTTTCGCAGCGCCGTACACGTTAGTCGCTCGCGTCGTCCACATACTTCCGCTAGCAACGGCCCGAAAATATGTATATATATTGTGTTCTATTTTATGAATAAAAAATGCAAAAAAAGCAACCCACCGATTAACGTACATGAATTAACATTCGACTCGTTTATGGACTTTAAGGCCCTTCAAGAAGAGTGGGGATATAATTATAATATTGACAGAGACGGAAGTACTGTAAACTGTAATGATATAAAGGTTTTAAGAATGGTGAAATCAGAACCCCTAAGCTTTTATTATATAACTTCAATAATGATAACACTTTTAAACAAGTTGACGTTAGAAAAAAAAAGAAATATGCAGTTACTTTTCTAATGGTAAAATTGTGAAAGTAATGTCTAACGGGCGGCCTGGGCGATGTTCGCCTTCACAGCTCTCTCGTCCTTGTTGAAATATGCGTTTTTTTAACCATCGTATATAAAATCTCTTCAAAAATGTTTTTAAGTGAATTTCCCTTCTTTATGAGAAATTTTATCACGACGCCATGTTTAAAATTCCGAGAATTGCCAGATTCGGCTGACTTGATGATGTTTGTTGTACAATAAATAATTGAACAAATTAAATAATTAACAAAATAATTGATTGTTTTTATAATACTACTGAGTGTTGTAACCAGTGACGTGATTAACAGGCTAATTGGTCATCGTTAAGTACCCTAGGCCGCGAACTTTTCAACCGGCCCGGTAGTTATACCCCATCTGGAGACGAACCATTACTGAGCTTAGTATTAGTGTTTAGCATTATTAATATATAATTTCATACATAACTACCTAACCAGAACAAAGAATTTGAATTAAATTCGGCTTTTTTTATAGGATAGGATGACAAGCGAGCGCACAGTGCACCTGATGGTAAGTGGTTGCTGTGGCCCATAGACATCTACATCTATCCTCGATTACGAATCAAAATACAGATGCGTTGTCATCCTTGAGGACTTAGGTGGAATGCCTCGTTTCCAGTAAAAAGGGTCTCCGGTTCTCTACACTCACCATACAAAACACAGCAGCATTAAGCAACTATTTGACGCTGGTATTCTGTGAGAGCGTGGTCCTTCCCCGGTCGAGCCGACCCATTCGTGCTACAACTATACTACTAATATAACTGCAGCATGGCTCTACCACGTAAAATAATCAATTCAAATCTCACAGAAACTGATTTTTTTTCAGGATAAAATTATTTTCTATTAATGTTATTTCAGGGCCCAGAAAATCCCTATAC